>BLSH010543261.1:903456-933537 GCA_018402905.1 Glandirana rugosa
ATCGGAATAGCCTCGAGGAGTCGTAATTCCGGCCGCCGGAAGTGGGTCTGCGGGAATCAAGTTGTTAGAATAGAGCGAGAGGCCCCCAGAGGGAAGACCAGTACCGAGCACCGTGTTGCCAGTTCACCCTGAGGCCATTGCGATATACCACTTTCCGCTAAACAGTACACCTTTTTTCTCTTCAGGTGGCGGACCAAAAACCATACAATGATGGAAAATGAAAACAATATAAATAACAATACATCAAATACCCTCCTAACAAAAGTAAAAGGTAGTAACATACCAAAAACCAGGCGGTGGACTTCTCTTTTTTCCACATGACAAATCGCCTTTCACCATATAGCGTTACCGGAGTCCCACTTGACCGTTGTGCCACGAGCCATGACCAGAAGGGAGACCCCCGGAGAGCGAGATAAGATTGTTGAACTAAGGGCGTCTGGGTGAAGGCCGCCGGCCTTAATGCTGAGGAGCTCCGATAAGGCTATGCGGAGGTCAGAGCCTAGGTAAAACCATAGAAATAACATTGTTAATAAAGTAACACATACATATCTTTGCAAAACAGATACTAGTGAGCCAGTGACTGTCAGACTTGTGCAGGTTGGGGCCTACTTGAGTTTGTAGTAAGGTAGGGGTGCCGGGTAATATACCATCAGGGTGAAGAGGCGCACTGAGCACTTTACATTTAACTGTTGGATGACTCTGGAACTAGAGTGGAGGTTGCTGTTTGTCCTTATTGGAGTAGCGGGGCCTTTTAGGAGAGTCTTTCCGGGGGCTGCGTAAATCCCTGCTCCCAGGGGATGGGGTAGGGTTACCCACTTGTTGAGTGTCCATGGGGATATGCATCTGAGATTGAAGGTAGTTTTCGGCCTCGGCAGGGAGGGTGAAGGATTTTGCTTCCCCGGATTGATCAGTGAAGCGTAGGATAGCTGGGTAGGATAGGGTGAATTTGATGCCTTTTTGGAAGAGTGTTGAGCAGATTGGCTGAAAGGCTATGCGTCGCTTCGACACTTCCTGCGAGTAAACCGCAAAAACAAGTATTTTATGACCTTCAATTTGTAGAGACTTGGCATTTCTAAAAGACTTCAGAATAGCCACCCTATCTGCGTAGTTCAGAAACCTTGCTATCACTGGGCAGGGAGAGCGGCGATCATTTGAGGGAGAGCCTAAGCGGTGAGCCCTTTCAATGGTGCAACTCCCTGAAATGCCCAGAGCTTGAGGGATGCGATTGGCGCATATGTCTAATAGAGCATTGTTGTTAAAGGTTTCAGGGAGGCCAATGAATCTTAGATTGTTCCTTCTTGTTCTATTCTCGAGGTCATCGAGTTTTTCTAGTATGTATTGCTGAGTGTGCACAAGCTGTTGTTCAGTGGCTTGGGAGGATTGTAGCTCATCTTCTAAATCTGATGTGCGCTGCTCCAGCTCCCCCAGCCTTTTAGTGTGTTCTCCTAATTGCTTAGTAAGCTGCCCCATACCTGCTTGCACAGCTCTCTCTACTGCCTCTGCTATCGTAGGAGAGAGGATCGCAGCCACCGTCTGTGCCAGCTTAGCATATTGTGCCTCAGAAGCGTCCCAGGGAGGGGCGGGTGAGGCAGCAATAAGTGCCGAGCCCGTAGTAGAATTCTGGCCGTCCGCCATATTGGCTGCGTGTGAGCCGGCTCCCGGGGGATCGGCTCTGCCCGGCGCGCTGGTGGGAGCTCCGCCGTGGAGCACAAACCTGTCCATCTGCGCCTTACCCGGGAAGCGGTAGGGGGATGTGAGCCGTGTAGAAGTCACCCGTGGCCGTATTGTAGCTGACTTTGTAAGCCTGGGGTCCGGAGCCGCCGCTTCACACTACCTCGTCATGTGGCGCCGGAACCGGAAGTCCTACACCATTTTAACAGAAAAAAGTTGTATATTGCAGAGGGTGCACTGTGGTTTCCACTCTGCATCCCCAGCATGTTGACAGGACAGTGAAAGAACAACACACGAATAGAGCCATTTCTCTGTTGCTCTTTTTCCTATCATGCTGTTTTGTCAGTATATTTGCATGCAGTACAGATGGCTGGCTCCCAGTCCTGCTCTTCCATCATCCCAGTCTAAGGTCTCATTCACATAGGTACAAAGGCCCATACAGCACGAATGAGGTATTTGTTTACATGTCTGGAGCTGCCTGGCGACGCGTGCAGGTAGTCTTTAACCAGTTTGCGTACATTTACTGCTGCAGAGTGGCACTGTAGCGTGAATCCCCGCCTATAAACAGCGGCTCGCGCATGAGCAGCTAGCGCTCGGGAGCGTGTCACCACCAGCGCGCTCTCGTGCCCGCCGCACTCTCCAGCAGTGTGGCTGCGGCTCGGGCGGACTTGATGTCCGCCAGCGAGCCGCGATTGCCTGGCACAGAAAAAGATGGGGAACTGCCGATGTAAACACGGTGGTTCCCGGCTCTGTCAGGCGGCATGTAAGAGATCTACTGATCCCTGTCACTGGGATCAGTTAGATCTATTATGCCCCTGGCAGCCCAGCCCCCTCACAGTTAGAACATGCCTTGGGAACACAGTTAATCCCTAGATCACCCCCTGCAGGTTAACCCCTTCACTGTCAATGACATTTAGACAGTATAGAAAGATTGGGTGTAGTCCTGCGCTAAGCCTAAGAGTATAGAAAGCTGCCAAACAAATGACCAAACTAGTCGTAAATAATGTAAAAAATGGGGGTTGGCGCTATCATAACATTAAATTCATAATAAGGTATATGTATAACTTAGTTGCATACATCAAAAGACAAAACACAACCACAGCCAGCTTGTGCTGGTAAAAATCTAGTGATGAAGGGTGGTGGTATGGAGTACTCTAGTGATGCTTCTTGGAGCCTGCACACAATCAACCACGCAGTCAAGCGAGATATTGAAAAAGTTCCGCAGACATAAAGTGACAAACTCTTCGTATGATGAAAGGTGACAGTTCAATATTGTGGTGAATCCAGGTTCCCGCCCTAGTGAATCAAAGGCTTACCAGATCTCAGATATATGCAAGCCCACATATATGGTATGCTCTTGTGTGGTCCTGGATCCTCTCAGATTTCTCCACTAGCGCGTCACACACTCCGGTTAGATGTCATCACACAGGGTAACGATGGTCCCACGTCCGTCACTTCTCTGGGATTGCAGTCAGGTTGAACTTGAGGTCTCCCGGATAGTAAACAGTAACTTTGGGCTCATCAGTGGTTTTAAAGAAAAAAGAAGAAGAGCGGGCTCTCCATAGTGTAAAAAGTACCTCAACCAAGAGGATAATTTATTTAGGTAAAAATTCCACAAGCTTGTATGAACATATAAAATATTGAACGCAGCAATCCAGGGTCAGCAGCGCCCTGATTACTTACTCGTTTTTATCTTAAATTCCTTCTCCACCACTCCAGGTTCTCCCATCCCCCCCTACCCCCCTCTCCCACCCCCCTCCCTAGGTTCCGCCAATTTCTCCTTCGCACATTATTTTTATATAAGTCTTGGAGGTTTTGAAATTCATCCATCTATTCCATTTCTCATTTTCGTCCTCTATCGACTCTTCCTCCCTAATTTTCAGGGACTCCAAGATCCTGATCTCATCTACTTTTTGACACCATTCTTTCGTAGTTGGTATTTGTAGCTTTTGCCAGTACCTGGGGATTGGGCCTTTTGCTGCGTTCAGTAAGTGTGGTAATATTGTCCTAGTGTATTGTGTAATGGAGCAATTTGTCCTATGGAACAGGCAATTCCATGGTTCTCTGGGTGTTGCGACTCCCGTGATTTCTTTGATCAAGTCCACTACTAATATTCCTGGATCCTTCTGCACTCCCACCAGATGTGTTTCATTGTCCCCTCGGTTTCACAGCCCCTCCAACACCTTTTATCCCTTCCTGGTTGGATCTTTGCCATTCTCTCCGGGGTAAGATACCATCTTGTCAGACATTTATAATTTGTCTCCCAGGTGTTGCTATCTGTTGCGGATTTAAATACCAGTTTTGTTATCTTTTTCCATTCGTGCTCTCCCAACTGTTGCCCCAACTCCTTTTCCCATTTTTCAAAACATGGCGGTCTTTCTTCTCCTCCCGTCTCTATCAAAATGTTATATATTTTGGAGATTTCCCCCTTTCTTCTCCCCTCCTTCATCACTATTTTTTCCAGATCTGTTCTTTCTCTTTCTGTTCTCAATGGGTGAGGTAATGAGTTTACGAATTGTCTTAGCTGTTGATACCACCATGTGTCGATTACATGGAAATGCCCCCGTTCCCTCAACTCTTCAAGTGTTGCTAGTTCCCTACCCTTTAATATATCTTTTAATTTTATTGTGTCCGTTTTAATCCAATTCCCTGACCATTCTTTTTTCCCCGGTGCAAAATAGTTTGTTCCACTCAGTGGTGTGTATGGTGAGTTAAATTCCCACTTCAGTTGTGCTAACAATTTATCCCATTCTTTACAAACTATATGTGTCAATTTACTTGTGTCCTCAGCCATTTCTCTGAATTTCCTTGGGATCCAAATCTCTTTTCCTAAGTGACACCTACTCAACCTGTTTTCTATTCTCCCCCCTTTCTTATCCGTGGGGTTTGTCCACTCTAACACCCGTGCTAATATGTTTGCCGTGTAGTATTTTTTTATGTCTGGTACCGCTAATCCACCCTTGTTCCTCCCTTTACTCAGTGTCGAGAATTTTATCCTTTATTTTTTATTCCTCCAAATGAATTTATCCATCAATTTTTTAATCGCGTGGAAAAACGCCTGTGGTATTTCTATTGGTAGCATTTGGAATTTATATAGGATTTTTGGTTGTATGATCATTTTTATCGTGTTGATCCAGCCGAACAGGACAATGGTTTGTGTTTTAATTTGTTTAATTCGTCTTTAATTTCATTGATCAGTGGGATATAGTTAGCTTTGTATATTTTTTCGGGACTTGTTGCTAGTGTTATCCCCAAGTACCTCATTCCCTTATTTACCCATTTAAAGGGGTACTCTCTTTGGAGTTCCATCCTTTCTCTTTTCCCAATATTTATACCCAGAATCTCTGATTTATCGATATTAATTTTAAAGTTTGATATCTCTCCGAAGTTCTTGATTTCTTCCATTACTTTTGGGAGTGTTACTTTTGGTGTGTTTATATATAGTAGCGTATCGTCGGCATAAGCTGCGATCTTGTGTTCTTCTTCTGCTATATGGAATCCACTTATCTCCTGATCGTTTCTTATTACCGCCAACAGAGGTTCTAGGTATACTATGAACAGTAAAGGGGACAGTGGGCATCCCTGGCGTGTGCCGTTTTCTAGTTCAAATGTCGCCGACAATTTCCCATTCACTTTAACTCTTGCTTTTGGCTTATGGTACAATGCCTTGATCCATTGCACCATTCTTTCCCCTACTCCGATTTTCTCTAGTGTTTTAAAAAGGAACCCCCAGTCTACTCTGTCGAACGCCTTTTCGGCGTCTATCGACAGTAGCAGACCGGGGGTCCCTTCCTTTCTTAATTTTTGTATTAGAAGGAGGGTCCTGATTCCATTATCTTTCCCCTCCCTTCCCGGTACAAAACCTACTTGGTCGTTATTAATTATTCCTCTTATTATTCTCTTTATTCTTGTTGCTAATATTTTTGAGAATATTTTTATATCTGAATTTATTAATGATATTGGCCTGTAGCTTGAGCATGTTGTTTTATCTTTCCCCTCCTTCGGAATGAGTGAAATCGCTGCCGACAGCGCCTCCTCCCTTATTTCCCACGCGTCCCCTATCCCGTTCATATATTCACACATCTTGGGTACTAAGATATCTTTGAATTTTTTATAATACATCACGGGGAACCCGTCGGGTCCCGGGCTTTTCCCTGGTGCGGTGTTTTTCAGTGCTATATCTATCTCTTCCATTGTTATTGGTGCCTCCATTTCTTTTACTTGTTCTTCTGCTATTTTAGGCAGTTTTGCTTTTTTCAGGAAGTTCTCCATTTTTTCCTCTCTTATTCTGTCTTCCCCTTTATTGTCCTTGCTTTTAATTGCATATAATGCTTTGTAATATTTTTGAAATTCCTCTGCTATTTCCGTTGTCTTATAGGCCATTTTCCCTGTTTTTGTCTGGATTTTTTCAATATAATTTAAGGCTTTTTTTTTTTCCAGCATCCTGGCTAAGTTCTTCCCGACTTTATTCCCCCCGATGTATCTTTCTTTTTTTATTTTGTTAAATGTTTTCCTAGTTTCTTGTTCTATCAACTCCTTGAGCTCATCTCTTTTTACTACTAGTGTTTGTAGTATCTCTTGTACGCCGTATCTCTTATGTTTTTGTTCTAATTCGTGTATTTGACTTGTTATTTCTTTTATCTTCTCCTTTCTTTCTTGTTTTTCCCTTGCGCCCATGGAGATCAAGATCCCTCGGATATAGGCCTTGTGTGCTTCCCACATAGTTGGAGTAGACACCTCCCCCGTGTTGTTTACTTCAAGGAATTTCCTTATTTCTCCTACTAGCTTTTCTTCTTTATCTTTTCCCCTTAGTAATTCTTCATTTAACCTCCACTCACTCCTACCCTTCCTATCTGGTCCTTTAATTTCCAATATCACACTCACCGATGCATGATCTGATAGCGTCGCTATTTCTATGTTTGTTTTGGCCACGCATTCCAATGTTTGGTGCTCTATGATTATGTAATCTATTCTTGAGTACGTCCCATGCACGGGGGAGTGGAATGTGTAGTCTTTCTTATTTGGGTTACACACCCTCCATACATTTATTAGCTGACACTTGAACAGTTTTTCCTTCAATTTTTTCAGCTGTCTCTTCCGTATGCCCCACGCATGGGACGTACTGTCCCATTCTGGGTCCATTGGTATATTGAGATCTCCTGCCAGTATCACCTTCCCTTTCTTGAAATCCATCAATCTGTCCAGTACCCTCATCAAGAATTCTGTCTGATTTTTATTAGGCCCATAGATGTTGGCCAAAGTGTATTCTTTATTGTCTATTTTCCCCTTTAAGAAGAGATATCTTCCTTCTGCGTCCACTTCTCTCTCCTCCAGGGTAAATCTGACCCATCTGGATAGTCCAATTGCCACCCCTTTGGCCTTGCTCGTCGGTGCGTCTCCCTGGTACCATATTGGAAATTCTCGTGAATATATCCTGACTTTCGAATTTTGGGAGATATGAGTCTCTTGCAAGAAGGCTATTCCTGTCCCGTACCTTTTTAGCTCTTGGAGTATTTTGTGCCTTTTCATCGGAGTGTTAATTCCCCTTGTGTTATATGTTATGATTTTGATTTCTGTCATGTTTTTTTCCTTCTCCTTGTTCCTCTTCTTCTTTTCCCCAGACTTATTTTTTGGCGGAACCTGGTATCCCCCTGCCCTCCCTTCCCCATCCCCCCTCCGCCCCCCTCCTTTCGCCTTTGGGTTATTAGGGCTCTTTCATCCCCTTTCTGGGCAAGACTTCCTCCCCCCCGAATGCCCGCCCCCATTCTACCCCCTGGGGTTGTAATCCCTCTGTATCCTGGGCTATTTCCCCTCTGTTACCTGGCGTCTTTTCTCCTATTCCATCCTTGTTCTTCCTATTCCCGTCTCCCTCCCCCTCGCTTCCCCTCTGTCTATGTTTTCTTCCTCTGTACTTTTTTCTACCCTCTGCCATTTTTGATCACCTTCCGCCCCCCCCCCCCCTGTCCCCTCCCCCATCCCCCCTCCAGTTCCTGTATCTGTATGTCTAATTTCTTGCAAAAGTCTACTGTTTCTTCTGGGAATCTTAATCTCGCTGATCTTCCATCTTTCGTTCCTATTAAACAAGCTGGGAACCCCCATGAGTATTTGACGTCTTGCCTTCTCATTTGATCTGTTAGCGGCTTCAGTTGCCTTTTTCTCACTCTCGTCTCTATGGCTAAATCTGCGAATATTTTTACTTCCGTTTCTCCATACTTTGCCGGATTCGTTCTTATTTTTTGCCATATTTGTTCTTTGTCTTCATATTTGTGAAATCTAACTATCACATCTTGGGGTATATCCTTCCCCAGGGCCGGGGGTTTCCTCACTCTGTGCGCTCTCTCTATCTCTATCTTTTCTCCTTCTAGTTTTCCCAGGATCGGGCCAAAGATTTTATCCACCACCTCCTGCAGGTTTGTATCTTTTAGATCTGCTGGGAGCTCAGCTTGTAAACAGGTGCTTCCAAAATGCTCTTTGTGTTAACAGATTTTTTTTCTGTTGGGGTATATTCCTTTTTCAACTGTATTTATGTGCAACAGCCATTTGTTACCATGTAAATGTATAACACTGTGTTCTTGGTTGACCTGTGAGTTGGTGGTTTCTGAGAAGGAAGGGTTATTGCTGCCGGCTAGGTTTTCCCTCTCTTTTCAGGAAGGTTACAGTCCCCTACAGGTAATTTCATATAAATAGGGACTCATTAGTGCCCTGGAGAGCTTGTTAGGATAAAGTCTGCCAAAATGTAGCCATTACTCTGTCAGATTGCACAGGATAAAGTCTGCCAGAATGTAGCCATTACTCTGTCAGATTGCACCACCCCTTGGGGAGCCCAGTCAGGGTTCTTAATGGGGTAGAAAGCCTATGGACTTGCATGGACTTGTGTTACCTGTTGCTTATGAATTATTAATACCTCATGTGGATTTACTGCCAGTTATGGAGTCTTGCATTGGAAAGGACTCTTGTATGGATTTTACTTCCTAAACAAAGTATGACTACCTCATGGGACACTATTCAAGGGCATTTAGAAAGCTTTGTCAGGGATGTGTTGAAGATGTTATCAAGTATTGTTCAAATATCTCATTTAACCAGTTGCCGACCGCCAGCCGTGGTTTGACAGCGGCAGGTTGGCACTGCTGCGCGAATTGCTGTAGCTGCATGGCGCTCTCACCCACGGGTAGGGAGCGCATGCGTGTGCTCCCGTCATGCCTGCGCCGATCAGATTTGCTACAGAACCAATCAATCTACAGGCCCAGACCAATGATTTCTGGTCTAGACCTGCTGATTGGTCCTGGCGAATGAAATGCCTCCTCTGCCTGTGTATTGTAAACACAGGCAGAGGAAATTATGCCCTTTTCGATTCCAGTGAGGGAGAGAGAGCATCTAAAAGTGAGTTGCACAGCACTACACTGACACCAGAACACGTTAGGCACACAATTAACCCCTTGATCACCCCCTGATTGCCCCCCAGGTAACCCCCTCACTCCTGTCACTGTGTCACTTAGTGCAGTGATCAGATGTTTCACTGATCACTGTATTTGTTTCACTTGTGACAATAAATCACCTTAGGGTAGGTAGTAGTAGGCCCAGGTGACCCCCCCTTAACCCCCCTAATAAAGGTTTTAACCCCTTGATTGCCCCGTGTCACCAGTGATCACTGTATTAGTGTCACAGGTGACGCCAGTTAGTTAGGTTATTTTTTTTATTTTGTCAGGGTACCCGCTGTTCATACCTAATAAAGGTTTTAACCCCCTGATCGCCCTGCGGTGACCTCAGTCCTAGCATCAGGGTACCCACCGTATATACCCAATAAAGTTTATACCCCCTTATCGCCCCCTGATCACCCCCCCCCTCAGTTAACCCTTTCACCCCCTGTCACTGTGTTACTTAGTGTAGTGTTCAGATTTTTCACTGGTCACTGCACTAGTGTTACTTGTGACACTAAATCACCTTAGGGTAGTTAGTGGTAGGTAGTAGTAGGCCCAGGTAAATATAGATACCCTCCATTAACCCCCCTAATAAAGGTTTTAACCCCTTGATTACTGTATTAGTGTCACGGGTGACGCTAGTTAGTTTGTTTTTATTTTGTCAGGGTATCCCGCTGTATATATCTAATAAAGGTTTTAACCCCCGATCACCCGGTGGGTGACATCAGTTAGGTTTTAGCGTCAGTTAGGGTCAGCGTAAATACCAGGCAGGGTCAGATTAGTCAGGTACTCTAACACGCACATACACACTAGATTACTAGTATAATAGACTTGTGCATGGCTGAAAAATCTGTTTGTTTTCTTTCTTTTTTTTCCTTTTTCGGGAACTTGGAAATTCGAAAAATTCGGAATTCGGAAATGTATTAGGTAAGTCGGCAATTGTGGTAATTTGCGGTAATTCGCAATTGCGGTAATTGAGACATTTGCGGTAATTTGGTAATTGTGGTCATTTGGAAATTCGGAAATTGGAACAGCCGAAAATCTGAAATTCGAATATTTGGAAATCCGAAAATTCAAAAATAACAAAGAACATTTGAAATAATAACTAACTAATAAATAACTATTAAATTATAGGTATTGGAATTTCCTTGAAAATATGGCCGTCAGTGATAAATTTCATATTTAAGTTCACTAACAGACAAATTTTCAAGGAAATTCCAATACCTATAATTTAATATTTATTTATTATTATTTAAAATGTTCTTTCTTATTTCCGAAATTTGGAAATTCAGAAAGAACATTTGAAATAATAAGTTATTATTTCAAATGTTCTTTCTTATTTCCCAATTTCCGCAATTTGGAAATAAGAAAAAACATTTGAAATAATAATAAATAACTATTAAATTATAGGTATTGGAATTTCCTTGAAAATTTGGCTGTTGGTGAACTTAAATATGAAATGTATTACATTTTCAAGGAAATACCAATACCTATAATTTAATAGTTATTTTTTATTATTTTAAATTTTCTTTCTTCTTTCCAAATTTTGGAAATTCTGAAATAAGAAAGAACATTTGAAACAACTGACTAATAAATTATTAGTTAGTTATTATTATACTTAAATATGAAATTTATCACTAACAGCCATATTTTCAAGGTAATTCCAATACCTATAATTTAATAGTTATTTATTAGTTAGTTATTATTTCAAATGTTCTTTGTTATTTTCAAATTTTCGGATTTTTGAATTTCAAATTTTCGGCTGTTCTGATTGCCAAATTTCCGAATGTCCAAATTACTGCAATTGCCACAATTGACGAAATTACTGCAAATTTCCAAATTACCACAATTGCTGAATTACCACGAATGACCTCAATTGCCGAATTACCACAAATTTCCAAATTTCCGAATAAGCGCAATTCCAACGGCGACTGGTGTTTTGGAGAAACCCCTCTGTGTCCATGAATACAACCTTATTATGGGAGGGGTGGACCTTAATGACCAATTATTGGCGCCGTACTTAATTGCCCATAAGTCCAGACGCTGGTACAAAAAAGTGTCTGTATACCTTTTTCAATTGGCTCTGCTGAACGCTTATGTGCTATACAAAGCGTCAGGCAGAGTGGATCCTTCCTTAAATTCCAGGAAGAGATAGTCATAGCCCTTCTGTTTCGAGACGGTGCTGTTCCCCAACTTCCCAATGCAAAAGCAGCGAGCCGGCTGCATGAGAGGCACTTCCCAGAAGTCCTCCGTGGTACCTCAGGCCAAAGAACACCCCAAAAAAAATGTTGTGGCTGCAGATGACACAGATATAGGAGTGACACCCGCACTTATTGTCCCTCCTGTCCTGACCAGCCTGGTCTCTGCATTAGTGAATGTTTCCAACGCTACCACACACTAGTGGAGTATTAGCATAGGGCACACTTTCATAGGGTCTCCTATTTTGAGAGACCCGAGCCTGGAACCATTACAGTTACAAAAAAAGGTGTCACAAGAAAAAAAATAAATTTTAAAACAACAAAAAAAAAGTTAAAAAACCCAAACATATATAAAATAAAAAAGCCAAAAATAGATGTAATTTTCTTGTTTTCTCTTTATTGTTCTCTTTCTATTCTCTCTCTATTGTTACTATATTTTATGCATACCTGTAATGTTTTGTTACTGTGTTTTATCATGTTTTCTTTGCAGGTATGTAATTTTTTTTTATATGTTACTGTTTACTGTGTTTTATTGTTAATCATTATTTTCTTTTCAGGTACGCCATTCAGCTTCAGCACTGATTTATTTATCTTGACAGCAACAGCATTTGCTCCCACGATACATAAATCAGCGACTCCAGCGCTGTAGGAGGTGACTTCACCACCACAGTTAAAAAAAGAGCATATATGCCGAAGCATAGGGGCAGGGGTGGACATAGGGGTGAATTGCCCCTATGCTTCAGCATATATTTTTAGAACGGTGCTATGCCCATCATTACAAGTAAGTGGATGCAGGCCGGTTTTCTAATGGTGGGCATACCCACCGATTGATTGATTCTCTTTTTTCATTCACAGGCTGCATGAAAAAAGAACATTACAATTTATGCCCAACAAGGACCAGCGACATACTGGTATGTTGCTGGAATTTGATTGGTTGCACCGGAATAATGCCTGCAGGAATAGGTATCATCATGGTATCGTTCTTTTCAGCAGGCGTTCGGCTTTCATGTAAAAGCAATTTTAGCAGCTGATTAGCTACTAGACAGCTTTTACAAGCAGTGGAAGGGAACGTCCCCCCCGACCGTCTTCCATTGGTTTCTCAGGCTCTCCTGTCCCAGCGGGGAACCTGAGTATACAGCCGGTGGTTCCGCGACCTGACCATAGAGCTGATCGAAGACTAGAATGGCTCCAATCATCTCTATGGCCTAAGAAACTGGAGGCTATGAGAATTTCATTACTTAGGTTTCGCCTGATATAAACAGCGCCATTAAGAAATTGGGAAAACATCATGTTATACCGATCTTGGTGTGGTCAGATGCTTTAAGGGCTGAGGAGAGATCAAGTTCCCTGTGATAACGATAAAAATGATAAAAAAAAAAGAAAGGGAAAGTGTAAAAATAAAATAAAAAGCAAAATGAATAATTAAAAAAAAAATGCACACCTGTCCCCCTGTGCATGCGCGCAAAGGTGAACGCAAGTGTCGGGCTCGTGTTGTAGGTAAACAGCAATTGCACCATGCATGTGAGTTATCACCACAAACGTCAGATCGAGGGCAGTAATTCTAGCAGTAGACCTCCTCTGTAAATCTAAAGTGGTAACCTGTAAACAATTTTAAAGGCTTTTAAAAATGTATATAGTTTGTCGCCGCTGCGCGGGTGTGCGTAATTTTAAAGCATGTTGTGTTTGGTATCTATGTACTCGGCATAAGCTCATCTTTTATATTTCATCAAACATTTGGGCAAAATAGTGTGTTTTTGTGCATTACAATTCAAAAAAGTGTTTTTTTCCCAAAAAATTGTGTTTAAAAAAATTGCTGCGCAAATACTTTGTGAAAAAAATATTTGCAACACCCACCATTTTTATCTGTAGGGCCTCTGCTTTAAAAAGTATATAATGTTTGGGGGTTCAGAGTAATTTTCTAGCAAAAAAATTTTTTTTTCGTGTAAACAAAAACGTGGTGGTTCAAGTGGTTAGAAGAGTGGGTGATGTTGGGCATAAAATGCCAGGACAGTTCAACTTCCCCCCCCCCCAAATGACCCATTTTTGGAAAGTAGACACCCCATGCTATTTGCTGAGAGGCATATTGAGTCCATGGAATATTTTATTTTTTGCCACAAGTTTTGGGAAAAGTGACATTTTTTTTTTTTGCACAAAGTTTTCACTAAATGATATATTGCTTGAATATGCCATGGGTATATGTAGAATTACACCCCAAATACATTCTGCTGCTTCTCCTGAATATGGGGATACCACATGTGTGGGACTTTTTGAGAGCCTAGCCGCGTACAGGACGCTGAAAACCAATCAACGCCTTCAGGATTTCTAAAGGCGCAAAATGGTGATTTCACTTTCTCACTACTTATCACAGTTTCGGAGGTCCTAAAATGTCAAGATAGCACAAACCCCCCCCCCCCCCAAATGGCCCCATTTTGGAAAGTAGACATCCCAAGCTATTTTTTTTTTCTTTTACACAAAGTTGTCACTATGATATATTGCTCACACATGGCATGGGTATATGTGAAATTACACCCCAAAATACATTCTGCTGCTTCTCCTGAGTATGGGGATACCACATGTGTTGGGCTTTTTGCTTTTTGGGAGCCCAGCTGCAAACGGGACCCCAAAATCCAATCACCGTCCTCAGGCTTTCTAAGGGCGATTTTACTCCTCACTATCTATCACAGTTTGAGGCCCTGAAATGTCAAGATAGCACAACCCCCCCCCCCCAAATGACCACATTTTGGAAAGTAGACACCCCAAGGTGTTTGAGTATTTTGCAGCTCTCTTGTTTTGGAAAATGAAGAAAGAAAAGGAAAATGTATTTTTTTTTTCCTTTTTCAATTTTTCAAAACTTTGTGACAAAAAGCAAGATCTGCAAAATACTCAGCATTCCTCTCAGCAAATAGCTTGGAGTGTCTACTTTCCAAAATGGGGTCATTTGAGGGGGGTTTTGTGCTATCTGGGCATTTCATGGCCTCCAAAACTGTGATAGGTAGTGAAGAGTGAAATAAAAAATCTACGTCCTTAGAAAGCCTGAAGGCGGTGATTGGTTTTCAGGGTCCTGTAAGCGGCTAGACCGCCAAAAAGTCTCACATACAGTATCTCACAAAAGTGAGTACACCCCTCACATTTTTTGTAAATATTTTATTATATCTTTTCATGTGACAACACTGAAGAAATGATATTTTGCTACAATGTAAAGTAGTGAGTGTACAGCTTGTATAACAGTGTACATTTACTGTCCCCTCAAAATAACTCAACATACAGCCATTAATGTCTAAACCGCTGGGAACAAAAGTGAGTACACCCCTAAGTGAAAATGTCCAAATTGGCCCAAAGTGTCAATATTTTGTGTGGCCACCATTGTTTTCCAGCACTGCCTTAACCCTCTTGGGCATGGAATTCACCAGAGCTTCACAGATTGCCACTGGAGTCCTCTTCCGCTCCTCCATGATGACATCACGGAGCTGTTGGATGTTAGAGACCTTGCGCTCCTCCGCCTTCCATTTGAGGATGCCCCACAGATGCTCAATAGGGTTTAGGTCTGGAGACATGCTTGGCCAGTCCATCACTTTTACCCTCAGCTTCTTTAGCAAGGCAGTGGTCGTCTTGGCGGTGTGTTTGGGGTCTTTATCATGTTGGAATACTACCCTGCAGCCCAGTCTCTGAAGGGAGAGGATCATGCTCTGCTTCTGTATGTCACAGTACATGTTGGCATTCATGGTTCCCTCAATGAACTGTAGCTCCCCAGTGCCTGCAGCACTCATGCAGCCCCAGACCATGACACTCCCACTACCATGCTTGACTCTAGACAAGACACACTTGTCTTTGTACTCCTCACCTGGTTGTTGCCACACATGCTTGACACCATCTGAACCAAATAAGTTTATCTTGGTCTCAACAGACCACAGGAGATGGTTCCAGTAATCCATGACCTTAGTCTGCTTGTCTTCAGCAAACTGTTTGTGGGTTCTCTTGTGCATCATCTGTAGAAGAGGCTTCCCTCTCGGACCACAGCCATGCAAACCAAATTGGTGCAGTATGTGGTGTATGGTCTGAGCACTGACAGGCTGACCCCCCACCCCTTCAACCTCTGCAGCAATGCTGGCAGCACTCATACGTCTATTTTCCAAAGACAACCTCTGGATATGATACTGTGCATGTGCACTCAACTTCTATGATCGACCATGGCGAGGCCTGTTCTGAGCGGAACCTGTCCTGTTAAACTGCTTTATAGTCTTGGCCACCATGCTGCAGCTCAGTTTCAGGGTCTTGGTAACTATCTTATAGCCTGAGCCATCTTTATGTATTGCAAATTTCTTTTATATCCATTTTTGCCATGAGATGTCATGTTGAACTTCCAGTGACCAGTATGAGAGAACGAGAGCCAAATTTAACACACCTGCTCCCCATTCACACCTGAGACCTTATAACACTAACGAGTCACATGACACTGGGGAGGGAAAATGGTTAATTGGGCCCAATTTGGACATTTTCACTTAGGGGTGTACTCAATTTTGTTGCCAGCGGTTTAGACATTAATGGCTGTGTGTTGAGTTATTTTGAGGGGACAGCAAATTAACACCATTATACAAGCTGCACACTCACTACTTTACATTGTAGCAAAGTGTCATTTCTTCAGTGGTGTCACATGAAAAGATATACCATAATAAAATATTTACAAAAATGTGAGGGGTGTACTCACTTTTGTCAGATACTGTATGTGGTATCCCCATACTCAGGAGAAGCAGCAGAATGTATATTGGGGTGTAAACTCACATATACCCATGGCATTTTTGAGCAATATATCATTTAGTGACAACTTTGTGAAAAGAAAAAAATTTGTAATTTTCCTGAAACTTGTGGCAAAATATAAAATGTTCCATAGACTCAACATGCCTCTCAGAAAATAGCTTGGGGTGTCTACTTTCCAAAATAGGGTCATTTGGGGGGGTTTTGTGCTATCTGGGCATTTCATGGCCTCCGAAACTGTGATAGATAGTGAAAAGTGAAATAAAAAATCTACGTCCTTAGAAAGCCTGAAGGCGGTGCTTAGTTTTTGGGGTCCTGTACGCTGCTAGAGTGCCAAAAAGTCTCACCCAAAAAAATTTTTGTGATATACCCGAAACTTATGGCAAAATATAAAATATTCCATGGACTCAACATGCCTCTCAGCAAATAGCTTGGGGTGTCTACTTTCCAAAATGGGGTAATTTGGGGGGGGGGGGGGGGTTGTGCTATTTGGGCAGGGCATTTCATGGCCCCCGAAACTGTGATAGGTAGTGTGGAGTGAAATCAATAATTTACGCCCTTAGAAATCCTGAAGGAAGTGATTGGTTTTTGGGGTCCTGTACGCGGCTAGGCTCCCAAAAAGTCTCATACATGTGGTATCCCCATATTAAGGAGAAGCAACAGAATGTATTTTGGGGTGTAATGCACATATACCCATGGCATGTGTGAGCAATATATCATTTCAGTGACAACTTTGTTTTTTTATGTAATTTTATTAAATCACTTGTGACAAAAAAATAAAATATTCAATGGGCTCAACATACCTCTCAGCAAATTCCTTGGGGTGTCTACTTCCCAAAACGGAGTAATTTGCGGGGGTTTTGTACTGCCCTTCCATTATAGCACCTCAGGAAATAAGATAGGCAGTCATAAAATAAAAGCTGCGTAAATTCCAGAAAACGTACCCTAGTTTGTAGCCGCTATAAATTTTGCGCAAACCAATAAATATACGCTTATTGACATTTTTTTTTACCAGAGACATGTGGCTGAATGCATTTTGGCAAAAATGTATGACTAAAATTCAGTTTATTGTATTTTTTTAATAACAAAAAGTTCAAAATATCCTTCTTTTTCAAAATTTTCGGAATTTATTTGTTTATATCGCAAAAAAATTAAAAATGCAGAGGTGCTCAAATACCACCGAACGATAGCTCTATTTGTTTGGGTACGGCATTGCATGACCGTGCAATTACCAGTTAAAGCAGCACAATGCCAAATTGTAAAACGTGCTCTGGTCATTAAGGGGGTAAATCCTTCCGGGGCTGAAGTGGTTAACTACTTCAGTAAAAAGGATCTTTACTGTTCCTTTAAATTGCCTGGTCTGAAGTTTCCAAAGGTGTATCCAAAGAACAGGGCTTAAAACAGGGGCCTGAAGAGCAGTTAGAGAAGATAAAGTACATAGGTCTAATGAGCAGAGAAGCTGTCCTAAGGAGGATATATTTCCTTTGCAAAGGACTACTGTGTTTGTTGGCTAATGTAGCCAACCAGCCAGGAAATGGGTGACACGGCAAGGGTGATGGATATTCTGGTAATTAAAGGGCGTTATGCTTGACCCCTTCACTAGTGACTGGTTCCCCATGTACTGGGACTGATTTTGTGGCACAGAGTACCCAGGGACCTAGTCTGGAGTCATGGAGAGAGATGTAGTAGGGGCACAAGGAGAAGAACAAGCATTTGTGTCTCTTGCCATCTTACTTCCCAAGCATTTAGTCAGGCATTGGCATTATCATTATCTACCTGTATAATATAGAATCTTTTTTTCTCTTAGAGTGTGTCTGGCACTGGTTTGGCATTCATTGTCTTTACTGAAGCAATTATTCAAATGCCAGGTTCCCAAGTGTGGGCTGTTCTCTTCTTCATAATGTTATTTACCCTTGGTCTGTCTTCAATGTTTGGAAATGTGGAGGGAGTACTGACACCTATATTGGACCTTAAAATATTTCCAAAGTCTGTTCCAGTGGAGGCTATTTCAGGTAAATGTATGCACTAGCCACAATATATGTGTTTCAAAAGTGCATTATGTCATCCATTATTTATTTCAATGCAGTTTCATTTATCAACAGAAGTGTCCTGCAGTGAACAAAGGTAGGGTATGTGGTCAACAATGCTGCATAAGCCTTTTCACATTGTTGTCAAAGCTGCTTAAAAGTTTCACCTTCTCTAAAATTCTCTTCCAAATATCAGTTTAGCACTTCCTTTAAAGTATATATGAACCCTTAACTTACAAAACAACCTGTTCAGAGTGATGTACAGCAGAGGATGGGGAGGAGTCTGGACATGTAGCGATGTGCACACCGATTAATCACGCCCAAGTCTGACCTCCCGCCGTTGCCTGATGCTGAGACAAAGTAGAGACGCCAGGGGAGGAGGTGAATGGCGAGCGGCTGTGTGAGGCTGTAACCCCTAGCACAATGAGCAGATCCCCATTTATACCCTGGTCTCACCCGTACCGTCCTCCCACTATCCCGCCCCGCCATACCTTGAGTGGGCATGGCTTGGGCTGGAACCCACAGCCAGTGGACCTGGCTAAACTGCCAGTGTATGGAATCAGGATCCTGTGTTAAAAGGAAACTGCATCACCCCTAGTGCAGATTACAAGGCATAACCTACCCACAATCACATCGCTGATACCGCACTACCTGGAGACCCGGAGGAGAAAGAGAAAAGCTGAACTAAACCTGATACAGCAACACCTGGGAGATTGGTAGATATGGCTGCTAATGACTGTATATAGATATGTGGATATCTTTCTACATACTTCTGCAGTGCTCTGTGCATATATTTAAACACTGCATCTATTCATCTCCACCCATTGATGTATTGCTCTGCCTGAATTGAGAGACTTTTGCTTCTCCCCAGGAACTGTTTTTTCCTGACTATTAGGCCTCATATGCACGGGCGTAACGAGCTGTAACGTCGAGACTGACGCCAGGAAAAAATCAGCGTTGAAAACGCGATTTCATCTGCGTTTTGCATTTGCGTTAATGTGCATTATTGAGCAGAAAACGCTGGCGCTAAAAACGCCGGTTAACGTTGCTACGGCGCTATTGTGCGTTATTGAGCATTTTTGAGCGTTTTGTTGGCTCAGCGTCAAAAACGCTCTACCGGTGCTCGTGCCCCCAGATTTTACAAAGGAGCTTTTGGTACAAACAGACGCCTCTGATGTGAGATTGGGTGCTGTACTGTTCCAAATCAAAGACGGGGTGGTCTACCTGAGCAGAAAGCTTAACAGATATTAGAAAAACTATGCCATTGTTGAGAAGGAATGTTTAGCTATTAAATGGGTCTTAGAGGCCCTGAAATATTACCTTTTGGGGAGACCATTCAAACTAGTCAATGATCATGCCCCCCTTAAATGGATGTGTGATAACAAGGAGAAAAACTGTCGAGTGACAAGGTGGTTCCTTGCTCTGCAAGCATATTTAAGTTCACAGTGGAACATAGAGCTGGGAAACTCCAGAATAATGTACAGGCCCTTTCCCATGTGCATTGTCTGGATGCGACAATTGCTCAGCCTTAAGGGCTTGAGCAGAGGAGGGATATTTGCAGTGAACTAAGGTAAAATCCAGTCAAGGTGTTACTAGCCACCTTAGCAAGGTTGATCTGGACCAGATTTTGCAGTCCACTTGTGACCACCAACAGATGGTATAAATAAGTAGGACTAGAGCAAAGGATTGCTCTTGGTCTGGGACTCAGGAAGCCAAAACCTGAGAGAGCTACTGATGTGAAGTTTTGCTTTTGAGAGAGAGAAAAAGGTTTTCATTATGTTTGTTTTGTGGGTTACTGGGAGAAGCCCTTCACCCGTGAGTTAGGAACCTGGCGTGTTTAGTTAGTGCCTAGTTGGCAATGATTTCATTTCTGTTTTGTTTGTTTGATTTTTTTTTACATGCAACCTTTTAGGGGTAAATATGTCTTAATTGGTTTTATAGGATAACAAATGAATACAGATAACAGCATTTGAGATTGTAAAGGTTCATATATGTCACACAATTTATCAAGAACTTTTTCTGGGAAGAACCACAATATAATGCAATAATGATACGTCTGTTCAAAACAAAGACGAAGGAGCACATGGATAGGTTGAAAGAGTATGGAAAGGAAGAAGGAAGGAAGAAACAGAGAGGAAATAAGAGAGGAGAGAGAAAGAACAAAAGAGTCTAAAGATGCGGGTAATAAAGAGAAAGAGCAAATCCCTAGCTATCCAAATAGGTAATGAAAGAGGAGCATTGAATTAGCATATAAGTAAGACATAAGTGTCGGAGGTGGAGAAATCAATCCAAACATACCATAGGGTCTTATATTTACCAAAGGAATCAGTGTCCATGGCCAACATCTCCTCCATTCGCATCATATCATTTACTGTTGAAACCCATATAGCCAGAGAAGGGGGGTATATCCGATTTCTAGTGCAACTGAATCAGTTGTCTGGCTGCAGAAAGGAAGAAGCAAAACAAACCCCTTTTCTGGGAGGCTATCAAGCTGGGCAGCATTGACAGAAGTGCTACCTTTGGGGAGGGTTTCAATGACATGTCATACATGGAGTTATAAACCTTGAAAATTTTGGACCAGAAAGGCTGGATCTTGTCAGAGGACCACCAGATATGCAGATAATTTCCCTCAGTGGATCCACACCTCCAACACACTGGGGATGTGGATGAGAAGATCTTATGTAGTGAGAGGGGGTCCCTGTACCATCAGGACAAAAAATTATCATTTTTTTCATGTGCATATCAGGATATCGTGGATCTGTGAGTGAAGAGGAGGAAGTCTGCCAGTCAGCAGTCGTGAGCTTCTCTCCCAAGTCTCTGGACCACATCCTCGTAAAGAAAGGAAGCTCATCATTGATCAACACATGTCGGAGTTTATATATGGCAGACAGCAGATGTCTGGGTGCTTCAGAGAGAGAGCACAGTCTTTCATAGTCAGTCAGGGGACAATGTATCTGTGTGGACTGGTAGAGCCTGGTACAGAAGGTGGTTATGTGGTGTGTGGTAAGCCAGTTCCTATCTCCATCTGGGACCACTTGTCTCCCTGTGTCAGGGTGTACGAATTGATGTGCTACAGGCCAGGATGTTCTAGTCATAGCCCCAATCGTAGAGGAGGCCATACCCTGGGGAAACAAAGGGTTATCGAAGAGTGACGTCATAGGGGATGGGTCCAATGACTGGAGCCTCTTCTTATACCACATGTGTAGTGCAGCTCGTGTTAGAGGAGAAGAAGAGTTTAAGTTGGATAAGTCGTTGCTATAGCCCCACAGGAGTGCCCTAAGGTCCATAGGGGAAAGATCCTGTTCTATCATAGTCGACGCCTTGTAAAACGGGCGAGGAAACCATTCCAAAATCCTCGCTAAAATGGTAACTTTATGATACATCTCATAGTCTGGTAGTCCCACCCCTCCGCGTGTCTTAGGAAATGTAAGAAGCTTATGTCTAATACGGGACAGGCCCCTGTTTCATATGAAATAAATGGATAGCGAGCATAAAGAGGCAAAAAATTGTTTAGTTATTCGAATGGGGATGGTCTGGAAATAGTATAATAATTTCAGGAGCGTGTCCATCTTCAAGGTGTTTATTCGCCCAAACCAGGGAAGCGAGGAGGAACCCCAACCAGTTAGGTTTTTGCGTATGGTGGCAAGAAGGGAGGGATAATTTAGTTCATATAGTTTTGAAAGATCGGACAGGATAGTGATGCCAAGATAGGAGATACCCCTATCTGACCATTGAAAGGAAAAGTTAGACCATAATTGGGATATAGTGGTGGTCGGAAAAGAGGTATTAAGGGCCTCGGTCTTAGAGATATTTAACTTGAAGTTGCTTCATCTTCCAAACCTACAGAATGCATGCAATAGAGATGGCATATGGGGTTGCTGGATGTATACAAGAAGGTCATCGGCGTACAACAATAATTTGTGGTGCATAGAAGGGGTTGGAATACCGACGATCGAGTCATTCTGTCTAATGGCATTAGCCAGATGCTCCATCACTATAACGAAGAGTAATGGGGACAGGGGGCAACCTTGGCGTGTGCCATTAGTAATATGAAAAATGATGCAGAGGAAGAACCATTAATTAATACGGAGGCCGACGGACGAGAATACAGGGTCATGACCTTGGTAATAAAGGCACTACCCAATCCAATCTGTTCTAGGGATACTTTTAGGAATGTCAAATTCACCCGATCGAACGCTTTCTCAGCGTCGAAAGAAAGCAAACATACCTTCAGACCATGTCTCTGTATATAAGAAATTAGATGAATAGTCTTAGTGGTGTTCGGCCAGGGACAAAACCCACCTGGTCTTTGTGTATAAGTGATGGTAAGAGAGGAGAGAGGCGAATGGCCAGGACTTTCGAGAATAATTTAACATCTATATTAGGAGAGATATAGATCTATAGCTATTGCATTGGAAGGGATCTTTTCCTGGTTTGGGAATAACAGATATATTAGCAGTAAGTAAAGTCTTGGAGGGCTGTTGGGTATCATCTATGGAGTTAAAGGCCTCAGTTAGTAGGGGAGCTAAAAGCGGAGTGAAAGTTTTGTAGAACCAGCGAGTGAAGCCATCGGGTCCAGGGCATTTCCCGGTCTTCAGACCCCGGATGGCACCCAGGAACTCCATTTCTAAGAGAGCTTTGTCTAAGTCTTCTGCGTCAGTCGGATCGATTGTATGGAGCGCCATTTCCTTAATGTAAGATGGCATATCTGGGGACTGTGAGGAGACCTGGTCACGGTCCTGTGAGGAGGGTAAATTATAGAGGCGGGAATAATATTGTGTAAAGGCTGTAGAGATGCCCTGGGTATTGCGGATTTTTTGATGTTTCTCGTCATGTATCAGTTGGATAGGGCGTCTCAGGGGATGTGGGTGTAGAACTCGAGCAAGGTGCTGGCCGCATTTGTTAGAGCGGGAATAATGGTGATAACGTCCCTTGTCTCGGGCTATGAGAGAGTGGGAGTATAGTAGCTGTAAGGGTTCCCTTAGGGCATTAGAGAGATTAACATAAATGGAGGGGCTCCATTCCGTTTATGAGTGTCTTCTAGGGAGGCTATTGTAGATAACAGTCTGCTTATGTCGGAGGTGCGGGCCTTCTTTAAATGAGAACCATGCTGGATGAAGACACCGCGGATAACGCATTTCAGTGCTTCCCACTTTGTTAACGGGGAAATCATGTCGTCTGTCCTGTGGTCTAGCACATAGTTCTGGATGGCTAATTTGATGTCTACAACACAAGGAGCCTCTTTCAATAGGTCGTCGTTTAAGCGCTAAGAAAAGCCAACACAAGGTTTAGGCAGGTAGCCCAACTTAAGATGGACAGGGGCGTGGTCACATCACAGTAATCCATCAATGGAAGATTAGATTGGGTAATCCAGGAGGGATTGGGATATGAAAAAATAGTCTAGTCAACTGTAAGAGTTGTGGGCAACAGAGTAGTAAGTGTAGTCCCTCTCTGAAGGATGTTGTGTGTGCCAGATATCATACAACTGAAGAGTGTAGGAGAGATTTGAGACACGTCAATGTGGGATGAGCCAGGGAGGACTTACCAGAGGATGTGTCCATGACCGGGGAAAGCGGCACATTGAAATCACCCCCAGGATGCAACAGGGACCCCGAAGGAAATGTTTGTTGAGAACCATGGTCAGGAAGCGACCTTGTCTTTGATTAGGGCTATAAGCGTTTGCCACTGTGAAAACAGAAGATTGATATTTCAGTTTGAGAAAAACATATCTACCAATGAGAAAGTCTAATATTCCAGGGTGAAAAGACTTATGGAAGGCTATGGATACCCCCTTAGATTTGGCCTGTGGATTGGTGCTATGATGCCAGGAGTGATAAAAGCGATTGTTAAAAGCCAGGACACTGTTCGGAAATGAGTTTCCTGAAGGAGCAAGATTTTAGATTGGGTTTTGTGAAAATGGTAGAGAATTTGACTCCTCTGTTTGGGCGTGTTGAAACCCCGACAATTATAGGAGGAGAGGGTAACATGCTCAAGGCCAGCCATGTGTTTGACCAATAAGAATGAACACCGATACTATGATAATGCTCACGTAGGGAACCATTAGTTTGGACGCCAGGGAGTGCATTAAAGTTTAGACAAAAGAGAAGAAAGACAAAGAAGTGAAAAAAAAAGAAAAGCATAGAGATAGGTTTCCTCATCAAGAGTTGTGAAAAATCGAGACCAGGAGCACAGAGGAGAGGGATACCTGCAATTGTCATGACCTACCAGGCCACTAGGTGGCATGAGTACTGTATGATCAAGTAGTGTAATTGTCCGAAAAATAAGAAATCGTTGATAACTTTTACCAGTGCAGAACTCTGCACCGGAAGACCTGGGGAGGGCGTGTGTCTAGGGAGGTGCAGGGACCAACCCCCAGACCCATCTCCCCAGGGGAACAAAATGTAACAATGATAAAACATATACCAAGAATAAAATTAATGGTAGATTACCTGAACGAAAACAGATATGGTATAAGAATATAGTATAAAAAATTAAATATGCACAAGGTGATACTGCTACAAAGGGATGTACCATGGCCCGGTGCGGGCTAACTAACCAAGGCACAGTGAACAAGAACCTGAGCATAGCATTGGGAGGTACAACGTAGTGAGTAAGCAGGCAGGCCAAGGGTCCCTGTGGAAAGCGTGCATAGGCACCATAACTTCAATCTTTCAAGAAGAGCATGCATAAGAATAAAACAAGAAATTACAAATGGAGAAAGAACACATAAACATTAGGTAATTTTAGAACCCGACTGTCTACCCCAGGACCCTATAAAACAGCCGGTTCGAGGGAGAACGTTCTCAGATACAGGGGGTGTCCCTGTTAAAGGAAGCAGAGAAAAACAAAAAGTCATCAGTCATCTGGGGGACTTTGCTGGGAGGACCGAGGCCGTTTATTTTTTTCTCTGCACTTGCCACTGAGGAAGAAAAGGGAGACCCGGTGTAGTTATAGGAAAGGGCCAGTCAGGAAGGGAGACCAGAGGCAGTTCTAACATCCCCAAGAAGGCAGGAAGACCTCCCAGTGTGCGGAAAAATGGCCGTCTTGCCCTCATGGTGGACTCTGAGGTGAAAAGGGAATCTCCATTGGTATTTAACCACTTACCGACCGTCAACCTCAGGTTGACGGCGACAAGGTGGCTCTCCTGCACAAAACGCCGTCATACGATGGCGGCTGCCAGATCGCGCACTGTGAGCGCGCGCCGCCGGAGGCGCGCTTGCACGCTCACTGTGTCCGGGGGGGGCAGGGTGCGGCGGACTCGATCGCCGTCGGCTACCCGCGATGCCCCCCTCGGAGTGAAAGAACGGAGGTCCGTGTAAGTAAACACGGACCTCCGTTCTGTTAGAGGGGGAAGGGAGTGATCACAGCCTTCCTCTACATGGAAGCTGTGATCACTCCCCTCCCCCTGCCAGTCAAACAGTAAGACAGTTAGAACACGCCCAGGGAACACAGTTAACCCTTAGAGCGCCCCCTGCAGGTTAACCCCTTCACTGCCAATGGCATTTACACAGTAATCAGTGAATTTTTATAGCACTGATCGCTGTATAAATGCCAATGGACCCAAAAAAGTGTCAAAATGTTCTGAAATGTCCGCTGCAATATCGCAGTACCGCTAAAAATCGCAGATCGCCGCCATTATTAGTAAAAAATAAAAAAAAATGAAAACCCCAGAAATTAATTCTCACCATCCGTAAACGCGGCCACTTTTGCGCAAACCAATCAATAAACGCCGATTGCAATTTTTTTTTTATCACAAATATGAGGAAGAATATAATTCGGCCAAAACCGGTGAAAAAATTTTTTTTTAATATTTTTTTTTGGATTTGTATTTTAGCAAAAAGTAAGAAATTTGTTTTTTTTTTTTTGCAAAATGGTCGCTCTTCTTTTGTTTATAGCTGCGATCAGAAATGACGCAGAGGCGATCAAATGCCACCAAAAGAAAGCTCTATTTGTGGGGAAAAAAGGACGCAAATTTCGTTTGGGTACAACGTCGCACCACCGCGCAATTGTCAGTTAAAGAGACGCAGCGCCGAATCGCAAAAAGGGCTCTGGTCAGGAAGGGGGCAAATCCTTCCGGGGCTGAAGTGGTTAATATGCCTCTTCTTGTAGAAGTTGAGTGAGTGGTTTCAGGGCTTTTCTCATAGTCAAGGTCTGCCTTGAAAGGTCTGGTAGAAGCATAACAGGGGTGTCATTAAACAGAATGATGTCTTGAGAGCTGGCTGCTCGCATAATGGAATCTTTGACAGTATAGAAATGTACCCTGCATAGGGTGTCACGTACAAAGGAAGGATCAGGGTTTCTGGGGCCCGTGGTCCTGTGTACTCTGTCCAGCTCAATCTTTGCATCCTTTGGTTGTTGCAGAAGCTGATTAAAGATAGCAGTGTCCGCAGCAGGGAGATCTTTATGGTCGATGGCTTCAGGGATATCTCTGATCCGTATATTGTTAGGGCAATTATGATTTTCGATGTCGTCTTGTTGGTACATAAGTTGCTGGATTAGCACAGTGTGGGAGTTCAATGTCTCCTCGTGATTGGATTGAGGTGCTCATACCCTCCGCAGAGCGCTCAATATCCTCCATACGCACCCCAAGATCGTGTTTTAGTTCATTGATCTCTGATCGATAAGCCTTTTCTATACGGGTGACATAATGTTCAAAAACTGACTTAGTGGGTAACGAGCGAATATAGGCATGTAAGGATTTCATCTGAGCTTCCAGGTCCCATCCATCCCCCAAGCAAAGGGAGGACTGCGAGAGACTATGTGATCGCTGGAGAGGGAGATCAGAGTCTGTTGGAGACGCGGAGCAGTCTCAGGAGCTTATGGCAGAGCATGAATGGCAGGGTCTGAGCAGCTCGGTGAGGAGGGCATCTGTGCAACCATTAAGGCTTGTTGTTTTTGTAGGGCAGCGGAAGAGCGGGTGAAAAAATGCCCCAAGTCGTCCGCCTTGGTGCTCCCACCAGTCTTCTTGGTCGCCTTGTGTCTGTGAGAGCTCATCTGTCCATGATGATTGTAATCCACAAAAGAAAAATGTTCCCCTGGGGCTTAGGGGCCGCGCTGAGGTGTATTTCAATGCACCAGGCCATGTCCCCCATGAAAAAGCTAAGGGGGAACAGTCCAGGATTGTAGGGGCCAGTGAAAGAGAGGCCGGGGCAACTGCACAGGGGTCCTGTGGGTCGAGGATCGAGGTCCCAGGGCTATGCGGAGGGTAGTGATGGGAGACCCAGGCCCGCAAGGCAGCGTCCATCACCAGGCCTCAGTAGGCCGCAACCAGAACCAGGGGCTGTAGTAGTGGAGAGCCCCAGAGCCGTTCACCGGAGGCCGGGGGAGGAGCGGGAGCACTGTAATGCCTGTTCGGGGTGCAGAGGTGGTGGATGGCAGGGTGTCTGGGCCCCAAAGTTGGAGGAAGGCCTCAAGATGGCTGCGGCCGCGGGAGTAGGAAGGCCATGGTGGAGCCAATAAGTCCAGAATTGGGCCTTTACGACACCCAATACACCCCCAGGAAGGCAGTGGGGCGTGCGGGGAGAAAGCTTGGGTTGGAAGAATCGCTCACCTGGTCCCTAGGATAGTGGATGTCGCTGGATTAGGTGAAGGGCTCCCAGAGCTCCACCAAAGCACGTCCGTCTCTCTTGCCGGCCAGGCCACGCCCCCTCATGCAACCTTTTAAATAAAACTAGCTACAGGTCAGCTTTTAAGAAAAACCTGCTTTCTGGACTACCTTTTTCCCAGGTAAGGTGATCCCCATTTGAGCTAACCCCCACAATACCCAGAAACTATAGGCAACAATAGTAGAGTATTACCATAGGAATACATGCCTAATCTCCCCACTACTGGCTTGGATTAATAGTTCTTCTGTGGGGACATGTCGTCTCAGCTCTTCTCTCTCCCTCTCCACTTTCTTCCTCTGGGGTTTCCAAGCCAGCCTCCCAAAGACAGGAAGTGCTGATACATGATTATACATATCACTGTGATGTGACAGTGGCCTAAAATGGCTGTATCTGACAAAATTGTTCTAGTTTTTTTTTAAACTCTAAGTACGGTATAATTTGCCTAGTATACAAATACATAAATAATTCTAAATATTTGTATTGGTTAAAAGAACCAGGAGGTATTCTCCTTTGTATAGAGCAGAGGTCTCCAAACTGCGGCCCGCGAGCCAAATGTGGCCCTTTGCTTGCCTTTATCCGGCCCTCATGGCACTATTCCTCCCACCAGTAATAGAGTAGTATTCCTTCCACTGACACCAGAAATGGGGAACCAATTTTCCCACTGACACCACTGATGGGGCGCTATTCCTTATACTGACACCAATAATGTAATTTCTTTACCCCCATTGACCACCAAGCTTATGGCATTGTTTACTTCCACTGATGCCAGGGTATTTTCTACTCCCGCTGGTCACAGTCTGGCCCTCCTAAAGTTTGGTTTGGAGGGCAGTAAACTGACCCTTTGTTTCAAAAGTTTGGAGAACTCTGGTATAGAGGAAATATGTATTGTGATGCAACTGCTGGTATATATGCTGTGAATACCTTAAAGATAGGGCTCATTCTCTTGAACGCTAGAGAATAAAAGATTTGTTTTCCTGAAGTCTGTCAGGAGTCCATTACTGGTTTTCCAGAACTGTTTTCTGCAACAGTGATATTGGCAGCTAGGTTATTCACAAATACAAACAGTAGAGGGCAGAAAATCGCTACACATAGATAACTTCTGTTAGTAATACAGTGTTTGCTTATTAGGCAAGTGACTCTACTAAAAAGGAAAGAATAGTTGCACACATAACATGCTTTGTCAATTTAAAGCCAAGTACTCTTACTCTGAACCAAGAGTGAAATGTAATCTGGCTATTTGTAATAGGTGAAAGCCAGGGCTTACATCTAGTGGCATTTAGCCACTTAGCCACTAAGCATTATAGGAGTTTTTTTTTATTATACTAAGTGCCATCTAGTAGCCGAAAGTATTTTTTGTTTTAAATCATTGAAAAACATTCCACCAGATAAGGAAATAGCCTAGTAACATTTGTTTTCGCCCCATTGGCATGGAACAAATGTGCATGCTATTTCACTGAGCAAATTGCTATTCAGGTTGTTTTTATAAATACACCCCTTAATGTAGATTAATGTCACACAAAATACCACTTTGGGAACTAAATGAATCAAAGCTCCCAGGTTTTTGTGTAGATATACACAATTATTTACAGTATTTCACTGCAACACTTTAAAATACAATGAGAGAAAACACAGGCGCTCTAAGTGTAGCTGTAAACAGGTTTATTTGAAAATAAAAACAAGTCTACTCACAAGCGGTGACTTGTAAGGAGCACATCACAGGTACAGGGCCATCACAAGTGAACGAGCCTCAGCCATATAGCTAGTAGTGGAGACTAGAAGGCTGGCGTCTGCAGGGTCTGTGGGTGATGACACCAGTGGTTCCCGACGCTAACCTCTGTCAGAATTCCTGGTGCCAAGCCGATGGTCTCACTTCCTGAGCATGGCGTGTGGAGGCGTGCAAGGAGGCGGGAGAGGCGGAGGTCGGCGGCGCGTTCTCAGAGCGCATGCTCCTTCTTCAGACCTTCTTCAGGCCATCTGAGTACACTAAGTTCCCAGCATAGCTAGAGAACTGACCACACTGTGTTCTCCTGCTTGGTGTGGTCAGATTTTAAAAGGAAAGCAAGGGAACTAGCAGGAACACCAGGGATTTCACATAAAGGAAGCAATAAAAGCAGGGGCGTATCATCAAATCAGTGGGCCCATGTGCAAGATCAAAAGTGGGCCCTAGACATTGAGGAAAAGTAAAATGCAGCGCATGGCGAAAGGTGGGCGTAGCTTCAATTGCGTTAAGTATTGGGTGTGGCTTAAAGGGAGTGTGGTTAAGTAGAGTCTGAGATGACTTACATAGTGCAGAGTGTGGTAATGTTAAATAAGGAATATATAGGATAGGAGGGGGACAGTGTCACAGAAAAGGGACAGCATGACAGGAGAGGGGCAGCGTGACAGGAGGGGGGCAGCATTACAGGAGGGG
>BLSH010543261.1:959763-975905 GCA_018402905.1 Glandirana rugosa
CATCCTCCTCAGACCCAGTGTATATTGGTCGGAGGAGGATGGTCAAGGGTGCCGTAAAGACCCCTTCAAGGCGGGGCACTGCAGTAAAGGCCAGAGCCCTCGGCAGGCTATCGTCAGAGGCCCCAGTGCGGCGAGCCACCGGTGACGACGTGCCCGACCCATTCACCCCCGGCCCCCATGTGTGAGAGTGGGGACATCGAGGACAAGAGTGACGACAGGAAAGACGACAGTGCGGTCCGTTATTCTTACTTGCACATAAGGGAAGGTAGGTCGTTCGCCACGGCCGAAGTACACTCGACACGCTTACCCACCGATCAGTCAGAGGATCCTTTGTCCCCATGTGTAAAGGGCGTGAGAGAGGAGGAGCCAGGTACGTCGCCGCGGGGCGGAACTTCCCCAGAAATGCCGTGGGAACTGGTAGGAGGAGGCTGGTTATATGTGACCCAGACTCCTCCTACAAATACAGGCTGCCCTGCGGACAGCCTTAACATTTATACACGCTCACTGATGTGAGGCTTTATTTTTGTTACAGTCCACTGGACCTTTTCTTATTAGCAACTTATTATTCACTCTGTGAAGTGTGTGGACACTGTGTTATTATTTTTGCCATTTACTTAGTGTTTAGCACTTGTATTACCACACCTGTATACCATCTCAGATCACAGTGCAACACCACCACACACTATATTCACTCACCTGGGCACTGATTCACCCATAGGTGTTTGCAGCAGTCGATCACAGTATTCATTTTAATCACTTCAGCCCCGGAAGGATTTCCCACTTTAAGACCAGAGCACTTTTTGCGATGCGACACTGCGTCGCTTTAACTGACAATTGCGCGGTTGTGCGACGTTGTACCCAAGCGAAATTTGCGTCCTTTTTTTCCCACCAATAGAGCTTTCTTTTGGTGGTATTTGATCACCTCTGCATCATTTCTGATGCCGCTATAAACAAAAGAAGAGCGACAATTTTGCAAAAAAACCCAAATTTCTTACTTTTTGCTAAAATACAAATCCAAAAAAAATATTTAAAAAAATTTGTTTCCATCTGTTTTGTCCGATTTATATTTTTCCTCATATTTTTGGTGAAAAAAATCGCAATCGGCATTTATTGATTGGTTTGCGCAAAAGTTGCCGCTTGTACGGATGATGAGAATTAATTTCTGGGGTTTTTATTTATTTATTTTTTTTTACTAGTAATGGCGGTGATCTGCGATTTTTGCAGTGGACATTTCGGACCATTTTGCCACTTTTTCTGGACCATTGGCATTTATACAGCGATCAGTGCTATAAAAATGCACTGATTACTGTGTAAATGCCATTGGCAGTGAAGGGGTTAACCTGCAGGGGGCACTCTAAGGGTTAACTGTGTTCCCTGGGTGTGTTCTAACTGTGTGTGGGCTGCCCTGGCTGGGGGAAGAAGGTGAGGCTTCCATATAGAGGAAACCTGTGATCACCGCCCTCCCCCCCCTAGCAGAACGGAGATCCGTGTTTACTTACACGGACCTCCGTTCTTTCACTGCAGGGGGGGGGGGGGAGCATCGTAGGTAGCTGGAGTCCATCCTACCTGCTCCCTGGTCGCCCCGAACACAGTGAGCGCTCACAGTGAGAGAAATTGTCATGTGACGGCGGTTTGCAATATCGAGCCACTTTGTGGCCGTCAGACTGCGGTTGGCGGTCGGCAAGTGGTTAACCCATTCGCTTCTGTGGTAGCGTGGGAGTACCCTAGACATTTTTAATCACAATTGTGGAAGATAGTTCCACATCCACCCCCTACGCAATTTAAGATTAAACTGCTACTACTTCAGTCTCAATGTGTGTCCTCCCACACTCCCTGAGACTGAACTGTTTTTTTCCTATGACGGGATCCCCATTGAGGTATTTATAGATTGCTACCATGTCTTCTCTCAAGCGTCGCTTCTCCAGAGAGAATAAATTGAGTGTTTGCAGTCGTTCCCCGTTAGTGAGGTCCTCCAGTACCTTTATAAGTTTTGTTGCCCTCCTTTGGACCCTCTCCAACTCCAGCACATGCTTTCTGAGGACTGGAGACCAGAACTGGACAGAATGCTCCAGATGGGGCCTTGCCAGAGTTTTATAAAATCGCTGAACTATAGTTTAATCCCTGGATAGTGTTGAGCGAACCCGGACAGTAACGTTCGGGTCCGTACCGAACTTTCGGGTGTCCGGGACCCGGACCCGAACACGGACATTTCAAAAAATGTTCGGGTTCGGGTTCTGGGTTCTGGTAGTTGATCACGCATGTTGAATAACTGAAGGGCAGCCAATCAACAAGCGCTTCACTGGTTTGCCCTTAGAAGCCATCACAGCCATGCCTACTAATGGCATGGCTGTGATTGGCCAGTGCATCATGTGACCCAGCCTCTTTATAAGCTGGAGTCACAGTGCTGCATGTCACATGCTCTTGGGTTAGTGTAGGGAGAGGAAGCTGCCGGCATTTTTGTGAGGGAGAGATTGCAGACATTTTAACATCTGATCCTGCATCCTGAGATTACTACTGCTGTTGCTCTGAGGGACAGATTGCAGAAATTTGAGATTTCACATACTGCTGCTTTGAGTGACAGATTGCAGATTGCAGATCAAACTCTGCATAACACAACGATCGCTACGATCGTGCACAACGATCAGATTGTTGGAGTAATTTGAGATTTCACATACTGCTGCTTTGAGTGACACATTACAGATCAAACCCTGCCTAACACAACGATCGTTACGATCGTACACAACAATCAGATTGTGGGATCGTACACAACGATCAGATTGTGGGAGTAATTTGAGATTTCACATACTGCTGCTTTGAGCGATCTGACTGCACTAGGTAGTGGCTTCTGCTTAGCCTTAGAGGGACAGATTATTGTTCAAAAATCATCTCCTAGTTCTAAAGGGAGAGGTTTTAGCTGCAGCTGTAAGTGACACATTATTGTTCAAAAATCATCTCCTAGTTTATTTGATTTTAATTTATTTTCCCTATCCCCATTTTTTTGTAGAGCACTTGCCCCACTCTTACCCCCATTTTACTTCCTTTTGCAGCCCTCTAGCACTTGCCAGGACTTTGTTACTGCCATTTTTGTGCCTAAAAGTTCGGGTCCCCATTGACTTCAATGGGGTTCTGGGTCCGGGATAACGTTCGGGCAATGTTCGGTGCCGAACCCGGACTTTTTCCCAAAGTTTGGTCGGACCAGCAGAACCCGAATGTCCAGATGTTCGCTCAACTCTATCCCTGGAGGACATCCCTTTTTATGCATGCTAATATTCTGCCTGCTTTGATAGCTGCAGCTTGACATTGCATGCTATTGCTCAGTTTGTCATCTACTAAGACCCCCAGATCCTTCTCCATTCTTGATTCCCCCAGAGGCTCTCCCCCTAGTGAATAGTTTGCATTTATGTTTTTTGTCCCAAGTGCATTACTTTACATTTCTCCAAATTAAACCTCATTTGCCATTTGTCTGCCCACTCCATTCATTTGTTCAGGTTATTCTGTAAAATTTCAATATCCTGTTGTGATGTCATTGCCCTGCTTATCTTTGTATCATCTGCAAAAACTGAGCTATTAATCCCTTCCCCTATATCATCAATGAATAAATTGAATAGAATTGGTCCCAAGACCGATCCTTGGGGTACCCCATTCGTCACTCCAGACCAGTCTGAGCACATTTTATTAATCACCACCCTTTGGACACATCCCCGTAACCAGTTCTTTACCCAAGAGCAAACCTTCTGGTCCACACCTGCAAACCTCAGCTTGTAAATCAAGCGTTTATGGGGAACTGTGTCAAAAGCCTTTGCAAAATCCAAGTACACTACATGCACTGACCTCCCCCTATCTAGATGGCCGCTCACTTCCTCATAGAATGTTAGCAGATTTGTCTGGCAGGAACGAACCCTCATAAACCCATGCTGATTACTACTAATGATGCTACTTTCCTCAGTTAATTTTTGGATATAGTCCCTAATCATCCCCTATATTTACCTACTATTGATGTTAGGCTACTGACCTGTAATTGCCAGGAATATGTCTCAGCTGGTACCAATCCTGTCATTATGCTGTCCATAAAGATTAGGAACAATGGCCTGGCTATAACCTGACTGAGTTCTCTGAGGACTCTCGGATGTAAGCCATGTGGTACAGGTGATTTATTTATATTACGTTTATCTGGTCTTTCTTTGACTCCGGCCACTGTTAGCCACGAGGGTATGTCCTGTTGTCCTGTGTTGTGTCACTAACAGTACAGTCATGGTCAGTAAACCCCTCCTTTTCCTGCATTAAAACGCAGGAGAAGAAGGCATTTAGAACAGTTGCCTTTTTTCTGTCATCTGTAACCATCCTTCCATCATCGTCTTTTATGTGTGCAATGTGTTCTAATTTTGCCTTTTTATTGTTAATATATTTAAATAATTTCTTTGGGGGTTTTTTTGTGTTTCTTATATTCTTTTTTAGCTGCCCTGATTGCGTTTTTGCACTTATTACATTCCTTGTAGTGTTTGAATGCAGAAGGTGACCCATCCCCTTCATATTTTTAAAGGCCAAATTTTTCTCTTTGATGAGGCTTTTCACATTACGGTTTAGCCACTCAGGTTAAACCTTCACTCTCTTATATTTATTGCTCAACGGAATGCACTGTGTGCTACCCTTGTTTAATATGCTCCTAAAGCATTCCCATTTTTCTTCTGTGTTAATTTTTCTTTGGCCCATTCCCAATTAAGAAAGAGATCAACCCGGTGGCCTTCAAGCTGTCTTTGCCGAGATCCTATAAGATTCATCCAGTCTTCCATATTTCGCTACTCAAGTCAGCCATTACCAGTTCCTTTGCAGATCAAGAGTCCTCACCTCCTCCCCCCATCTTGGTTGGTGAAGACACAGAGTTCGAAGTGGAAGCCATCCTGGATTGTCGCAAAAGGGGTAGGCAAGCCCAGTACCTCATTAAATGGAAAGGGTACGCACCCGAGGAAAATTCTTGGGAACCTGCAAAACATGTGCATGCCCCAAAATGGGTGCGCGAGTTCTTCAAGAAGCATCCTGAGAAACGGTGTTGTTTGGGCATCCAGAGGCTGCCCCTTGGGGGGGGGGCACTGTCAGAGAATAATCCGGCAGCGCAGGAATTCTCCGTTGGTACGGAAAAATGCGCCAATGCACATGCGCAGAAGATCCAGAACGAACTGGAGAATCTGAACGCAAGTGCGCACACGCACACGTCCGTTCGTACGCAATGCATGACAGAACAGATGTTGGCGCCCAGTGCCCTATTTAAAGCCGGTGCAGGGAGTTATTCGTTGCTGGATTATCTTTGGCTTCCTTGTGTTACCCTGTATTCCTGTTCCTGACTACTCTTGATCCTCGGCTACCTACCTGGCTTTTCCTGACCATTCTGATCCTGATCCCTGGCTTTGACCTTTGGCTTGTCTGACTACTCTGCATTCTGTCTCCTGATCGGTGTTTGACCCTCGGCCTGGCTTTTGACTTCTACTCTCGGCTGCTCCATATTACAAGGCTATAGACTTTGTTTGCTACTTCTTTGGATATCCCATGTATGACCCCCGGCTTGGCTTCTGACTCCGGTTCTGGTTCTTCCCGCCTCTGCCACGTGTGTTCCAGTGTGTCAAGGGGACTCCAGCCTAGCAGCGCATCCTGGTTCTAGCTGACCCTTCCCAGGAACATCGCACCTGGCCTGCACCAACTGGTAACCCCTGCCTCTCCGGGCATAGCACTCCCTGTTCCACCTTCAGGGGGCGCTCTGCACCTAGCTGCAAGGGAAGCCCTCTCTACACCTTGGCCTCCAACCAGGTAACTGACAGGTGTGTACAAGCCCTTATTAACTTTTTTCATTGAACTTTATTTTTATGAGCTTTATTGAAATGTCACACAATGACATTTCGTTGGGTTCTAGTGGCCAGCTTGCGGTGACCTATGGTGCACTGGAAAAACATACTGCATGCAGTACTTTTGTTCAACACTGTCAGGGACCGGTGTGACCAGAAATGTGTGGACTGCAACAGAGTGTACCAGACACAGGTAAATGTAAATAATATGATTTATTATAAGATAAACAAATAACAAAGAAAATGCACCTCCAATATAGTGAATAGTGAAATACAACCAGTAAATAAACCAAAAGTGAACATATAATAAAAGACAGACTAAATCAAATATGTACAGAGTAAAGAATAACCAAATCGTAATCATACCAAGCCAGGGTCATACACAGGGGATCAAACGGTGGAGAGCTGGGAACAAGAAAGGACAGGGAAAAGGAGTCAGGAGACGGACTGAGCATGTAGAAATGGATCAGGCTGCAGGATCAGGGTAGGAGTCCAGGAACAGGAGACGAGAAATAGGTTTCAGGAACATAGGGACACAGGTCAGGGGCACAAGGAGAAAATACCAAGGCAAATAATCGCAGTATTGCCCAGGTTTAAAGTTGCTTCCTGCAATCAGCATCAGGTGATGCCTGATTGCAGGGGATAATGTCAGCACCCGACTGGCGAGAGACACCTGCTGGTGGACACCGGAACTGCAGTCCATAGGCCTGGGAGCTACAGTGCCACCAGCAGGTGAAACCATTCCTGACAGTACCCCCCCTTGTAGGAGTGACCTCTGGACGCTCTAACCAGCCATAACTGAAAGAGTCCAGAATGAAAATGTCTCATAAGCCCAAGGAGTGCTGGGTTTCAAATAAAAAGCCTTGCAGCCGGGATCCAAAAAGAAGCCACCGCCTGGGTCTGGTAACTGGCTAGTTACCCCATCATTGGGGCTAGGCAACTGGCTAGGTATCCTGTTGGCCAGATTCTTAGAGGCATAGGTAATTTGATTCCTCAAAACAGTAGGCATCCCAACGCTGGGGTACCATGGGTCATTCGCTCACTTAGCCCTGGGGTCATGTGACAACACTGAAACTGACACCGAATGTCTGGTTACAATCATGTAGCTTGCCTGATCTCCAGGACTTGTTCCACACTTCAACGGCCATTTAGGTTTCCCCAAGGCACTGATTACCCAACATGGGTCCCCTAATGCACCTGGAGTCATGGCAACCGCATCCAGGTTTGTGGCAAGACACAAGTGGTGCTCTACCCCTCCCCAGGAGCTCATCACTACCAAGGTTGAGAAGGTAAACGTGGCTACCAATTGCAAAGGGTGTGTTCGGACCACCAGGCTTTGGTGCTATCGAAGTAATGTAGTGTAGGAGGGACCAAATCAAGGCAACTGAGAAAAGAACCTTAGCCAAAACAGTTAACCCATACCAGGTATACAAAGCCTCAGATGTATCAGACCCAATGGCAGATGGAATCTTACCCTCCGCAGGACAATCCGGCAAGGCAATAAGCATATAGACAATAACATTAAGCTGATCTCTGGTCAAAAGCGGGCTGGAAAACAGGCATCGGATCAACAGGCACTGGATTATCAGACTGGGCAGCGAGCAGAGGAACATCCGGCTGGGCAGCGGGCAGAGACACACCAGGCTGGGCAGCTGGCAGAGGCAAATCAGGCTGGGCAGTGGGCAGAGGCATATCTGACTGGGCAGGGGGCAGAGGCACATCCAACTGGGCAGCGGGCACAGAGTCAGCAGGCTGAGCAATGGGCACCGAGTCAGCAGGCTGGGCAATGGGCACAGAATCAGCAGGCTGGGCAACGGGCAACGAGTCAGCAGGCTGGGCAACGGGCACTGGAACAGCAGGCTGGGCAACAGACACCGGGACAGCGGGCTGGACAGCAGGCACTGGGACAGTGCTGGATAGCAGGCACCAGAACAGCAGGCTGGGCATCAGGAACCAAATTGGGCTGGGCATCAGGAACTGGATCATCGGACTGGGCAGTAGGCAAGGAACCATCAGGCTTGGCAGTGGGCACTGTATCAGCAGGCTGGGTAGCGGGCACCAGATCAGTAGTCGCCAGATCAGCAGGCATTGGGTCATTAGACTGGACAGTGGACACCGGAACAGCAGGCTGGACAGTGGGCACTGTAACAGCAGGCTCGACAACGAGCACCGGAACACCAGGCACCGGAACAGCAGGCTGGGAATCAGGAACTGGATTATCAGGCTGGGCAGCGGGCACCAGATCAGCAGGCTGGACAGTGGCCACCAGATCAGCAGGCTGGACAGCGCCCACCGGATCAGCAGGCTGGACAGTGGGCACTGGATCAGCAGGCTGGACAGCGGGCACAGGATCAGCAGGCTGGACAGTGGGCACAGGATCAGCAGGCTGGACAGCAGGCACAGGATCAGTAGGCCGGACAGTGGGCACATGACCAGCAGACTAGAAAGCGGGCACAGGATCAGCAGGTTGAACAGAGGGCACAGGATCAGCAGATTGAGCAGAGGGCACAGTATCAGCAGGTTGGATAGCGGGCACCAGATCAGCAGGCTGGAGAGTGGGCACAGGATCAGCAGGCTGGACAGTGGGCACAGGATCAGCAGGTTGAGCAGAGGGCACGGGATCAGCAGGTTGAGCAGAGGGCACAGGATCAGCAGGTTGAGCAGGGGGCACAGGATCAGCAGGCAGGGCAACAGGCACAGGATCAGCAGGCTGGACAATAGGCACAGGATCAGCAGGCTGGATAGCGGGCACTGGATCAGCAGGCTGGATAGCATGTTCAGATCTGTCAGAAGCAGGCCAAACCCTATTGGCAATCGTGGAGGTAGACTGGAGCAGATTGGCTGGTGTGGAGGAAGACTTGAGCAGATCGGCTGATGTAGAAGCAGACTGGAACAGATCAGCTGGTTGAGAGGCAGACTGGAGCAGATTGGCTGGTGTGGAGGCAGACTGGAACAGATCAGCTGGTGTAGAATCAGACTGGAATGGATTGGCTGGTGTGGAGGCATTCTGGAACAGATGAGCTGGTGTAGAAGCAGACTGGAACAGATTGGCTGATGTGGAGGCAGACTGCAGTAGATTGGCTGGTGTGGAAGCAGACTGGAACAGATTGGCTGGTGTGGAGGCAGGATTGGCTAGTAGAAGGATTGTGCGGGTTGGGAAAAACTTCAGTTTCTTCTTAGGTTTAACCACTGTAAGTTCTGTAAGTGACTGCAGGGCTGTAAGTAGGGGGAGCATCTGATGGAATAGAATAGCTGGAGTATGGTAAGAAAGAGGGGGCAGTTGCTAAGGGGGATTTTTGTGGGATTGTTGGAGGCAACAAAGAAGTGGCAGATGGATTAAAGGCAGGGTAGCTGCAGCAGATGGAAACAGGGTTATGATATTTGATTGGTAGCAGGGTATATTGGGCTGTGACTGTGGTTGCTGTAGGTGATGGAGAGAGAGACATTTGAGCAGGCAGGTCTCTGGTCTGGCAGCAGGAATGGTTTGGTGCAAGCTGACTGGTGCTGAATGCAACATATCTGACCATGCCTGTAGTATAGGTTGAACAAACTTCGGTTTACATGCGGCCTGTCTGACAAGTGACTGCACTGTGTTAATACACTCCACTAACACCTGTTGAGAGCATGCTGAATAACACTCAAAGAAGTAAGCCAAGTCATCCTCTAATAACCACGCCAGAGATTTTACCTGAGCCATACTGAAGGGGGGAGAAAAATCATCACTGCCCTTAGGAGTACTGGACAGAGCTAACTCTGCACAAACCTGAATCAAGGCTGAACATCTCCAAACAACATCCTGCCCTGATCAACTAGGGTATGATCAAGATGGATATATTCTAATAGTTGGTCACTGGTCCACTCCTTCAATGTCTGGCCGCAGTAATCATTATCCTAATAACCTCCTCCGGATGCATTTTACCACAAACGGCAAAAACCAAGATGGCCTCTCTGTGTAGCCACTTCTGGTCAGGACTGGCCTTAGTATTATGTCAGGGACCCGTGTGACCAGAAATGTGTGGACTGCAACAGAGTGTACTAGATGCAGGTAATTGTAAATAATATGATTTATTATAAGATAAACAAATAACAAAGAAAACGCACCTCCAATATAGTGAATAGTGAATTACAACCAGTGAATAAACCAAAAGTGAACATACAATAAAAGACAGACTAAATCAAATATGTACAGAGAAAGGAATAATCAAATCGTAAACGTACCAAGCCAGGTTCATACACGGGAGATCAAACAGTGGGGAGCTGGGAACAAGACAGGACAGGGAATGGGAGTCAGGAAACGGACTGAGCAGGTAGGAAGGGAGCAGGGTCAGAGTCCAGGAATAGGAGACGGAAACAGGTTTCAGGAACACAGGTCAGGGGCACAAGGAGAAAATACCAAGGCAGAGAACCACAGTATTTAGCAGGTTTAAATATGCTTCCTGCAATCAGCATCAGGTGATGCCTGATTGCAGGGGATAATGTCAGCACCTGACTGCCGAGAGACACCTGCTGGTGGACACCGGAACTGTAGCGCCACCAGCAGGTGAAACCTTTACCAACCGTCAGACTCCGAATGCTGAGGGACACCCTCTGGTGGACACCGGAACTAGAGCCCATAGGTCTGGGAGCTACAGTGTCACCAGCAAGTGAAACCATTTCTGACAAGCGCACATCACTTACACACCACAGCAATGCAATTGTGTGTACCAGCCACACCAGAGACAAGGCATTTCTCTGTGTTATGCCATGGGGGTGGGGTGAGGAAAATCCTCAACAAATCCCCAACAAATTGTAAAAAGTTGAGACCACTACATAAATAGAAAATCAATAGTGTGATCAGTGAATTAGAGATCAATAGTGTAATCTGCGAGGAAAAAGTCCAATAGATGAAAGTTCAATAAATAAAAGTCCCTAATTCTTCCACTAAAGTGTCCAAAGTGTCCACAATACCTGGGAGCTCACCTGAATGTATTGATCCATTAGTTACTTAAAGGTCAAAAATGCTTTTCTACAAAGGGATGGGTATGCAAGATCTATTATCCACCTCCTCCTTCCCGCTCATATGGGCCTTGTCTCAGATTTCCACTTCACTTATTCTCCTGCTTAATTCTTTGGCTCAAACCACATGTTAAAAAGAAAAGGATATCTCCATAGTGTAGTATCTCTTACAGCAATAATCCTAAACTTTGGTGGTATTATACTCATGTTTAAACAAAATAAATTACTCTCAAGATGTCTTTATCAGCACAATAGAGGGCTCACTGGATAGAGAAGACTTGTTAGTATCTCTGAATCGAAATCCGCATTCCACGTAGATCCTCAGCTTGCTTTAAATCAAGAGGACCTGTGAATCTGATCAGAAAGAATTGACCCTCTTCTTTTACAAAGTGAGTCAAAAACATCTTAATACACACTGGGGTTGATTTACTAAAGCTGGAAAGTGCAAAATTTGGTGCAGCTCTGCACAGAAACCAATAAGCTTCAAGGTTTTATTGTCAAAGCTTGATCGAACAAGCTGAGGTTAGAAGCTGATTGGCTAGCAGGCACAGCTACACCATTTTTTGCACTCTCCAGCTTTAGTAAATCAACCCCTGCAGGTGGCGCTGGACTGACACCACACTCCCCCCGGGCGTACGGCAGTCCGGCACTTACCCAATCTAGAGATCTAGGGCTGGCACACTGTGGTGTTCTCTCTTCTTGTGGAGACACACGGCGGGCAGCATCTTCCACCGTGTGTCTCCTCTCTCTTCTGCCTAAGAGCTAGGCATCCAATAGGATCGCCTGATGCTTTGGCCAATTGGGAAACAGGTCTCACGACCTGCCTCCTTATTGGTGGGGAGGAACTTTAGTGTAAAATTAGTGAAAATTAATTCACTATCATCACACAACTGGGTGGGATCAGGACGCACTGCCCTGCACCCCTAGCCCACCCTTTTTTGAAGCCTATTAGAGCCTTTGGCTCTAAATACGTGCTTCAAAAAAACACCCCCACCCATTGGAATCCATAGTCCGGAGCCCTGATATGTAGAACTGGGGGATGGACGCATGGATGGGAGGGGGGGGGAGCCTGTGCGCCCTCTATGGAGGTCAGGTTGCTATTCTGATGCATACTTACATTTAGTGGTGGCTTAGGGCCCCTACAACTTGTTGTAGAGCAACAGGAGATTATGTTATGGAAAGGTGAATCCGCTTATTCTCTGACAGTGTGGACCAGAGCACTTTCATTAAAATGAAAATGTCTTGGGTTACTAATGAGTAGAGTTTAGCGAACACCTGGACGTTCGGGTTCGGAGGGTCCGAACGAACTTTGGAAAAAAGTCCGGGTTCGGCACCGAACGTTGCCCGAACGTTATCCCAGACCCCGAACCCCATTGAAGTCAATGGGGACCCGAACTTTTAGGCACAAAAATGGCTGTAACAAAGTCCTGGCAAGTGCTAGAGGGCTGCAAAAGGAAGTAAAATAGGGGTAAGGGTAGGGCAAGTGCCCTACAAAAAAATGGGGAAAGGGAAAATAAATTAAAATCAAATAAACTAGGAGATGATTTTTGAACAATAATGTGTCACTTACAGCTGCAGCTAGAAACGCTCCCTTTAGAACTAGGAGATGATTTTTGAACAATAATCTGTCCCTCTAAGCAGAAGCCTCTACCTAGTGCAGTCAGATCGCTCAAAGCAGCAGTATGTGAAATCTCAAATTACTCCCACAATCTGATCGTTGTGTACGATCCCACAATCTGATCATTGTGTACGATCCCACAATCTGATCGTTTTGTACGATCGTAACGATCGTTGTGTTAGGCAGGGTTTGATCTGCAATGTGTCACTCAAAGCAGCAGTATGTGAAATCTCAAATTACTCCAACAATCTGATTGTTGTGCACGATCATAGCGATCGTTGTATTATGCAGAGTTTGATCTACAATCTGCAATCTGTCACTCAAAGCAGCAGTATGTGAAATCTGAAAGAAATCCAGCTAGCAGTATGGTATAACTGAATTCAGCAGCGCTGAAATGGTTAAGTGTAACCTCTGATGCAGAGGGAAGTATTGTAAAAATGATACAATTAATGATCATATGTAAATAAAATCAAACCATATTGTTAAAATTCAATAGACTAAATAAAATCCAAAGGACTGGAACTGATCCTTATGTGACACTTATTCAAGAATATATACACACATTCTATCCTGGGTGTAAATCTGAAACGAAGTGTCCGATAGTTTGTAATCAGAATAAACTCAAAAACAGTCTATATGTAAATCCAAAAAATTGGGGGTTAGTTCAAACTGTATCTTCAGTGTTAAAAATCCAACAACACGCCTCACTGTGAAGATAAGAGGGGGCTTTCCCCCTATCTGAGGAGACTCACCAAAGCCAAGATAAAAGACAGCCATTTCCAAATGGTCTCAGAAGGGAGGAGCCAGGGCAGGTGGTGGGGGACAGAGAAGAGGAGGATCTGAGCTGCTCTGTGCAAAACCATTACATAGAGCAGGAGAGATACAGATCAAATCACCAGAGACCATTTGGAAATAACGGAGACCAGGTGTGGACGGGAGATTGACATCCTCTGATCTGGCACTGATTGCACAAGCAAAAGGCTGTCTTTTATCTTGGCTTTGGGTCACATGATGCACTGGCCAATCACAGCCAAACCATTAATAGGCATGGCTGTGATGGCTTCTAAGGGCAAACCAGTGAAACGCTTGTTGATTGGCTGCCCTTCAGCTATTCAACATGCGTGATCAACTACCAGAACCCGAACGTTTTTTGAAATGTCCGTGTTCGGGTCCCGGACACCCGAAAGTTCGGTACGGACCCGAACATTACAGTCCGGGTTCGCTCAACACTACTAATGAGTACAAAACCCCTGCTGCTGGTGCTTCAGACTAAAATGTTCAGTGTCATCATTGATACCTGCTAGCCCTTGACACTTCTCCTGGCCTATTCTAGTGCTCCAGCAGTTTAAAGGTGCCACACAATGTTTTCACATCTGGACCTCAGCTTCAAATTTGTAATTTTTGCTGCAGAGTAAATACGCTTTATGTGTCAAGATTTGCAGTCTATTCCAGTATTCTGGCACTGTAACGGTGCCTCAAGTGTTTACGCAGCTGGACCTTAGCTGCCAATTTCTAATGTTTGCTGCAGTAAAAATCCTGAATTACACCTTGTAATCAAACATTACAACTTGATTGGCCTGTTCCAGTGCTCTAGCACTCAAGAAGTGTGTGGCTATTGCCTGCCATATAATACACTCTATGTTTATTTCAAGCTAAAAGATGCTTTGTCTCTCTTTCCTACATCGCGGCAAAGCCAAGTTGCTTGAATACTGTCCAGCAAGTGTACATTATTTGTGGCGATTGTCTCTCAGAAAATAAACTTTGAAGTTTATTTCAAGATAAAACTTGCCTTACCTACCCCTCTTACAATGCAGGCTTACCATGCTGCTTACATACTAACCAGCCACCAAGCAGCCACCAAACAATACTAATGGCTATTGTCCTTTAAATAATACACACTAACGTATATTTCAAAAGAAAGCCTTTGTTGTCTCTCCCTCTCACATTGAGGCCTTACCAATGTCACACTCACCTGTACCATGTTCAATGCAGAGTCTTCCCCGCTTGTACAAGGCCAATGGTGTGCAGTAAATCAGTAACCACCAACATCTCTGTCAATCCAAGGTCAGGCTTTGTCTTAAACAGCACATGCTGCTTGGCATTCATAACATCTCCACAAGCTAGCTGCCAAGTTCCCTGTGTCAAGTGGTTTTCTGAGAGTGCCTCCAGTGATGCTCTGTGACCCTGTGTGTTCCAACCTGAAAAGAGTACCTGTGTAAATCTCTGTGTGTTCCAGCCAGCAACTTGCATCCAAGCACCTGTGAGATTCTCTGTTCATTTCAGCCTGTAACCAGCATACATGTACCTGTAACTCCACTGTGCATCCCAGCCAACAGTCCATCTTCCTTCACCTCTTTGACTGCCTGTGTATACCAGCCAGAAACTTGCATTCCATCACCTGTGTGTTTCCTTGTGTTTTCCAGTTAACAACTTGGTACCAGCACTCACATGATTCTCAGGGCACTCCAGCATGCATCCAGTCTCCCTACACCTGTGTGTCTCCTGTACTCTACAGACTATCTCTCTGAGCCCAGTATCCCAGTGTTACAAGAAACCGGTAGCTATCACCACTATCTGTACTCATTCTCCTATAAGTGCCTGATTGGGTGAGTCCGAGGACTGCAATCTGTGCATTGTCAGCAACAAAACCTATCACGCGGGGTGCTCTGGTGAAGAGCAGGTCACTCCTTCTAAGGACTCACACCTTAGCTGAATGAGCGAGCATGTTGACCCCATTCCCTTCATTTGCCATTGAATATCCAGCTTCAACAGTTTCCTTTTCCTTGCCATGACTCCGCAAGGCTCTCTGTGTCTCCTATGTAGTCTTGCCACTACAGAGTCCAGCTTCTATTACAAGTTATATGTTCTGGTTAGCCTCTGCCCCTAGTGGGAACAGATTTATTGTCCCTGACTACCAAGCCAAATATAGTCACTGTACAATATTTTTGGCTGTCTCTCAAATAATACATGCTAATGTTTATTTCAAGATAAAACCGCCTCTTCTCTCTCTTATAATGCAACTTCCCATCCCAACCCTAACAGACAAACACAGAGAACTTTTAGAAAAGAAAGGTATTTGCGGTCATTAACCACTTCAGCCCCGGAAGGATTTCCAGCTTTAGGACCGGAGCCCTTTTTTCAATTTGGCACTGCGCCGCTTCAAATGGTAATTGCACGGTCATGCAATGCAGTACCCAAACGAAATTTGCATCCTTTTTTTCCCACAAATAGAGCTTTCTTTTGGTGGTATTTGTTCACCACTGCGCTTTTTAATTTTTGCAATATAAACAAAAATATAACGGAAATTTTGAAAAAAAATGATATTTTCAACTTTGTTATTACAAAAATACAATAAACTAAATTTTAGTCATAAATTTTTGCCAAAATGCATTCAGCCACATGTCTCGGGTAAAAAAAAAAGCAAAATCGCGTATATTTATTGCTTTGCGCAAAAGTTATAGCGTCTACAAACTAGGGTACATTTTCTGGAATTTCTGCAGCTTTTATTTTATGACTGCCTATCTCATTTCTTGAGGTGCTAAAATGGAGGGGCAGTACAAACCCCCCCCCCCCCCCAAATGACCCCATTTTGGAAAGTAGACACCCCAAGGAATTTGCTGAGAGGCATGTTGAGCCCATTGAATATTTTATTTTTTTGTCAGAAGTGATTGAAAAAAAAAAATTACACAAAGTTG
>BLSH010543261.1:987288-1003198 GCA_018402905.1 Glandirana rugosa
ACTGGTTCCTGATGAATCGCCCTTCCAGCCTCCGGTAGGGTTGCCACATCATCCCTTTAATCCAGGACACATATTAATTACACAGGTTCTGTGGCTGATTAGGGTGGTAATTAAACTCACTTGATACCTTATCTGCATTAAATTAGCCTCAGAACCTGTGTAATTCATATGTGTCCTGGATTAAAGGGATGATGTGGCAACCCTAGCCTCCGGATGCCCAGTTGGGCCTTCAGATCCGGATGAGTCCTCCAAAAAGACCGGATAAGCTCTTTGGCATGGATGTGTTCCTCGGGTTCCCAAGAATTCCCTTCAGGTCCGTACCCCTTCCATTTGATCAAGAATTGAATCACACCACCTCTCACTCTGCAGTCGAGGATTGCCTCGATGACATATTCCTCCTCGCCTTCCACTATGACTGGCTCAGGCGGAGCCGATCTCCTTCCCGCTAAGTAGTCCTTGGTCACAGGCTTTAACAGGGACACGTGAAAAACTGGGGGTACCCGAAGTGAAGGAGGGAGGCTAAGCTCATACGCCACCCTATTGATTTTCCTTTTGATGAGGAAAGGACCAATGAACTTTGGTCCCAGCTTTTTTGAGGGACAAGACAATTTCAGACTCTTGGTGGCTAATCAAGCTTGATCGCCGGGTTGTAGGTCTAGTTCCCCTCGCCTTCCTCTGTCAAAAGTCTGTTTGTTGTATTCCTGAGACCGGGATAATGTCTCCCGCAGGAGCTTACTGTTTTCCACCAAGAAGGTAGCCATGTCCTGGGCAGCGGGCACCGAGCTTTCTGGGACCAGAGCAGGTAAGAAGGAGGGGTGGTAGCCGAGGTTCTCCCAGAACGGTGACTGGTTTGTGGCGGAATGGATTGCATTGTTGTAGGCAAACTCGGCTACCGGCAGCAGGGAGGCCTAATCGTCCTGAGAGAACAAAGAGTAGCATCTGAGGTACTGCTCCAGTGTTTGGTTCATTCTCTCCATCTGGCCATTGGTCTGGGGGTGATAGGCGGACGAGAACGCCAATGCAATTCCCAGCAGAGGGCTTTCCAAACCCGAGATGTAAATTGCACCCCTTGGTCGGATACGATGTTGGCTGGGATTTCGTGAAGACGGACAATCTCTCTAATGTAAGTCTCTGCAGTTTGATTGGCCATTGGGGTGCCCTTCATGGGGATGAAATGGGCCATCTTGGTGAGACAATCTATGACCACAAAGATAGTTGAAAACCCTGCAGACAGGGGCAGCTCTACGATGAAATCCATCGATATATGCGACCACGGCCGCTCCAGAACAGGTAGTGGGTTCAATAACCCCCTGGCTTTGGTCCGCTCGACCTTGTTGCGGGCACAGATGGGACAGGCCTTAACATATTCCCTGCAGTCCTTATCGGCCTGAGGCCACCAGAAGGAGCGTGCCACTAGTTCCGCCGCCTTGCGGCCTCCAAAGTGACCTGCCAGCTTGAGGTCATGACATAACCCGAGGACTGCCGAGCACTGTTCGTCAGGAACATAGACCTTGGTACCGAACCACCATAACCCGTCATGCTGGGTCAGCTTGGAGTCTTGAGGGACGGAGGACCAAGCCAGGGTCCATCTAATCTGTGAGAGGAGGTCCTCCTGGGTTAATAGGAAGCTCCGGGCCGGAAGGATGGTGTCTGGTGGAGGAGTCTCCCCTGTGGAGTGGAACATTCTAGACAGGGCATCGGGCTTCACATTCTTCGAACCGGGCCTGTACGTAATGTGCAGCTGAAATCGTGAAAAGAAGAGAGCCCAACGGGCCTGACGGGGCTTTAGTCTCTTAGCCGTGCGTAAGTACTCCAGATTCTTGTGATCTGTGTACACCAGAACTGGATGTGAGGCTCCCTCCAGCAGGTACCGCCATTCCTGCAGGGCAGACTTAATAGCCAGCAGTTCTCTCTCTCCCACGTCATAGCTCCTCTCCGGAGGGGTTAGTTTCTGAGAGAAGAAGGCGATAGGGTGAAGAGCCACCTTAGGTCCCTGCCCCTGGGAAAGTACTGCTCCCACTGCCGTTTCAGAGGCGTCCACTTCCAGGATGTATGGCAGAGAAGGGTCTGGGTGTTTCAGGACTGGAGCCGTGGTGAAAAAGTTGCTTCAGTCATTGAAAGGCTACCTGGGCTTCCGGAGTCCATCGAAAACGTATGTTCTGCTTCGTGAGCTGGGTGATAGGGGCAATGACAGCTGAGAACCCTTTAATAAATTTCCGATAAAAGTTAGCGAAGCCCATGAAGCATTGAATCCCCTTTCTGTCAGTGGTAGCTGGCCATTCCACAATAGCGGAGACCTTATGAGGGTCCATAGTGATTCCAGACACCGAGAGTATGAAGCACAGAAAGGAGATTTCGGAGCACTCAAATGCGCACTTCTCTGCCTTAACGTATAGTTGGTGTTGACAGAGGCGGCTCAGTACGCGTTTGACATGCTCCCGGTGTTCCTGTCACAGTCCTGGTGGTGGAGTCTGTCTTATGCAGGGAACAACCGCTCTTACACACCCGATTTGGGGACCCCTGGTAGTGCAGACAGGAAGTCCCGGAGTGTGGGATGGCACGAGGGCTGGATGGTCACTGGTGGTGGTGTGAAGCTCCAGGTAGTCGCGCAGACAGGCGGGTGGTCGTGCAGGCTGAGTCGGCAACTGGCGGGCTGTGCAGTACAAAGGATCAGGCAAGAGTGGTCAAAGTCCAAGCAGGGGTCGTTAACAAGCTGGCAGCAGAAGTACAGAGGGATCAGGCAAATGGATGGTCGTGGATAGCCGGGGTAGGTGCAGGCAGATAGTCAGCAGGTCAGATCAAGCCGGGTCGGATTAGAAAGGCAGGAACAACACAGGAACGGGTCACAGGGATCAGAGCTGATGCTCACAGGTACTCAGACGCTGTAGAACGGACAGCACTTGCTGACAGGAGCAGGAAGTTCAAATAGAGCTGGCCGGCGCCGCCTCCTCCGGGACCGTGAAGAAAGCACAACAAAGTGCAAACAAGTCCTCAGCGCGAGGTAAGCACAACAAAGTGCAAAAAGGTCCTCAGCACAGTCTCCGTCTAACATTGCCTCCGGATGCCCAGCTTGGCCAGCTTGGCAGGGTTGTTATCCTTAAAGGTTTGGATACACTCGTCGGCACGAATATTAGCTTCGGGCTCCCATGAGCTTTCTTCTGGCCCGTAGCCTTTCCACTTTACCAGATACTGGACTCCGCCACCTCTTCTCCTGCAGTCGAGTATTGACTCTACTTCAAACTACTCTTCTCCATCAATCAGGATGGGGGCCTGAGGAGATACAGCTCTATTGGGAAAGGGATCCAGGGCCACTGGCTTCAGTAAGGACACATGGAACACTGGATGTATCCGTAAGGACGGGGGAAGCTCCAACTCATAAGAGACCTGGTTGATCTTCCTACTGATCGGGAAGGGACCGATGAACTGTGGGCCCAATTTTTTAGAAGGGCAAGGGAGTCTCAGGTTCTTTGTTGAAAGCCAGGCCTTGTCGCAGGGTTAAAGATTAAGCTCACCCCATTTCTTTCTATCAAAGACCACTTTGGTGGCCTCTTGTGTCCGGACAGTATCTCTTGTAGGAGTTTCCAGTTAGCCCTGATGAATTGTGCCGATTCCTGTGCTGCTGGTACTGTAGTCTCCAATGCTAGACTAGGAAGTACGGTGGGGTGAAACCCATAGTTGGCACAGAAGGGAGATTGCTTTGTAGCAGAGTGCACTGAGTTATTGTAAGCAAACTCCGCCAGGGGTAGCAACGTGCACCAGTCGTCCTGGGAGAAGGGAGAAAAGCAGCGGAAGTATTGCTCCAGTGTTTGATTTGTCCTTTCAGTCTGGCAATTGGTTTGGGGGTGGTAAGTGGTGGAAAAGGACAAATCAATCTTCAGGGTAGCACAAAGAGCTCTCCAGAACCGAGAGGTGAACTGCCCCCCCCCCCCGGTCAGACACTATGTTCACTGGAACACCATGCAACCGGATGACTTCTTTAATAAAGAGTTCCGATGTCTCCTTCGCCGTGGGTGTGCCCTTCATTGGGAGGAAGTGTGCCATCTTCGTCAGTCTGTCAACCACCACAAAGATAGTCAAGTCAAATATCCTTTAGCTGGGGGCAGTTCCACAATGAAGTCCATGGAAATTTTGGACCATGGTCGGTCCAGGATGGGGAGAGGTTTCAGAAGACCCCAAGCCTTGGTTTTGTCCATTTTACTTCTGGCGCAGGTAGCACAAAAGCGGACATAAGCTAAGCAGTCCTCAGAGAGCAGCAGCCACCAGAATGAGCGCAGTACAAGTTCAGCAGTATTCGGGAGCCAAAGTGTCCGGCAAGTTTATGGTCGTGATGGACCTTGAGGATAGCAGGGCGTAGTTCCTTAGGTACATAAATCTGATTGTGATGCCACCAGAGACCATCTTTCCAGGTTAGTCCTTGACCAAGGGGTACAGATGCGCAGGCAGACATTTTCCAGATCTGGGAAAGCAGGTCATCTTGCGTGAGGAGGAAATTCCGGGACTGGAGAATGGTGTCGGGCTGGGCGGCTGTTCCAGTTTCCGCATGCATACAGGATAAGGCGTCCGGCTTACTGTTTTTTGCCCCTGGATGGTAGGTTAGGTGGAACTGGAACCGGGAGAAGAAAAGCACCCAGCGGGCCTGGCGAGGTCTAAGTATTTTGGCCGTGCGGAGATACTCGAGGTTTTTGTGGTCTGTATATATCAGAATGGGGTGCTGGGCTCCCTCCAGCAGATAGCGCCATTCCTCCAGCTGGCCTTGATGGCCAACAGCTCCCTGTCTCCGACATCATAATTCCTCTCCGGAGCAGTTAGCTTGCGGGAGAAGAAGGCCACTGGATGGAGGAGTGCCCTTGCTCCCCGTCTCTGGGACAGGACCGCTCCCACCGCTGTCTCCAAAGCGTCTACCTGCAGAACATAGGGCAGAGTGGCATCCGGGTGTTGTAAGATGGGTGCTGTGGTGAAAAGTTTCTTCAGCGCCTGGAAGGCGTCCTGTGCTTCAGGTGACCAGTGGAACCGCTGACCCTGCTTGGTGAGGAGAGTAATGGGGGTGATGATTGCCGAAAAGCCCTTAATGAATCTCCTGTAAAAGTTTGCAAACCCGACAAACTGTTGGACCCCTTTCTTATCCACAGGTGTCGGCCAGTCCAGTATAGCGGTGACCTTCTGTGGATCCATGGTGACCCCTGAGACCGACAAAATCAGCCCGAGGAACTGGATGCTAGAGCGCTCAAAGGCACATTTTTCAGCCTTAGCATACAGTCTATGCTGCCGCAAGCGGCAAAGGACACAGCACACATCTTTCCGGTGCTCTTCAAGGGAAGCTGAGAAGATGAAGATGTCATCCAAATATATTATGACAAAAATGTCCAGATCATTGCGGAACACATCATTGACTAGATGTTGAAACGTAGCAGGGGCGTTGCAGAGCCCGAAGGGCATAACAAGGTACTTGTAATGGCCAAAACGAGTCCGGAAGGCGGTCTTCCACTCATCGCCCTCTCTGATGCGGACTAAGTTGTATGGCCCTCTAAGATCAAGTTTGGTAAACACGGTGGCCGACCCAAGCCTCTGAAAGAGTTCCGGAACAAGCAGAAGAGGGTAGCGGTTCTTGACCGTAATGCGATTCAGCTCCCTGTAATCTATGCAGGGACGGAGGGAGTGATCCTTCTTTTTGACAAAGAAGATGCCAGCCCCAGCAGGAGAGGTGGATGGTCTGATGAACCCTTTGGCCAAATTTTCATCCAGATATGCCTTGAGGGTCGCCAGCTCAGGTTCAGACAACGGGTAGATGCGGCCAAAAGGAACCTCGGTGCCCGGCAGTAGCTCTATGGGGCAATCATAGGGTCTGTGTGGTGGAAGTTGGTCTGCCCCCTTCTTGCTAAAGACATCCAGGTACTCATGGTACGCTGGAGGCAACGCTTCGCAGGTTTCTGGGTGTGGTTCGGAGTCCAGGCTGAGGAGAGAAGGGCCAACATTCCTGGAGGGAAGCAGGCAGTGTCCTGAGGACCTGTCTATGTTGGGGCTGTGTGCCCGGAGCCAAGGCAGCCCCAAGATGATGGGGAACAGGGGTGACGCTATGATGTCAAGAATAAGAAGCTCCTGGTGCCCTTCGGTGGTGATTACGGGAATTGGCTGGGTCTCCGTTGTCACCTGGCCAGATTTGATGGCCGTCCTGTCGGCCAGACGGATAGTTAACCGCACTGTTACAGCTACACGCCCCCGAATCAATGATCGCTGGCACATGAACGCCCCCTTTGGGCAACTGTAAAGACATAGATAGGGTTAGATGAGACATAGGGTGTTCGGCCGACGAAGTCCCTGGATTGACCTGATGGCGCCACTTACCGGCTTTGGCAGGACAGGTCCTCACCATGTGTCCGGGTTCACTGCAATATAGGCACAGGCTGAGTGCCCGGCATCACTGTCTCTCCTCTGGAGTGAGGGATGGGCGCAGGAAGCCAATCTGCATTGGCTCAGGCAGGTCTGTGGGTACAGATGGAGCTGGTGCCTGGGCCGTGTGACCGGGCACCCGAGGCATCATCCAGGTTGGGCGTGAGACAGGAAGGGGTCCCACTGCTCGCTCGGCCCGGCGTTCCTTGAGCCTTTGGTCAATCTGAATGGCCAAGTTAATTAAGGCGTCCAGGGTTGCAGGCACCCCAACGCGGGCAAGCTCGTCCTTCAGTGGCTCGGCCAGACCCAACCTGAATTGGTAGCAGAGTGCGGCATCATTCCACGCTGTGTCTGCACTCCAACGCTGGAACTCTACTACATAGTCCTCAGAGGTGCGCCGACCCTGCTGTAGGGCATGCAAAGCGGCCTTGGCTGTGGCTGCTAGGTGGGGATCCTGGTAGAGCTGGGCCATGGCATTGAAGAATGCATCCAGGGTTCCGACTTCAGGTGCTCTCTGTTCCCAGAGGCGATGAGCCCAGATTAGGGGGTCATCCTGCAGCAAGGAAATGACCAAGCCCACTTTGGTGGCTTCGAGACAGAATGTGAGGGGCTGCAGTCCCAAGTATAATTCGCATGAACTGCGGAAGGTCCGGAACTTGCTGCGGTCCCCCGCAAACTTGTCGGGTAAAGGGACCTTGGGCTCCGAAGGCAATGCCACAATGGTGCGAGCGGTGGCCACCAGATGTGGAGGGAGCGGAAAGGTCCCGCATTTTCCGCACTTCTCCCTGCCGCCAGGTATAACCTTCCTGCAGGTCCTTCACGGTTTGTGTGAGCCCGGCCAAATGTACACACAATTGATCCATGGCGGAGGGTGTTCCCTGTGCAGACTCGGACATGGCTGTCCGTTCATGTCATGGTCCTGGTGGTGGAGTCTGTCTTATGCAGGGAACAACCGCTCATACACACCCGATTCGGAGACCCCTGGTAGTGCAGACAGGAAGTCCCGGAGTGCGGGATGGCACGAGGGCTGGATGGTAACTGGTGGTGGTGTGACGCTCCAGGTAGTCGTGCAGACAGACGGGTGGTCGTGCAGGCTGGGTCGGCAACTGGCGGGCTGTGCAGTACAAAGGATCAGGCAAGAGTGGTCAAAGTCCAAGCAGGGGTGGTTAACAAGCTGGCAGCAGAAGTACAGAGGGATCAGGCAAACGGATGGTCGTGGATAGCCTGGGTAGGTGCAGGCAGATAGTCAGCAGGTCAGATCCAGCCAGGTCGGATTAGAAAGGCAGGAACAACACAGGAACGGGTCACAGGGATCAGAGCTGATGCTCACAGGTACTCAGACACTGTAGAACGGACAGCACTTGCTGACAGGAGCAGGAAGTTCAAATAGAGCTGCCCTATGCCGCCTTCTCCGGGAGCGTGAAGAAAGCACAACAAAGTGCAAACAAGTCCTCAGCGCGAGGAAAGCACAACAAAGTGCAAACAAGTCCTCAGCACAGTCTCCTTCTTACAGTTCCTCCAGAGAAGAGGAAAAAATAAGAATATCATCCAGGTACAGCACTATGAATACATCAAGAAAGTCCCGGAAAATATCGTTCACCAGATGTTGAAAAGTGGCCGGGCATTGCAGAGCCCGAACGGCATGACCAAGTATTCGTAGTGGCCAAAACGGGTGCGGAAAACCGTCTTCCACTCATCCCCCTCTCTGATGCGGATAACGTTATAGGCCCCTCTGAGGTCCAGTTTAGAGAAGACTGAGGCCGACCCAAGTCTTTGGAAAAGCTCCGGGACCAGAGGCAAGGGGTAACGGTTCTTGACCGTAATCTTGTTGAGATCTCTGTAGTCAATGCAGGGCCTTAGGGATTTATCCTTCTTTTTGACTAAGAATATCCCGGCACCAGCAGGGGAAGTAGATGGGCGAATAAACCCCTTCTGCAAGTTGTCCTCCAGATAAGTCTTTAGGGCGGCCAGTTCGGGTTCGGAGAGGGGATATATCCTGCCGAAAGGCACCTCTGCCCCTGGGAGTAGCTTGATTGGGCAGTCATAAGGTCGGTGTGGTGGCAGGGCATCCGCCCCCTTCTTACTAAAGACGTCCAGGAACTCATGGTACAGAGTGGGGACTGCCAGGTGGGTTTCCATATCGGGATCAGGATCCGGGCTGGGTATAGTGAGGGCAAGCTCCGTAGACTGTGGGAAGCAATAGAGATGGCATTAAGAAGATGGAAATTGCACATTGCCAGTGACCCAATCAATTTGCGGGCAGTGCGCCTGAAGCCAAGGGAGCCCGAGGATGACGGGAGAGAGAGGTGACGCTATGGCGTCCAGTACTAGTAGCTGCAAGTGACCGTTAAGAGTGTGGGCCAAGATGGGGACAGTCTCGTGCGTCACCGTACCTGAGCTGATGATGGACCCGTCGGCCAGGTGGATGGTCATTTGATGGGCCTTAGGTTGGAGAGGCACCTGGTGCTGGGCTGCAAATGTCAGATCCATAAAGCAGCTGCAGGCTCCAGCGATGCTGAGTGCCAAGTGGGTTGCAGGACTGGACAGAGACAGGACCTCCCCCTTGGCGGGGAGAGGATTCCTAGGCCACTTGGCTGGGCAGGTTCGCACCCTGTGCCCGGCCGCTCCACAATAAAGGCATAGATCGTGGGTCAATCGATTTCGTCTCTCCTCCAGAGTGAGTTTTGAGCATCGGAGAGTAGCCTGTCTTTCGGAATGACGCTCCCGTAGACGGCGGTCAATCTATATGACCAGAGCCATTAAAGCGTTCAGGGTAGGGGGGACCCCTACGCGGGCTAGCTCGTCCTTAAGGGGCTCGGACTAGCCCAACCGGAACTGGAAACTGAGGGCTGCGGAGTTCCAGGTAGTGTCAGCGCTCCAGCGCCGGAAATCGGCCACATAATCTTCCACAGCACGGGAGCCCTGTTTGAGGGCATGGAGCGTGGCTACGGCCGTGGCAGCTTGGTGTGGGTCCTCGTACAGACGTGCCATGGCCTGGAAGAACCCCGCTAGGGTAGTGGTCTCGGGGGACTTCTCCTCCAGAAGCCGATGAGCCCAGACCTGGGGGCCATCCCGGAGAAGGGAGATAACAAGTCCCACCCTGGTGGCTTCTTGGGAGAAGGTGCAAGGTTGGAGGGCGATATACAGTTCACATGCATTTCGAAACACCCGGAATTTCTTACGGTCCCCTGTGAACCGTTCGGGTAGGGGTAACTCGGGTTCCATAGGCAGAGCAAAGAGGGTATGATCGGAAGGCGGGTTGGACCCTGATGCGGAAGGTGCGGTGAGCTCCCGGACTTGGCCTTCCAGCCGCACGTATTCATCTTGCAGGAGTTTCACCGCCCTGGTGAGGCCGGTTAGGTGTGCACAGAGTTCATTCGTTGGAGAGGGCCCCTGCACAGACTCTGACATGGCTGTCTGATACTGTCACGTAACTGGTGGTGGAGTCTGGCTTTCGCAGTGGGCAACCTTTCTTACGACCCTGATTCCTGAACCCTTGGTAGTGTAGACAGGGAGCTCGAGAGTGCAGGATGGCACGAGGGTCGGACTGGGTCATTGGTTCTGGTAGGAGTCTGTAGGTACGCTTGTGCACAAGAAGCGTGATCGTACAGGCCGGGTCGTAAGCTGGCTGGCAAGGCGGTACAGAAGGAGCAGGCAGATGGGTGGTCGGGTCCAGGCAGGGTCGTTAACAGGCAGGTGGCAGAAGTACAGCAGGGCTAGGCAGAAGGGTGGTCGGGTCCAGGCAGGGTCATTAACAGGCAGGCGGCAGAAGTACAGCAGGGCTAGGCAGAAGGGTGATCGTAGACAATCCAGGGGTCGGTGCAGGCAGAGATCAACTAAGTCAGGCAGGCTGGGTCACAGGAACAGATAATCAGGATACAGTAAGCTCAGAAATGCATACTAAACGCTGTAGATCAGACAGCACCTGCTACAGGGTGCACACTGTTTAAATAGAGCCGCCCGAGGCCACCTCCTCCGGGAGCACGAGGAAAGCACAACAAAGTGCAAACAAGTCCTCAGCACTTCTTCTTCTTCTAACAATATTCAACCATAAATAAGCCAGTTGAAAATGTCCATTGACACACCCAGGCTTTAATTTACTATATGTTCCTAGTAGCCAAAATTGCTATTGCGACATAGTGGAAAAGCCCTGTTATATGCATAATGTTAATGAGATGTAAACTTACGTGGATCATGCTGAATAAAATAATTGCGAGTGTCCTACGAAAATAAAAAATGGTCCCCCTGGCTTGCTTATTTACAGGTCCCAGATGTAAGAAACTGACTTATGGATGGTCAATGGAGGATCCCTGGAAGGATTCCCCTCTATTTTCCCCTCTCCTTTTCTACCTTTTTCTCTTGTTCCCATGATTCTTGCCAGCCTTGGCATCATGCTCTTACAGTCTTCTTTTTTCTTTTCTTAACTTAGTAATGTTTCAATTTGGGGGAATGAAGTCCTTCATCTGGAACTGTTATGCTGCTTGGCATCGGAAAGTATTTTGGAGGTTATAACCACAGGATAGGTCTTATCATTTTGAAAGTAGTATCCTGTTTAATTGGTCGGTAGTCTGGGTGGCTTCCTCCCAACATTCATAATGTTCTGGATGATTCGTATTCAGTTTATAGTTAAATGCTTTTTTTCCCCCTTTTATATATGTTTGTGTCCATATACTTACCCAAGGCCTTATGGAAGACCTGACCTGATGGCCAAGGTCTTCTTTTGCTCCCTCACCTCCCCATTTATTTACCAAACCTTGTTATATGTACAGAGCATGTGAGGATTGTTCGCTACTCTGCAAAGTGATCCTTTAGTCTTTGTTCTTCTCAAGATGCTAATAAAAACAATTGAATCAAAAATTGGCTTGATGATAAGTTTGGGGTTTGCAGATCTCTCCGCCCTGGTCTCCCTTGCTAATTGCTAATATTCACTACTGGATGAAGGCATCAAAAAGGGAAAACCAATAACATTGAATCTAAGGAGACATTGTTTATCAATGCTCTGTGATGATCACATCATGGCATATCACTTCGCAATCACTTGCTAACCGCAGGCTTGCCACTGCTGACAATGCAAGCCACAAAGGATGGTGACTCCGTACCCAAGTGAAAGTGGCCTAAGTGTGCAGTAGTTCAGTTTGTAATTTATTTATTTTTTCTAGAGTAGAATCCTAATTCACCCATTCCTAATGCTGGCCATAGATGGATTGAATTTCTACCAGTTCAGCAGTGACCAGCCATATCTCAATCCATCTATGGCCATAACCGTTCATGAGAAGTCAATCTAACAGAAGGGAGGAGTCCTCTATTCACCAAATACCAATAAAGAAATATACTGGTTAAGCTAGTATTGCAGCCCTCAATAGCCATGTCACCTGCCTCTGACCTGTAGTCGGCAAACAAAACTCTACCTTCCATTTCCTAAACTCATCAGCTCACCCCACTTTCTTCTTCCACAGGCCAAACATGATTAGCCTGCACTGTTCCCTTCAACCTAAACTCACTAACAAACACTGCCTTATTCTACCTCAAAGTATTTCCATTTTTGAAGTCAAATTTGAAAAAAACCCCACTACATGTTTATTATACCCCTTTCACATGGGACAGACTCCGTTCTAATCAGCAGGGCTCAGCTCACAGATCCCCTGCTGATTGGAGCAGAGTGGGTGAATGATACATCTGTGTCAACTAAGTTTCTGCAGAGCGGACATGGACAGAGCCTGTTCTGCTCTATGGGCGGCCGGGAATAAACAGACTCCACTGTCTGGTTACACCTGATTACCCTCAGAAGTGATCTGTCCAAACGGAAGAAGATGGATCCTCTTCCATTTTTTTTAGCGGACCTGATCAGACCCAGAGGTAGGTGGGTGTAAACGGGCACAAGTCTGTTAACACCTGCTTGTCCATTAGAGTGAATGGACCTTCCGGTCAGGTCTACCTAAAAAACTGACAGGTGGACCTGATTGGATCACCTGTGTGAAAGGGGCCTTACGTGTTTCAATCCACGCAGCATGATTAAAAAATATTTCTTACCTTTTACATGTTTCTCAGGCGGTGTCATGGTTGACTACAAGGTTTTTTGAACAATATTAGAGTAAGCTTGTCCGCAGTCTGTCCTCATTAACATACAATGCAGGAAGTCTAACCTCTAGAACTTGAACTCATTGTTTGGACAGTGTTCAAAACTAGTTACAATTGATAATGAAAACCTTCCTGCGCAGTACAGACAGGGTTCATTATGGAAAATACAGCTGCCCAGTCCCCTTGTAAACAACACAAAAAAAACTATCTAGGCTTTTTTCCATGTTGGAGGGTCAAGAATATAGCATGTGGATGGGGACATCTAACAAATATAAGCTAGGTGTTATCCCAATTAGGCTGCAAATGTGGAAATACACTTTAAATCACTAGGCCACAATAAACCAGCCCCAACACTCTCCCACACAGTCACTAGTTTACACAACTCCTTCTATAGCTAGATCCAAAGCCACAACCCGACACTAAACTCCAGCCTAAAAGCAACAATGTATGCCTACCCTCTTCCTGGTCTCAGGTGACCAACCTACAACCCATGATCCCCCACCTGAATCTTCTCTCACTACATGAACAAAAAGAAAAACACCTATCAAACTCCCTGAATTGGTGCCCACATCCCTAACCTATCTGATAACCAGATCCTGCAAATAAATAGAGATATTTCGATTTACAACCCCAGATCAACTGAAAAAAAAACAAGTATGTTAATGATTATTTTATTGTGATTAGCATTCACTGAGTATGCATGCTTGTTCTTTTTTCTTTCTTAGGCAAATATTAATTACAGTAGCTGACAGGGAACCTTATCCTTAAATCCTGTCAAATACCCTTAGAACAACTTAGAATACAATTATTTTTTTTAACAGATTTACAATGTATTTTTACAAACAATAACTTGCTTGGTAGAATCTGTGCTAGAATATGTACTGCAAAGGTTATACTGGCGGTAACCTTATAACATGATGATGTATTTTTTTCCCATACAGGAAGAATTCCCTATGAAGAAAGTACAAAGCTATCCAGGTTGGGTTGTAGCCATCTGTGTGTTGTTGGTAGCCATACCATCCATGTGTATTCCATTAGTTGCGCTGGTTCATCATGTTAAAAGAAAACTGACAAAGAAACCAAACTGTGAACCAAGAGACCATGCAAACAGTTTAAGTTAGAAGAAAAAGGCTTGTGTTATATACTTTATATTACTGTAAATTGTATGTAATAGATACATTCTTTTAAAGATGAAGTTTTTTTTGCCTTAAGTTATGATGTTAATTTGTATAACGAATAAAGAATTTTAAAAAAAACATTGCAAACGGTGGAGCATATGGTGTATAAGGTATACGATTACACACCATTTAGATTTTTTAATGGCAGGGTAGTCTGCTTATAGCACTGACTTTAGCAGCTGGTTCTCTAAATTGTGATGGTCACCAACCATAAACAAATTCCTCAGAGACTTAGCAGTACAAATCTAAATTTGTACTGTTTAGTCTGGACCAATGTACCCTATTCAAAGACATTAGCTAACGGTCCAAAGAAAGGTGATTTCAAGCTGTATAGTTATTCACCCAAGAAAGATAATAGGAAGACTACTCTGGAGATAAACTTCACATGCAAAAATCAACCTGCAGGGCTGGATCTTTGTCAGACAAACAATCTATTTCTTCATCTCAATATCTGTATAGCTGAACTATCATATACACTATGCACTCATATTTCTTGTAAAGTATTGATTCCCATATTGTCTGACACCACTCGTATGCATATTTTTCAAATCAATAAACTTTTCAAAGTAAGATCATTCTTCCATCTTTCAAAAGTCTCTCAAACATTGTGAAGATGTGGCTGTAGGCCCAATTCAAACAAGGTAAAACAAAATATGCATCCAATGACAGCAACATGCTCTGACAATTCAGCCTATTGGGGGAAGGGATATCATGTTCCACCTTCATATGCAGTAAAATGTGATGTAGGTGACATCTAAGTTACATTTATACATTCCATGTTTGTGGCAGGTTTAATGTATGTGTGTAACTACAAATATCCTCTGTTTGAAACAAAAGGATCCTTAGATAACATTTCTAAAAATAATTTATGTGGCAACACTGTTACATTTTCATATGCACCTATTTCATTCTATTTGCATATCTTGGTCTTTGATAGCATGTACCTGTGTACTTTGATTTGTTTAATAAAATTCTCTATAAAAATGCTCACTTCATTATCTGTCATTGAAAGTTAAAACTAGACCAACAGCCAACGATGACCACTGATTAGTATATAGTCAATACTTTAAAATGCTGTTAAAAGATAGTCTGAAATCTTTGTACAAATCACTAGCACATACACAGTACAGTTTATACAGTAATTACAAAAAAAAGTATTTAGAATAGTAAGAGTTCTGATTGGAAGGGTGAATCTAGAATGTAAACATGGCAAATATTAGTGTGCCAGTGGAAGGGTGAATCTAGAATGTAAATATGAAAAATATGTGTCATTAAGAATTCACCATGTCTAAATCTTGTTAAATATTCATTTACATGTTTTACATTTTATTATTAATTTACATGTTTTACATTGTATAACTACAACATCATATAGACATTTCCTGGGTTAGTTTGCTTGCAATATATTCAGAAAAAAATTGAGAATATTTTCTTATCCCCATGGCAATATATATATATATATATATATATATATATTGGATTTGCACATTTACTTCAGGATTCTACAAATTAGGTCTTATTCCAAGTCAGATGAACTTCCTTTTATCTTTTTGCTTAGTACTGTAGATTGAGAGTAAACCTCACATGTAAAACCAAATATTTTAATAATATAGGTTAGGACAACAATAAAATATTGGGTGCAAAGTGCTCTAATGTGTGTGTAAAGGGTTCTGCTAAGTAGAACTGTAATATTGATATACAGTCCTGCTCACCATTATTGGCACCCCTTCATGTTTTGCATAACTGAGTGAATGTCTTCAGAAATAAATGGAAATGTACCAAATTTATATCAGCAGGATCTTTTAATTGGAGGTCCAAAGTAATTTACAAAGACAATTGTTATTTCAACATAGATATTGTAATTATAAAGAAAAAACAGAAAACCAGCATGTGCACTAATATTGGCACCCCTCCTTAATATTTGGTTGCACACCCTTTGGCAGCGATGACAGCCTCCAAATGTTTCTTATATCCATCGATAAGCTTCTTGCACTTCTCGGGTGGCATTTTCTCCCACACTTCCTTTGCAATATGCTCAAGCTCTTGAACATTTGCAGGGTTCCTTTCTCCAATGGCAGTTTTCAGCTCCCCCCAAAGATTTTCAATTGGATTGAGATCAGGACTCATTGCTGGCCATTTTAAAACAGTAAATTTTTTCCCTTTCAACCATTCCTGCGTGCTTTTGGAGGTGTGCTTTGGGTCTTTATCTTGCTGGAGGACCCATGATCTTCGCCTCAAACCAAGTTTCCTTACACTGGGCAAGACAT
>BLSH010543261.1:1003744-1024699 GCA_018402905.1 Glandirana rugosa
CCTTAATAACTGTAGTGGGTATGGATCCGTGACACCCAACTTCATCCATATATAATATTGAAACGTGATATGTCAAAATAAAAAGTGATATTTCGATGATAAACACAGCTCCCTCCCCAGGATTATATAATTCGTCTGGAACTAAAAAATGACGTTCAAAACGAAATTCTTCGTACACCCAGTGATCCTGTAGTTGAACGAGACAATTAAATTGTATAAAAAAGATTTATAAGTAACCTCAAAACAACATGTACATGTCAGGACGAGTGGTAATAACCGTGGGTACTTCAAATACATGTATAACACCTTATAGATGACTTCCTTTACATATATCTGTAGTAATATGTTGGTTAATTTGATACATTTCCTTCAGTAGATATTCCACAATATGTACATAAACTTCATGGGTGCCAATAATGGTGAGCAGGACTGTACATGTACAACAAAACTCCAATGAATATTTAGAAAAAATATGTTAAATTAACAGAGCAAGTTGATGTCCTAGTGACCCACATGCTTCTTAAAGCAAAACTTGCAGTAAAAAATCAAGGTCTGCTTAATATATTAGGACCCCTCCCTCGACACAAATAGTAGCTTTATAGTGAAAAATAAAACTGTATAGTGCAAAGTTATAATATATACCTACTTCAACCCACAGTGCCTAGGTATGGGTGATGTCAATAATTCCAGATAGATCCTGGGGAATGCTGAGTATCCCAAATTTTTCAAGAAAACACTTCCACACTGTGCTGAAGTGTCTTTTTATGTGATTTGGTATACATAGCATACTCTGGGATCTCACCATAAGACACATATCACACTCTGCAGTACAGAAGCTAATGGTAAGGTAAGTATATTTACTAACTTTTTTCCCTATAGGGTTTTTTTTTTTACTTTAAAGTTGCTGTTTATGATGGGGAATGGTCAACATAAATTAAGCGGACCTTGCCATTTACTGCACATCTCACTTTAAGAATTTTGTTTATGTCAGAACTGCTTTTCATCCCATACAAACAGGGCCAGATTAAGAGCATCATGGGCTTGTGCTGAAGATTTTGGTGGGCCTTTTTATGGAAATAAATAAAATGATATCTTTTTACTAGTAGCCTGGAAAGCAACCCATGATCAGCAGATTGTGGGTACCATGCAAGACTCCTGCGGACTTGTCAGTGTATCTGTCTGCTCGTACCTCTGAGAAGAAAATACAATGAACTTCCTAAAGTGCTCAACAGCGCCCTGATAGTTCATTGAGAACTACAAGCCGACAGCCGCAAAGGATGTCGGTACTTGTAGTTTACAATTCACAGGACCCTGTGAATGAATGATGTGGCCAGGCAGTTGGAGTAACACACAACCGTATTTTTTTTTAATAGTTCACTGTGTCATCCTACTGCTGTTAATGAATTTACATACTGATTAAGTGCAAAAAAAAAAAAAAAAAATATTTTACCCCTTCTGGGTATTATGCCCAACAATGGAGTACTGTATTGGGCACAATACCCAGTAGGGGGAAAATATGTTATTATTCATGTTTTTATTCCACTTAATCAATATGTCAATTAATTAGTTTACAGCAGTAGAATGACACAGTGAACTAATACAGGAGTGAGTGCTGCATTAACCTATTTATAAGATATAATTTCCATGTGGGGACACATGTTTGACGTGAACAGCTACCCCCAGAGGTTAACATTCCCTCATATCCAATTTTTTCCATTAACCTAAGTGGTGGCGCACAGGAACTACACTATATATTTTTTCAACTAGTGACAGCGAGTTCAGGGAGAAGATTCTCCACTTACTGTCACTAGATCCAGTGGGGGGAGATGTTGCAATGGGAAGTGGGAACATGTTAGGTGAACTTATCCTTTAAGCACTTGCCTACCAGGCACTTTCACCCCTTCCTGCCCAGACCAATTTTCAGCGCTGTCACACTTTGAATGACAATTGCGCTGTCATGCAGCACTGTACCCCTAATGACATTTTTATCTCCACACAAATAGACCTTTCTTTTGGTGGTATTTAAACAACACTGAGTTTTTTATTTTTTGCTAAACATAAAAATAGACTGACATTTTTGAAAAAAAAAATGTTTTTCTTAGTTTGTTATAGCATTTTGCGCATAGGTAATTTTTCTTCTTCACTAATGTGCACTGATTATGCTGCACTGATAAGCGGCACTGATGAAGCAGCACTGATAGGCACTGATGGGCACCAATGAGGCAGCACTGATGAAGCTGCACTGATATGCAGCAGTGATGAGCTGCACTGATAGGCAGCACTGATGGGCACTGATAAGGTGGCACTGATGAGGCAGCAGTAATATGTGGCACTGATGGGCTGCACTGATGGGCACTGATAAGACAGCACTGATACGCAGCACTGATGGGCTCTGATAGGCAGTACTTATGGGCACTGATGAGGCAGCAGTAATATGCAGCACTGATGGGCTGCACTGATGGGCACTAATAGGTGACACTGATGAGCTGCACTGATGGGCACCAATGAGCTGCACTGATAGCCGGCACTATGGGCACTAATAGGTGGCACTGATGAGCTGCACTAATGGGCACTGATAGGCGGCACTGATGAGCTGCATTGATGGGCAGCACTGATAGCCCCCTGCCTCCCCAAGAGTTAACTTACTTCAGTCAGTACACACTGAGCTGCACAATATATAGTTACATAGTTAGGTTGAAAAAGGACACAAGTCCATCTAGTTCAACCAAAAAATAAATAAATAAATAATACAGAAAAATTATATATAACCATAAAATCCTTAAACCACAGTTGATTCAGAGGAAGGCAAAAAAATCCCAGCAAAGCATGATCCAATTTGCTATAGCGGGGGAAAAAATTCCTTCCTGATCCCCCAAGAGGTAATCGGATTCACCCTGGATCAACTTTACCTAAAAATGTTAGTACCCAGTTATATTATTTACATTAAGGAAAGAATCCAGGCCTTTTTTAAAGTAATCTACCGTGCTGGCCAAAACTACCTCTGGGCGGTGTCTATTCCACATTTTCACAGCTCTAACTTTGAAGAAACCTGCCCGTAACTTATCATCTGCCTGACTTCCCCAGCCACATGCAGAGCTAACTTGCAGTTGTACAGTGCTTCCTCCTTGCTCACAGCAGCGCCGCCCACATTCCTTTCCCATCAAGCCTCCCGGGCCAGCCTCTGGATAATGTCACACCGGCCAGACGTCAAGCTCCACCCGACAGGGAAGTGTATGTTGTACTCCAAGGTGAGGAATGCGCTCAGCCTCGGCGCACTGGTACCGCGTCACAAGAGGCTATGCAGCGCAATGCAGGCAATGTATGTAGCGGCCGGCAATGGGCAATTAAATGTAGACTCACTTTATTGGGCCTATAAATCAGCTGTCTGGTGTCTGCAGGGCAATGTAGCGGCCGGCGGTTGGCAGCCGGTAATTGTGTCTAGACTCATTGTATTGGGCCGATATTATGGTAGGGGACTGGAGCTGCAGCTCCAATAGCCCCTAAGTTAATCCGGTCCTGCATTCAAGTCAATGGAAATGCAAAAGCAGTTTAAATAGTTTCAGAAGGATGTAATAAGCAGCTCAGAAGTAACTCCTTTAGCAGGTAAAATCAGAAATACAGGTGTATATTTAAGGCATTATTAAACCCAAAAGCAAACATTTATTATATTGCAGCTTACCAATTTTTAGATGTGATTCTTTCGTTCAGCAAGTCTGTTATATTAGAATGTATAAGTTTACATGGATGTGACAAAAGCAGTTAACACTGGCAGGGGCGGTTAAAATTATCAGATTAAATTATTCATGTGTAGCCAGAAGCTGGCTAAAATTTTCTGTGTTATATAAAAATGAACATAAATGATATCCAATATGAGTACACATTAAGTAAAAAAGTAGTCCCAAAAAGAAATCAGCAGTCCCAAAGACGATAGCTGTGATGAAAAATGTCCCAAAACAAAAGTGAATCAATGAAGAAGATCTTAATGTACACCATAAATTCTCCACCACCTGTATGTGCGATAAGAACTCTTACCAGAGTTGGTGGACTCTGATCATAAAAATAGACAAAGAAGGCATGTGAATTTAAATAGTCCCTGTTAGAGGAAATAGGCATCCTCCGGATCACCACCATATCCTCATGAGCACCTCATCAGCAAATGGAGTTAACCAGCATGAACGGGAAGCCGGGGAGCCACATAGTGTGAAACAAAACCTTATAGAAACTTTTATTAAAACAAGTGCATACTACTTACAATATCACAGATAATAAGCGCTTATAAAAACAATCAATCCCAGGAGTCGGATAGACCACTTCCTGGTTTCAGAAAACGTGATGATGTCACAAGCAATAGCTCCACCCACCCAAGCTACTACTTGTGACATCACCGCGTATTCCGAAACCAGGAAGTGGTCTATCAGACTCGTGGGATTGATTGTTTTTATATGCACTTATCATCCGTGATTTTGTAAGTCGTCTGTACTTGTTTTAATAAATAATATTAAATAAACAATGTCAGTTTACAAGCTGCAGTGTATGTCTGCATGAGGCCTAAGTCTAAAAATCTATCAAGTCCAATGCTGCTGGATGACCAAAGGGATCAAGCACACTCACAAAACATGTGTAAAAAAAGGAGGGCATGAAATCCTCTCACAGACAGGTCACTGGACTACTCAATCCACATGTATGCCTGGTGCCAAGAAAGCCTGTCCAGTCTACAGAGGAGATATTGCTGCTGTAGCTGTAGCTGGGTTCAACGTTCTGTAGAGCTCACTTTTCAGAAGCTGTAGGAGGGCTAGATGCACTTTAGGGGTCTCATCAACTAGCGGACCTGAGTAGATCGCTCCACCACAGATACCAGCTGACCTGCAGATTCCCCAAATCCATCCCCCCCATCCCAATGATCTGATCACTGGTGGGGGAATATTCAAGAAGCAGCAGGTGAGCAAGTACAGATCCACGCAATAAACCAAACACTAGCAAGAAGATCTTTGGACTTTAGGTCCTCATTTACAGCTTCATTTCCAGCAAGGAGAACATCAAGCAGCAAAGTAATTACAAACATCCCTCAACATCACAAGAGGCTAGCGATCAAAAGACTTAAACTCACAATGCAGATATACAGCTATGAGGCTTAAGGCACAGGAATGCCTAGATGGCACAGTAACATTCCAGAAAGAGAACTGCTATTTTTCAGGAGTTCAAGACAAAAGGTAGATTTTTCAGGGTACTGGTTAGTCTCATTTTACATTTCTAGATGTTCTCTAGAACATAAATCATCACTGTTGAAGTTCAGGTCCACATAAGTATATAGTAGGGATGCCCCCATATATTGGCCACTGAAAATTATTGCTGGAAAACTGGGTTATCGGCGTTTTGCTGATAGAAAAAAAAAAGGTGGCGATAATGGCATGCTGCGTCCCATTGACTTCAATGCAAAGTCGCATCCGACTGACTAAAGCAAAATCACATCCCGTTGACTTCAATGCAAAAACACCAGTCATATTAATTATATTAAAAAAATGAAAAAAAAATGTTCATTTTGGTTTCAGTTTTCGGCCAAGTGCATCCTGAATTTTCGGTTTCAGCACCGGAATTTTCATTTCGGTGCACTACTAGTATATAGCTCTCCCTCAAAACTGTTTTCTTCAATCTCATTCCACCACTGACTTTCCAGCTGTTTTGCTGAGCGCCTGAAAAATAAATACAGTTTCCTGACAGACTCCATGGCAGCCTACGTGTCTCCTGCCTACGTGGACCACCTCTACTACCCTATAGGACACCTTTCCCATAAACCTTTGCTCTAAGCCAGCGGCCGCGTTCTTTTTTTGTCCTCCTCTCATGGACCGAGTAGATGGTACTCCTACCCGAAGATTCTACTGCTGCAATTAGGATCGCTGAGCTGCGACTCAGGAGATAGAAAAGTCGCATTCTCCTATAAGCCCTAGCTACTAGCGGGGTATGGAGGGGGCAAGTGGAAGAGGCGCCGAAGAGGGCAAGATGCCTAGCCACTGGCAGGCAGGCTGTGCATTTTGGCCAGAGAACCTAGCTACTAGCAGGTGGCTTATTATTACCCCAATACGGGATGGGCATTACCTTGGCTGGATAATGTGGTGGCAGAAGCATTCATGAGGACTTTTCCATGGCAGCAAGCATTTGTATACTCTTCCGTCTGTTTGATCTTCTTCCTTTTTCCCTGGTGGTCCGTGTGTGTTCCAGCCACCGCCCGCTTCCTGGACCTTGCTCGCGGCTGAATCGCGCATGCATGAGGTCGGGATGGAAGCGAGGCTTGGTTGGCGCATGCGCGATACCGCCAGAGTAGCGGCAGCCACACATGCGCAAATGCGATACGGTGTCGTCACTCTGGTGCTAGATTTAAACGGGAAGGAAACCCGCAGTCCTTGGGAATGATTGCGGGCTTCAGCGGCGACTTCCCCAGGCACAGACTTGCCGGTGCTAAGGTAGGCAGGGGTGCTGTCTGAGGCCAGGCTCCAGGGGGAGCTGGTATTTTGACTGACCTGGAGGCTACTTTTGCAGCTTCCATGGAGACTTCCGGAGCCAGAGATGCGTCACTGCCAGCCTGTGGCCAGCCCTCCCACCACAGGTACATTGTGGGGGGGTTCTCCCTGGGATGTATCCTGCTGGGGGGGTAGAGAGGTGGGGGTATGGTATAAGCACTTACCCTAACCCCTGTGGTCTGTGTCTTCCTTTGCTTGTTTTTCAGCTCTTCTAGGTCGGATCGACATTGCAGTTCTCACAGAAGAAGTGGTTCGTCTAAGTCCTATGGCCGACACTCCTCTTCCATATCTAAGCACCAGGGTTCACATTCTAGGTCAAGTCACCATAGTAGGGACCTCTCTCACCATTCTGCGGCCCACTTTAGCCACTCAGCCGAGCATACCTGCTGGGGGTGCAGGTCGCGGGCTCTGATCGGGAGATCCCTCTGTGACCTCTGCTACGCCAAAGCTGCTGGCGAAAGAGGAGAGACGGTTCAACTGGAGTCCCTTGTTAAAAGGGTCGTTAAAGAGTCTCTTAAAGAAATAGAGACCAGTAAAACCCATGATTCTCCCGCAAGGCCCGTGGGCACACCAGGGAGAGAGCCGCAGGCACCAGACACGTGGGAGCCCTCTAAACTAAGTCACCCATCTGCTGACTCTTCAGACGACGACTCCAAAGGCGAGGAGCCGTACAGAGGATTTGATTCCGCCCTGGTCACCCCGCTGATCAAGGAGGTAAGAGACGCCCTGAACTGGTAAGATCCAGTGGCTACTCCTCCTAAGCAGAGGAAATATTTCAAGCAATTGAAGGATCGAGTCAATTTTCCATTCCTTACCGAGCTGGGTGAATTCATCTCAGACGAGTGGACTAAAATCGATAAAATCGATAAAAATGAATGCTGTCAAAGGTACTGAGAATGTACCTCTTCAAAGAAGAAGAGGTCAAGTACCTGGAATCAGCCCCCCTAGTGGATGCGGCTGTAATGAGGCTGGTCAGGCATGCCACACTCCCTCTGGAGGACACGGTCTCCTTTAGGGACGCCTTGGACAGACAGATCAACTCTGACCTCAAGAAGGCATACCTGACAGCAGGTATGGCATGTAAGCCTGCCCTGGGCCTGGCAGCAACATCAAAAGCGATGGAGCGGTGGACAGACAGCGTAGACGAGACACTCAGGAATGTTTCAGATGCGGTGGCTAAGAGTTCTCCCATCCAGGAGCTCAGGTTGGCCTCCGCCTTCGCTTGGCATTACCCGGTTGTTGTCTCGGGTTATGCTTTCAGCCGTTACGGCCAGACGGGCCTTATGGCTCCGTCTGTGGCAGGTCGATCCAGCATCTAAGGTGGTGTGGTGCTTCCCTTTTTGGTAAAAAATTGGATAAAGCCATAACCCGGGCCACTGGGGGTAAGTCGGGGTTCCTCCCTCAGGACCGGCGTGGGCAAGGCCAAAGGCGCTCCTTTCCAAGAAAGCAGAACCAGGACCGTGCCAGAGAGGCACGTAGTTACAAGCCCGGCCGGGAATTCTCTAGGTTCTGGAAGTCTTGGCAGTCGTCCCTCAAGAAGTCTGCCAAGAGTGGTTCAACAGGAGAGAGGGAACCTACCAAGTCCTTTTGAGTTTGGGCCCGCTCAAGCATGCCAAATGGGGGCTCGTCTACTCCACTATCGGCATGTTTGGGTGGCCTCAATCCAGGATGGGTGGACCCGTCAGAATGGTCTCCCAAGGTCACACTTGGACCTTCAGCAGGGCACCCAGACTAAGATTCATTCCCACGGCTCTTTCAACTTCCGAAGAGAAAAGACAGATCCTTTTAGCCTACATAGACTCTTTATTGGTGCAAGGCGCTGCCATTTCCGTCCCGGGCGGCGAGCGAGGGTTGGGGATGTATTCCCCTCTCTTTATGGTGCGACAGAAGAATGGCACCTGGAGATCCGTGATTGACTTAACTCACTTGAACCACTTCATCAAAAAAGAAAGGTTCAAAATGTAAACGTTGTCCACAATCCAGCAAGCGGTCCAGGCCGGAGACTGGCTAGTCTCCATAGACCTGAAAGACGCATACTTTCGTGTTCCGGTGGCAGCGGATTTTCAGCAGTTCCTCCGATTTGCCGTAGGGATGCTCCAGCTACAGTTTACCTGCCTGCCCTTTGGACTGTCAACCTCTCCTCGTGCCTTTTCAAAGGTTTTGCTGGCCATAGTGGCTCTGTTGAGAACTAGAGGAATCCGTCTCTATCATTATTTGGATGATCTGCTCCTGTTGGCCCAGAACAAATCTCAAATATTAGAACACAGGGACCAGGTCATCACCACTCTCCAGGAGCTTGGTTGGCTCCTCAATCTGGAGAAAAGTCACCTAGAGCCTTCACAGTCCCTCATATTCCTCGGTGCTTGCTTCAACACAATACAGGGCACCATCTCCTTACCCGAGGAGAAGATAACGATAGTCCAAAACAGGATTCGGCTAGCCCTCTCATCATCATACCTTCGGGCCCTCCAGTGGTTGAAGATCATTGGGACAATGGTATCTACAGTCCCCATGGTGAAGTGGGCACAGTGGAGAATGCGACCCTTCCAAAAAGGGTTTATTCAACAGTGGCAGTGAGGCGACAAGACTCAATGCATCTTCATCACTCAGACCATGAGGAGCTCCCTTCTCTGGTGGCTTCAGCGGAAGAACTTGCGCAATTGTCACTTGTTTCGTCCCAGCACATGGATCACAATAACGTTGGATGCCAGCAGCAGAGGCTGGGGCGCACACTGTCGAACGGAGATGGCACAGGGCGTCTGGAGCTTCCCCTCTGAGGGGGCAGTTTCGAACATCTTGGAGCTACGGGAAGCCTTCAAAGCGCTGCAGGCCTTTCGCCATCTGACAGCATGATCATCCGTGCTACTCCGATTAGACTATACGACTGCTGTGGCTTACATAAGGATACAGGGGGGAACTCGGAGCCTGAGCTTGCTGCAGGAAATAGAAGCGATCATGTCATGGGCACAGAAGAGCCTGATCAACATCACAGCAACTTATGTCCCCGGAGTTCAGAATCTCCAGTCGGATTTTCTTTCTCGAGTTTGCCTGGACAACAACTAGTGGTCACTCCAGGAGGAGGTGTTTGTATGGATCTTATCCCTGGGGGTCTCTCTAGAGCTAGACCTCTTTGCCTCACCATGCAACAGAAAGCATGTGAGATACTATTCGAGGTTCCGATACCCTCAGACCAACGGGATAGATGCCCTCACGGAGCAATGGAGGTTTCTCAGAGCTTACGCCTTTCCTACAATCCCGATTATGCTCCAGTTTATGCAGAGACTAGGAATGGAGGACGTGGAGGTGGTAGCTGTAATCCCTTACTGGCCCAACAGGCCCTGGTTTCCTCTCCTGTCGCTTCTCAGCTACCGGGATCCAATTCCCCTACCACTCAGACTGGACCTGCTGTCCCAAGGCATGTCTCTGCATCCATGCCCAGCCCATCTGCGCCTGAGGGTGTGGTTTTTGAAAGGGAAAGGTTGGAGGCACTAGGGTGCCCGGAAGAAGTGATTCCCACACTCAAAAGAGTACGAATTGAGTTTATGAGCATATTTGGACTAGGTTCACAAACTATATGTCCTCCCGAACCAACTCCTGTGGTACTCCATCAATCCAGGACATCCTGAGTTTCCTGCTGTCAGGCTTAGAGCTGGAGCTATCTGTAAGTTCTCTCTGGGTATAGGTATCTGCGATTTCTGCCTTTACTGGAGTATCATGGGCCAGGCACACCTTTGTGCACCAATTCTTCAGGGTAGCAGTCAGGCTGAGATGGCAGAGAAAACAGTGTTTTCCTAAATGAGATCTTCCGCTGGTTCTCGACTTCTTCTCTCAGACATATAAACCACTCTCAATCAGTGAACTTGCTTGCAAAACCGCTTTCCTTGTAGCAATCACTTCAGCTAAGAGAATTTCGGAGATCCAAGCCTTGGGAGCCAAAAAGCCTTTCCCAACCTTCTTCCCAGACAGAGTGGTCCTAATTCTGATGCTAGGGTCAAATCCCAAGGTCACCTCAATTTTCCACAAAAATCAGGAAATAGTGCTTCCTTCCTTCAAAACAGCTGAAGGCCTGGGCCTGCACCCCCTCGATGTGGGAGTCACCCTGAGACTGAATGTGGAGGTCACGGCTCCCTTTCGCCAGTCAGATCATCTCTATGTCCTGCTCAACTGCAAAAAGAAGGGACTGAGAGCCTCCGTCAGATCCATCGCTGCGTGGATTGTCCAAGCTATCCAGTGGGCTTATAAAATGAAGGGCTTGGCACCTCCGCAAACGGTGACGGCACACTCAACTAGAAGTGTCTTGACCTCATGGGCAGCTTCATGGCATGTCGCCCCCGAAGTGATCTGCAGGGCAGCCTCCTGGTCATCGATTCACACGTTCATGTCCCATTACTGTGTGGAACCCGCTGCTCTATCTTCCGTTAATTTTGGCCGTTAAGTACTGTCAGTGGACGGTGTTAAATAAATCTTTTTGTTCAGCATTTATTGACCACCTGGGTGTGTATGGCGAGTTATTTCCCACACGTAGGCTGCTATGGAGTCTGTCAGGAAAACGGAAAATTTTCTACCAAATACTTACCATAATTTTTCTTTCCTGATGGACTCCACGGCAGCAGGAGTCCCTCCCAAATGTCTGGAGTAGGCTAGTTATGGAACGCAGCCGCTGGCTTAGAGCAAAGATTTATGGGAGAGGTGTCCTATAGGGTAGTAGAGGTGGGGCTAAACCCACACATAGGCTGCCATGGAGTCCATCGGGAAAAGAAAATTACGGTAAGTATTTGGCAGGAAATTTTCCATTTTTTCCACAATATACATATCACAGTACCTTTTTGTGTCTGTTACCCAGATCTCAACATTCGTTATCATCCATAAAATCACCATTTTCATTCTTTCAGTATGTCTTTAAGTTTAAGTAAGTTTCATTCTTTCAGTATGTCTTTAAAATTTGATCAGAAGCAGGAATTTAAGTTTTTTAATAAATTCATTTAATTAATCAGAAATAAAATTTGATTAGGAGTACAAACTGTTTCTCTACACAAATATTTTGCTGGCTACACTAGATGAAGACGGCAATATGTTTGTTTAACAAAAACACAGTCTTGTGTACAATTTTACCCACAGTAACTCAATGCAATGCGAATTGGGATTTTGGAATTCTGTACAAAAAAAAATACTATGCTTTCTGACCCAGATTTTCAGAGAATGGTTTGTGCTACAAAAAAATTAAATATTACACAGTACTGCCATGCATATGTTACAGGCTGTGATACTATGTAGTACAAATTAGGGCACATCCATGGGGTTTTGTAATCATTTGCAAACAAAGATTTGATGTTGTGCCTATTTAATGCATGGATGCTTTGTGCACTTTTCCAATTCTTGCTGAAATTGTAGGTAATACACAGAGGCATAGTAAAAGTTTTCCCCAAAATTCCCCTTCTCTAACTATACTTTATATATTTCCCTCCCCTATTCACTAGCACATCTTAAGCCCATTCACATTAAAATGATCTGTTGCACTGTGTTAATGTGAGTTGCTTTAAGGTAGTCCATTCCACCCAATAACATGAAAAAATGTGCATGGCCCTTTTTTTTTTAAATGTAGCACACCACAATACATGGTATGTGTGTTGTGGTGGGCTGCAGTGTGTTGGATGGCAATGCTCACTGAATGGCACCAACACATAAAGCAGGTGCATTTCCATGTGGTGTGGTAATGCACAATAATGCATATGGGAACAGGCTCTAAAGTAAACTTGTGATTTGCCCATGTAAGGCAAAACAACAGATTCACATTGAATTCAGTGTGCTACAAAAGTTAAACCCCAACAACAAACTTTTCACGTGTGCTCCCTTTTAGTCTGTTACGTATACCACTGAAAGTGTTTTTTTGCACTTATTGAACGGATATACCTGTTGAACCTGTCAAAAATTCTGTGAATTTGTAACTTTCTGTGTACACTGCTTGTGCTACACTGAAAGCAATGTTATCAGCCCTGCCCACTTAGCTTCTGTGGACTACAGAACACCTGCCCATTATGTTAGGCAGATGAAAAGGGGGGTCCTGTAGTGCAAATCACAAATGAGCAGCTTAGGGTGACAGCCTTGCTCTTCCATAGATACAATACAGTGAGTGAGTGTTGTTTTCCTAGGACAGAACTGTGTTCCAAGCAGGATTGCCAGGTGAAAATAAAGGAAAACAAAACCAACAATAGACAACAACACTTCTTGATGACTGTATCATTTTAAAAAATGCTGCTTCTACAGGAGTTTTGCTTTTTACCTGTAGAAGCAGCTCAATGCTATCCTATGTGACCATGCACATTAGGACGTTTATAGGCATAATTTAATATCAGCGTTTAGAGGCAGAAATAAAAACCCTTCCAATTTGTGTTTTTGAGAGGAGTCTTCTGGCAGAAAAAAATGCTAAATGCTCCTAAATGCCTGTACAAAAATGCTCCATATAAAGGGAACAAAATGTTTCATCAGTCTAACTTTTATGTGAAGCAGAGGCAAAAATATCTTTGTTGGGTCAACAAGTAGTTCATTGGCTATGTTTTTCTGTCTTGGAACCAAATTCTTTCAAAGTGGCCATTTCTTTTTTATGTAATGCAATATTTTTGAACAGCTGTCCTATTCGCATATGTAACAGCAGCACTTGATATATTGGAGCTGCATTCCAAGTAGCAGAGCCATTACATTTAGATCTCCACAGATATTACAGTTGTACTTGGTGTACTGGATGTGCTTCAACAACAGATCTCTCTTTTTGAATGTTTCTTTCATGTGTGTAGCATAGCCAACAGGTATTGAAGGGTATTTGCCATTTTCACCCAGGAATTTGCCATTGTCACCCATCAATTGTGGGTACAGAACTGTGTATAATGAGGTTTTATATTTTCTTTTTGTTTTTTTGTTTTTGCTATTGATTGAACTAGATGGATTTGTGTCTTTTTTGGACCTATGTGACTAACACTGATGTTAACACTGATGAATCAAAAAAGACGCCATTCTAGTGGATCATTTTCACAACCTAAACCTGTGAACAAACTGTCAGTACATAAAACAAGGTTTAGTAAAGGGGAAGTAAACTTCCCTGTTTTGTTTGTACCTATAGGTAAGCCTGTAATAACTTGCACCGTGTAGGAGATATTTACTGTAAATGCCGCTGATGTCGTCATCTGCACATGCGCTCTGAAGGAAAGGGACCCTGTGCCATGACCGGCGGCTCCCACGCATGCGCAGGAGTGATGTCACACGGCTCCGGCTAGTCACACAGCCGGAGCCCGTGGCCCCAGAAGGAAGACGGATGAAGATGGATGCGGCCTCCAGCAGTGACAATGAGGGCTGCGTTTGTAGGTAAGTTTCACACCATCCTTGCAGTTTTGAACCCAGTAGTTCTGCTTTTGATTTTGACAAACCTACGTCTTTTAATAAGTAACTCCAATGTGGAGACTCCATTTGAGAAAAACACAACACCCCAGGTGATCAATGTGCATTGTGTTTCTGCTCTGAAGAAGAAGCAGTTTGTTCTTCTATGTCTTTTGGATTCTGATTCCAAATAGGAGTGTCTTTTTCATTGCTGATCAGCTAAAGCACTTGCAGTGCTCTAATGTGGAAAGCTGACAGGTCAGCATCCCTTTAGAAGTGATTAACACTTTAGGAGCATCTTACCAAAAATGACAATTTTTTTGCAGAGAATGTCTAATCACTGAGCCAATCACATAAGCAGGAAATTACATTTCTGGGGCATACCATACAATAACTCTATCCAGAACACTTCCAGGTTGCCATGTTGCATTGAATTTTACAGAAAATTACAAAGCTGTAAATTAAAAATTAACATTAACCACTTCAATGCCAGACACTTTCACCCATTCCTGACCAGGCCAATTTTCAGTTTTCAGTGCTCTCATACGTTGAATTGCAATTACTCAGTCATGCAAAGCTTTACCCAAATACATTTTTATCATTTTCAAGACAGATATAGCTTTCTTTTGGTGGTATTTAATCACCACTGGGTTTTTATTTTGTGATATAAGCACAAAAAAGTTGAAAAATAAATGAATTTATAAGTAATTGTTTTGGACAGTTCTTTGCTGTATTCCTGCAGCCATTGAGAACTATTGTGATAAGCTGTGATTGCCTACAGGTATCACATGGTACAGAGAAGTTGTGCTTGACCCTGTACCATGTGCTCAATGTGACCAATCACAGAGATCACAGTAGTTTTGAATGACTGTATGAATAGCAGCCATCTTTACTACTGGACATGTGGTCACAGCAGTGAAATGGTACCAGGGCGGAGCACCGCCGCTCAGTACACGGATCAGTGCTTGGACACAGCAGTCACACAATTGAGTCGAAATGCATCTCCAAAGTGCGCCCCTGTACAGATATGTCCCCCCAGATCTACGATTTTCTCGCCGGGCCATTTATATGCAGTGGCCAGGAGGGAAGTAGCTAAAGCAGTATTAAACCCAAAAGCAAAAATATAATACATTGCAGCTTAATAATCCATAGACATGGTGGCTGAATTAGTTTTCTGTTTAGGCTTTTTCCTATCTGTTTTCACCTGGTGCCAGTAACACACTCCCTGCATTACAGTGTCCTCTCTCTGGATGAAGGAGCAGCAGAAACACATTTGGACAACAGCATTAGATGCACTAGCAGATTTAGATACACAAATTGATCCAAACTCCAGCTCATACTGCAGTTAGAGCAACAGTTTTTTTCTTTTGCGATAAAGGTTTTACATGAATAAATAAAAGTTAATCATTGTAAGCACTCCTGTCAGTGATAAATGGTTTCTCTCAACAATATAACTGCTGGGAGATCTTGTTCTGATGAAAAACAACAGCCTTACTTGCCAGATCACCAGGTGAAAATAAATGAATGAAAATCCTAAAAATAAAAACAAATGCAGTCATCACATCTAAGAATTGGTAAGCTGCAATATAATAAATGTTTGCTTTTGGGTTTAATACCACTTTACGTCACAGTTTGCCTTGTCTCACAATTGTATATGCTATATTATTTTTTTAATTTGCTATATTTTTTTCTCACGAAAGTGGAGTTACATAAAATGAGGCTTACCAGACATACACAGCTCAAAATTCGAATTGTTGTTACTGTCTAAGCTTCATTTACATGGTGGGTTCTATACTGGCAGATTGTCGTCATGTGGCACCAATTTACTTTCAAAAGGTTTTATTGTAAATTTCCAATATAGGTATACATCCAAAAAGCCAATATCAACAAAGCTGCATAATACTGTACATGGTGCAAAGGGAGAACACGGTAAAAATAACATTAGCTTGTAATACAAACATACAGGTAGATTATGAAATAAGAACCGGTCCAATCTAATTGGGCTAAAATTGCTGTGCCTACATCTGGACATTAGAGCTTCTGTAAGAGTCTTATTGCAGGCAAACCATAACTGTTATCTTTATAAATGATAATGGGTCTGGGATTAAAAGTACCATTTCAGTGTTTGCAGATGACAGCAAGCTATGTAATGGAATAACGTCCTTACAGGATGTCTCCAACATACAAGCCGACCTCAATACAGTGTTTAATTGGGCGACTATGTGGTTTAATGTAGATAAATGTAAAGTTATGCACTTGGGGGCTAAGAATACTTGGCAGAAAGTATAGGAGACTAAAACAACAAATTAGCAAAATAGAGAATAGGATTTTAAGGTGCTCATAAATTCATATAATATAATATGTGTATAAAATTCCATTTTATTATTCAAACAGGTTAAAAAACATAAAAACAGCATGAAAGATTCTTCATACGGTGAGTATACAAAAGTTTTAGCTCAACATGTTTCACCTGTTTTTTTTTCAGCTTCCCCAGGAAACTTACAAGCTTTTGCACAATTGACACTGAAATTCATCAAAAACACAAAATTAGATTCCACAATATGTTCTGAAGCCTCAATTGAGGTCCGAGAAAATTAATACATTGATTTTTATATTAATATATCTACAAAATATATAACATACATAAACATATATGCTGCAAAAACAATTTCTCTGATAAAAAATCCTCACCCTGACACATGTACAAGCATAAGGACCTTTAATAGCCATTCAAACCCCTTTGTGTCAACTTGTGTTCATATTATCAGGCCAAAATCACCAGGGTATGTACATTTTTGATCAGGGTCATTTGGGTAGTTTCTGTTGTCATTATGATTTAAAAAGAGTAAACACAGTTGATTGATAATAAATGGCTTCAGCCAAGCACTAACCATGAGTGAAAGAAATGTTTTTGTGTCATCATTAATATTCTCTGAAAAATGGCCAAGATATCATAAATTCTGCCAGGGTATGTAAACTTATGAGCACAACTGTGTGTATATATATATATATATATATATATATATATATATATATATATATATACACATGTGTACGCATGCACAGCACAGCACAGCACTCACACACCTATTTATCAATGCATATACTGCCCCACCACTCATTATATCTGTTTATGATGATATATTTATTAGGCAAAATTTTTAACTTTATATATGAATTTTCAAAAATCGCAACTCTTGTATGGGCTCTGTATCCTCAGAAGGATCAATATACCCACCTTGTTAAAGAATTAAGGAAAATATTCCATAATTCATCATCCTGGTGAAAGTAATATTAAATCGTGTTGGAATATCAAACCCGATAGGGATTAGGGATTTATTCATATCTATAAGATAAGGCAAACAGAATAATAAATTCACCATATCCCATCAATTTGAATTGGGGTAGCTAAATATGCCAACTACTGAGGAATACTACTAATGGGAAATACTTTATTTATTGTTTAGTCTGATCTAAGCTGAATTGTCTCTTCTGATTATCACGCCAATTGAGGACCGGACCTATTTGTCTCTGCTGTAAGGCAGACAGGTGCCCAGTAAAATCACATAGAAAATAAATCTCCCACAGGGGTTCCGTGCTGAGGATCCATTGAGGTGAGAGATTATTGCTATTTCTGGGAACAACAAGTTTAGATAATAAAATAAATTGATGGAATATGGTGAATTGATTATTCTGTTTGCCTTATCTTATAGATATTAATAAATCCCTAATCCCTATCGGGGTTGATATTCCAACAATATTTAATATTACTTTCAAGAGGATGATGAATTATGGAATCTTTTCCTTAATTCTTTAACAAGGTGGGTATTTTGTTCAGGACGGTCCATACAATAATTGGAATTTATGAAAATTCATATATAACATTAAACATTTCTATTAATAAATATATCATCATAAACAGATATAATGAGTGGTGGGCAGTATATGCATTGATAAATAGGCATGTGTGTGTGTGTTGTGCTGTGCTGTGCTGTGCTGTGCATGCGCACACATGTGTATATATATATATATATATATATATATATATATACAGTTGGGCTCATAAGTTTACATACCCTGGCAGAATTTATGATATCTTGGCCATTTTTCAGAGAATATGAATGATAACACAAAAACATTTCTTTCACTCATGGTTAGTGTTTGGCTGAAGCCATTTATTATCAATCAACTGTGTTTACTCTTTTTATATTATAATGACAACAGAAACTACCCAAATGACCCTGATCAAAAATGTACATACCCTGGTGATTTTGGCCTGATAATATGAACACAAGTTGACACAAAGGGGTTTGAATGGCTATTAAAGGTAACCATCCTCACCTGTGATCTGTTTGCTTGCAATTAGTGTGTGTGTGTGTACAAAAGGTCAATGTGTTTCTGGACTCCTGACAGACCCATGCATCTTTCATCCAGTGCTGCACTGACGTTTCTGGATTCTGAGTCATAGGGAAAGCAAAAGATTTGTCAAAGGATCTGTGGGAAAAGGTAGTTGAACTGTATAAAACAGGAAAGGGATATAAAAAGATATCCAAGGAATTGAGAATACCAATCAGCAGTGTTTAAACTCTAACCAAGAAGTGGAAAATAAGGGGATCTGTTGAAACCAAACCACGGTCGGGTAGACCAACTAAAATTTAAGCCACAACTGCCAGGAAAATTGTTCAGGATGCAAAGAAAAACCCACAAATAACTTCAGGTGAAATACAGGACTCTCTGAAAACATGTTTCAAGATGCACAATAAGGAGGCACTTGAAGAAAGATGGGCTGCATGGTCGAGTCGCCAAAAGAAAGCCATTATTACACAAATGCCACAAAGTATCCCAGGTACAATACGCCAAAGAGCACAGAGACAAGCCAGAGCACAAAGTCATTTGGAGTGATGAGACCAAAATTGAGTTTTTTGGCCACAACCATAAATGCTACATTTGGAGATGAGTCAACAAGGCCTGTGAAACACGGAGGTGGACCGCTGATGTTTTGGGGATGTGTGAGCTAGAAAGGCACAATTTAGTCAAAATTGATGGCAAGATGAATGCAGTAAGTTATCAAAAAATACTGGAGGAACATTTGCATTCATCAGCCAGGAAGCTGCGCATGGGATATACTTGGACATTACAACATGACAATGATCCAAAACACAAGTCGACCTGTCATTGGCTACAGCAGAATAAAGTGAAGGTTCTGGAGGGGCCATCTCAGTCTCCTGACCTCAATATCTTCGAGCCACTCTGGGGAGATCTCAAACGTGCAGTTCATGCAAGACGGCCCAAGAATTTCCTGGAACTGGAGGCTTTTTGCCAAGAGGAATGGGCAGCTGTTAGGAAAATAGCAGTTTCCGTCCATTTCTGGCTGTCTGTGCGCGTGTGCGTGTGCCCGTGCGCGCCAATGGCACCAAATGGCCCTATTTAATCAGACAACACCCTGCAGCAGATGCTGTCCGTTCTACAGCGTTCCTGTGATCTGTGACCAAGTGCTTACTCTGAGAGACTTTCCTGTACCTGTGACCCCGGCATTACTTGGACTTTGTTGCTTTCCGCTTGCCCTAACCCCCGGCCTGCCTATGACTATTCTTCTGCCTGCTCCTTTTGTACCTTTGCTGCCCACACGTTGCCGACCCTGCCTGTACCCCACCATCCGCCTGCCTGCTCCACCTGTACCGCACCGCCAGCCCGATAACCGACCCGGATTGCATCACCTTCCTCCTGCCTAGCATGAGCATCAGTGGACCTTCACTTACCACCAAGTGACCCAGTCCAACCCTCGTGCCCCCTTGTGCTCTTGAACTTCCTGTCTGCACTACCAGGGGTTCTCGAACCAAGGCTGCAAGAGAGGTGACCCCCTGCATAAGTTAGACTCGTCCACCAGGTAGGTGACAGCAGCTTTACCATCTGAGAAGATAAAGAACCTCATCCACAAATACCACAAAAGACTTCAAGCTGTCGCAGTACTAAACTACCAATCAGTTTGGTTAATTATTGATATATATTGGATTAAATAAATCTAATTTGCCCCTCGTGTATATATATATATATATATATATATATATATATATATATTTTTTTTTTTTTTTTTTGCTTATTGATATATTGATATATATTATATTATATTACCTCTTATTAGTGGGTTTACCCTCTTTATGACACGCTGATACTCTGCTTGGTTATCAATCTGTGGGTCACGGTTGTCCTTATGCTTGTACATGCGACAGGGTGAGGATTTTTTTATCAGAGAAATTGATTTGCAAGTTTGTAAAGTTTGAAGCTTGTAAGTCTCTTGAGGAAGCCGAAAAAACAGGCAAAACATTTCGAGCTAAAACTTTTGTACACTCACCGTATGAACAATCTTTCATGACGTTTTTATGGTTTTTAACTAGTGTTGAGTGAACCCGGACTGTAAAGTTCGGGTCCATACCAAACTTTGGGGTGTCTGGGACCCGGACCCGAACCCGGACTTTTTTTGAGGGGTTCTGGTAATTTTACTAAAAGTTCTGAAAATTGCTGTAAAATAGTCCAGGAAAGTCCTAGAGGTCTGCAAAAGGAAGGAAATTGGGGTAAGGGTGGGACAAGTGCCCTACAAAGAAATGGGACAGGGAAATAACTAAAAGCATTTTTATAAAAATAATTTCATAAAAAAATCAAAAATGGAGGTGGATGTGGACCATCTTCAAACTGTGTCTGAAAAGTATTAATTAACGGTAGAAGCCATATCACTGTTCTATAATCATCTTCAAACTGTGTCAAAAAAGTATAAATAAGCCGGGAGAACCCATATCACTGTTCTGCAAACATCTGGAAACTGTGTGTAACACTTTAACTAAAACCGGGACAAACCATACTACTGTTCTGCAAACATCTGGAAACTGTGTGTAACACTTTAACTAAAACCGGGACAAACCATACTACTGTTCTGCAAATATCTGGAAACTGTGTGTAACACTTTAACTAAAACCGGGACAAACCATACTACTGTTCTGCAAACATCTGGAAACTGTGTGTAACACTCTAACTAAAATCGGGACAAACCATACTACTGTTCTGCAAACATCTGGAA
>BLSH010543261.1:1032596-1047192 GCA_018402905.1 Glandirana rugosa
AAAATAGAAAAGTACACTGTTGTGACTTCTTTACTGTGCAACGATGTTACATTTCATCACTCACACGTCGAACATATTGTCACATTTAAACGACAGGGGAGTTTTATTGTGTTGTGTGTCGGTAATTACAGATTTGTCGACCATTGTTTTCACTTATGTGGGGATTGGTGAAGGTATGTCCTGTGAATGTGGGGGAAGGAATGGTCTGGTTAAAAGTCGAAAGTCGTGAGAGTGTGAAATTTACTGTTAATGAGTTTTCGCTACTTTTTCGCTTATATTGAAAAAAATAAAAAACCCAGCAGTGATTATATACCACCAAAAGAAAGCTCTATTTGTGAGAAAAAAATGATAAAAATTTTGTTTGGATACAGTGTACCATGACTGAGTAATTGTCATTTAAAGTGTGAGAGTGCTGAAAGCTGAAAATTGGTCTGGTAAGGAAGGGGGTGTAAGTGTCCTGTATGGAAGTGGTTAGGGGTGTATTCACTTTTGTTACCAGCTGTTTAGACATTAATGGCTGTGTGTTGTGTTATTTTGAGGGGACAGCAAATTTACACTGTTATACAAGCTGCACACTCACTACTTTACATTGTAGCAACGTGTCATTTCTTCAGTGTTGTCACATGAAAAGATAAAAAAAAATATTTACCAAAATGTGAGGGATGTACTCACTTTTGTGAGATACTGTATATACTATATGGACTGCACCATTCACTCTGAACTGCAATATATCTATGCGATGGGTTTGAAATGAAACAAACAAGATGTGCTTTAACTGCAGGCTTTCAGCTTTAATTTGAGGGTATTTGCATCCAAATCAGGTAAACGGTGTAGGAATTACAACAGTTTGTATATGTGCTTCCCACTTTTTAAGGTACCAAAAGTAATGGGACAATTGGCTGCTCAGCTGTTCCATGGCCAGGTGTGTGTTATTCCCTCATTATCCCATTTACAAGGAGCAGATAAAAGGTCCAGAGTTAATTTCAAGTGTGCTATTTGCATTTGGAATCTGTTGCTGTCAACTCTCAATATGAGATCCAAAGAGCTGTCACTATCAGTGAAGCAAGCCATCATTAGGCTAAAAAAACAAAACAAACCAACTGGCCAAATCAACTGTTTGGAACATCCATAAAAAGAAAGAATGCACCGGTGAGCTCAGCAACACCAAAAGACCCGGAAGACCATGGAAATCAACTGTGGTGGATTCTTTCCCTGGTGAAGAAAACACCCTTCACAACAGTTGGCCAGATCAAGAACACTCTCCAGGAGGTAGGTGTATGTGTTTCAAATTGAACAATCAAGAGAAGACTTCACCAGAGTGAATACAGGGGGTTCACCACAAGATGTAATCCATTGGTGAGCCTCAAAAACAGGAAGGCCAGATTAGAGTTTGCCAAACAACATCTAAAAAGGCCTTCAGAGTTCTGGAACAGAATCCTATGGACAGATGAGACAAAGATCAACTTGTACCAGAGTGATGGGAAGAGCAGAGTATGGAGAAGGAAAGGAACTGCTCATGATCCAAAGCATACCACCTCATCAGTGAAGCATGGTGGTGGTAGTGTCATGGTGTGGGCATGTATGGCTGTCAATGGAACTGGTTCTCTTGTATTTATTGATGATGTGACTGCTGACAAAAGCAGCAGGATGAATTCTGAAGTGTTTTATTATTATATTATCTGCTCATATTCAGCCAAATGCTTCAGAACTCACTGGACGGCGCTTCACAGTGCAGATGGACAATGACCCGAAGCATACTGCGAAAGCAACCAAAGAGTTTTTTAAGGGAAAGAAGTGTAATGTTGTGCAATGGCCAAGTCAATCACCTGACCTGAATCCGATTGAGCTTGCATTTCACTTGCTGAAGAAAAAACTGAAGGGAAAATGCCCCAAGAACAAGCAGGAACTGAAGACAGTTGCAGTAGAGGCCTGGCAGAGCATCACCAGGGATGAAACCCAATGTCTGGTGATGTCTATGAATTCCAGACTTCAGGCTGTAATTGACTGCAAAGGATTTGCAACCAAGTATTAAAAAGTGAAAGTTTGATTTATGATTGTTAATCTATCCCATTACTTTTGGTCCCTTAAAAAGTGGGAGGCACATATACAAACTGTTGTAATTCCTACACCGTTCACCTGATTTGGATGTGAATACCCTCAAATTAAAGCTGAAAGTCTGCAGTTAAAGCACATCTTGTTCGTTTCATTTCAAATCCATTGTGGTGGGGTATAGAGCCAAAAACATTAGAATTGTGTCGATGTCCCAATATTTATGGACTTGTCTGTACGTGCAGAAGACATTGAGAACCCCCTACGGTGGAATAATGTCTGCATTGTGGCTCTCCCCGAAAGGGTGGAGGGCAGAGACCCCACTGATTTTGTGGAGAGATTGCTGCTGGATATTTTTGGAAGGAAAGCGTTCTCCCCCTTATATACAGTGGAGAGAGCACACAGCCCCCCAGCCTCTACAACCAGGTCACCCACCGCACCCCATGCCGGCACACCTGCTGAATTACAGAGACAAAGAAACCATTCTCCGTTTGGTCAGGGAGAGACAGAATATCCAATTTAATGGGGGGCAGGTATCGTTATATCCTGACATCTCTGCGGAAGTCCAAAAAAGCAGAGCTAAATTCACGGTAGTTAAACGGCAGATGCAGAAGTTGCAAGCGTCATATGCCATGTTGTACCCTGCCTAGCTACGTATCTTGGTGGACGGGCAATCACACTTTTTTGAAAATGCCGAGGAGGCCTCAGTGTGGCTGGATACCCACAAACATGCTCTTCGACCCAGATGCCCTTCATCCGAGGAGGATGACTGAAGCTACCCCCTGGGATGACATCATTAAAGAATACCTTGTCTGGTCCATCACATCTACATGGGATCCTAGTCTAGGACTATTTCTGGGAAAGTCCATGGTTGTTACCAAGAGCTTGTGGATACGGACGAGAAAAGTTGCTGCAAGCTACAACCACCTTAACATTTAACTTTGTTCTCAGGGGCATAGCCCGTGACCCTGTTGAGGGGAGCAGGGGTACTCTTAAAACCCCTGGAAGGCGAGACTTTGAGCCCCTCCTTACCATTGGCTCTCGCCCCAGAAGGATGGACATCTCTCACTGTTTTGTTATGTTTTTCTTTTTTTGTTGTTCTACCTTTTTTGACACAGTTGTGCCATGCTGTTACAGCCTCAATGCCAATATAATTACCCCAGAACCAGTTGCTCTCAGTGCAGACAGCCATGACTGTGCTCCCTGGTGAGGTTACCTATTCCCCTGGCCTCTGGCCCTCAATGCTATGTGTATGGCTAGACCAACTGGAGGGTGGCCCCATGCTGCACTATTTGACTAAATTTACCCCATGGCGGATGTCCCAATAATTTCATGGAATGTTAGAGGCCTTAGGCATCCTCTTAAGTGCACGATGGTGGCGTCAGTTCTCAAAAAATACCAGCCCGCCATCATGTGCTTACAAGGGGCCCATATGACTGCTGATGCCTTGCCCTGTATGCGCTATTGCTGGGTTGGTTATGCCTGCCACTCGGTCCATACCTCACTTTTGTATGGAGTTAGTCTTCTCGTACACCATAACATTGGTTTTGAGGTCCTAGCGCATGAGGTGGACGAGGATGGCAGGTATATATTCCTACACTGCAAAATATTTCAAATTGTCTGCATCTTGGCCGTTGTCTATGTCCCACCCCCTTTCTCTACGGTGGTGCTTAGACGGTTGCTGAACTTTCTACTGGATAAGCTAGATGTACCGCTGGTGCTTGTGGGAGATTTTAACAGAAATATGTGTCCCTTTCTCTATAAGCATCCACCAATTCAAGTTGGGCCGCAATTTAAAGGTACCATGCATCAAAGATTCGAGGGGAGGTTGGATGGATAGATGTATGGAGATGCAAATACCCCAGTGAGAGACAGTTCTCTTGTTTCTCCAAGTCATGTATGTCCCTATCTAGGATAGACCTTTGCCTGGTGACCCAGAACTGCATTCCGTATGTTTCAAGAACAGTGTCGTATCATTCTCCCGTGGTTGTGTGGCTGACCGCCCAACCATTAACCACTTTACATAAGATGCCATGGAAGCTTAATCCCTTTTGGCTCAACCTATTCCCCGATAATTCGATTATAACATCACATATTGCTGAATACTTTCAGGTACATGCTGAGGCAGCTGACCCACTTTTATGCTGGGAAGCCTGTAAATGTTACTTACGGGGTGTGTTTATTAATGGAATTAAGGCGGTGCAGGGGGCCACCCGTGTGTACAACCGACAGTTGTCACACAGGGTGCATTTGGCGGAAAGGAGCTATGTGGCGGACCCTTCCTCTGCAAGTCGAGAGACTTGAGTGGAGGTGCAGAGGGTGCTTAGGGAGTTGCAGGTCTCCACAGCAAAGCAGAAACGCTTCTTTACAAAACAAACCTTTATGAAGAGGGCGAACAAATGGGTCGATTGTTAGCCAGAATTGCCAATGCCCAACAGGGGGCCCCCCTATTTCCACATTACAACTGACCACGGGTAGGTTGACTGACTCCTCGAAGCTTATCCTGACAGAACTGATGCGGTTTTATGAGGAACTGTATCAGACCAAGACACAAGTGCCTGAAGTGGATACTTCACAATATCTAGCGCAGATTAATCTCCCGCAGCTCTCAGAGGCCAATAGACTTGCCCTGGATTCTCCCATTAGTGAGGAAGAAATTGCCCAAATTATAAGGCTCCTGGGGAGGATGGTATACCCATTGAGGTGTATAAACTCTACTCAGCAGTTCTGACACCTCAGCTGCTGAGGGTGTATAGGACCGCGCAGCAAAGGGGATGTCTCCCGGACTCTATGACCAAAGCACACATAGTTCTGCTTCAGAAGCAGGGTAAGTTGTCCACTGACCCTAGTTCTTATCGACCCATATCCCTACTCCCAGTTGTCGTGAAAATACTGGCAAAAATTCTAGTTGCCAGACTGAATAAATGTATCACCACTATTGTACAGCCTGACAAGTCTGGATTTATGCCCTTGAAATCTACGGCCATCAACATCAGAAGGGTCTGCCTTAATATGCAGACGCAGGCTGATAACACTGGACACTGCGCCCTACTGTCTTTGGATGCCAACAAGACATTCGACAGTGTGGAATGGCCCCTATTTGTGGCAGGCGCTGAGGCACTTTGGGTTTGGAGAAAACTTTATCTCCTGGGTACAGCTACTCTGTCATGCACCTCTGGCATCTATTCATGAGGGAGGCAGGATCTCACCAACTTTCAGACTAGGAAGGTGAACGAGGTTCTCCCTATTGAGCCTCTGGTGGCAATGGTTCGGGAGGATGCCGAGATTAAGAAGGACTCTGAGTACAGGGAGCTGCGTGAAAAAATTACACTATATGCTGACGACATGCTAATCTTCCTGGGAGACACAGAGGCCTCTCTTAAGAGACTCATGGAAGTAATTACTACTTTTGGTCAGCACTCTGGCCAAACATTAAATTGAGCTAAGTTGGCTCTTCTGCTCCTAGACCACATCCCTCTCCACAATTTGTCCTGTGCCAGTTGTCCAATATTTCAAATATCTAGGTGTTCACATTTCTCATTCTATTGTAAACTTAATATTGTCCCGCTTTTGCATAGATTTAAGGCCAAAATAGTGATCTGGAATAAACTATAGCTCTCTCTAATTGAGAGGGCCAATCTCATAAAAATTATTTTAATGCCCCAACTTCTTTATCTGCTGCATAACACCCCGGTAGTTATCCCCCTATACATTTTCAGTTCCGTTAACACTATCTTTCGAGCCTTGCTTTGGAGGGATAAGTCTTCGCAGATTAAACTTGAACAGCTCCAGAGGTCTAGGGATGGGGGGGGGAGGGTGTTACCCTGCCTAGCCCGTGGCTCTATTATCCAGCTTCCCAACTGTAACACCTTATTGGGGAGTTTGATAGTGACCCACAGGCCAGCCCTTCCATGTCTCCATCAGCTCATGCTATTATGAGACATCATATGGGAACAAGGGATGTACCCGGAGCCCTGGAATCTGCGAGCTTTAACTCTTCGAACAGAACTTTTCCAATGTATTCTTTGTTGATGAAGGTGTGGACGAAGGTATGCTCGCAAGGGTTTACAGGTGCTCTTTTGAAGACTTAAGTATCACCTTCCGCCTCCCTTCCACAATGCAATTTCAATACCTCCAACTCCACCATGCAATTTGTGCCCAGGGTTCAGCTACAGACTGGACCTTGTCTCCCACACCTGTGTTCAGGTATATCCAATCGGTAGTGGACACAAAAGGCTTCATTACTACCTGCTATGGCATGCTCTTGCCCTCTTACTTAGAGGGCCACCCCTGCACAGCCAAGGACAAGTGGGAACGGGATGTAGGCCCAATGGAGGATGAGCTTTGGGACAATACTGCCCAGAGACAATCCCAGCTTTTCATTGTGCTCAGGGTCCACTACACTCCACTGAAACTACACTGCATGAGTATATTACAGTCCCCTCTATGCACCAGATGTAACTTGGTGGTGGGTGACCTTATTCACTTATTGTGGAGATGCCCCAAGTTGCACCACTACTGGGGTGCATGTAACTGATGATATAAACTCAGTTTTTCACATCACAGTCCCCCTTGAACCCGCCAGGTGCATTTTGGGTATTTTAGACGATTTGCTGTTAACGGATGTTCAGCAAATTGCAGTTAACTGGGCTCTATTCCAGGCCCGTAAGCTGATTTGGCAATTATGGAAGTCTGATAAGGCACCTACACATAAAGAATGGGTACACAATATGGGTTGTACTCCAAAACTAGAAAAAGTCATCTTCCAGCACAGAGGGAACCCGCATAAGTTTGACCGACTGTGGGGCGACTGGTTGGCAGTGCCAGGATCTACCCCCATAGACCTGGTGTTGGATAGACTATTGGGTCGATAAGTCTGTATCTGCAAGGTGTATATAATGCATACTATACATGAACTGTATACTTGACTACTGAATGTTGAGTGCAGGGCAGGGTTGGATACTCACAGATGAGCTCTTTCGACAATTACTGAGTTATACTATGTTAAATCGAATGTAAATGTCCGTTCTAGCAATCAAGGATGGCTCGTTTACATCCCCTTTAAGGCTTCATGTTTCAAGGCCATTAAAATTGAATCCAGAACCCTAAAGAACTATATGCTCCTGACCTTATGGTACAAGGGTCCTTTTATTTAAAAGCAGCAGCCATCTTTTGCCTTAAGGTGATGGCACTATGTATATTAACACAGTGGATGTTCACAGTGGATTGGATGTGAAGATTACAGTAAATTTTCATTTTTCATTTTTTTGGTACTTATTTATACACACTAATTGGATTCTTATCACATCAATACATAGTTGGTGAGGTTGAAAAAAAAGACAAAAAGTCCATCAAGTCCAAACTGTGTGTGTGTTTTTATGTCAATATTACATTGTATATCCCTGTATGTTGTGGTTGTTTAGGTGCCTAATAGTTTTTTGAAATTATCTATGCTCCCTGCTGAAACCACTGCTTGTGAAAGAGAACTCCATATCCTCACCGCCCTTACCGTAGAGAACACTACGCCGTTTAAGATTAAACCACTTTTCTTCTAATTTTAGTGAATGGCCGCGCGTCTTTTTATGTTCTCTTGCGTGGAAAAGTTTTATCCCTATTGTGGAGTCACCAGTACGGTATTTGTACATTGACATTATATCCCCTCTCAAGGGTCTCTTCTCCAGAGAGAATAAGTTCAGTGCTCGTAATCTTTCCTCACAACTAATGTCCTACAGTCCCTTAATTAGCTTTGTTGCCCTTCTCTGGACCCTCTCCAGTACCAGCACATCCTTCCTGAGGACTGGAGCCCAGAACTGGACGGCATACTCCAGGTGCGGCCAGACCAGAGTCTTGTAGAGTGGGAGAATTATCATTTTATCTCTGGAGTTAATCCCCTTTTTAATGCATGCCAATATCCTATTGGGCTTTGCTTGCAGCAGATTGGCATTGCATGCTATTGCTGAGCCTGTCAACTACCATGACCCCTGGGCATTTTTCCATGCTAGATTCCCTGAGAGGTTCCCCCCCTAGTGAGTGGATTGCATCCATATTTTTGGCACTCGAATGCATTATTTTACATTTTTCTACATTAAAACTCATTTGCCATGTAGTTACATAGTTACATAGTTAGTCAGGTTGAAAAAAGACACAAGTCCATCTAGTTCAACCAAAAAAAAAAAAATGTACACACATATACATAACCAAATAATCCCATATACAATCCTTCACCCACAGTTGATCCAGAGGAAGGCAAAAAACCCCAGCAAAGCGTGATCCAATTTGCTATAATGGGGGAAAAACATTCCTTCCTGATTCCCCGAGAGGCAATCGGATTCACCCTGGATCAACTTTACCTAAAAATGTTAGTACCCAGTTATATTATTTACATTAAGGAAAGAACCCAGACCTTTTTTAAAGCAATCAACCGTGATGGCCAAAACCACCTCTGGAGGGAGTCTATTCCACATTTTCACAGCTCTTACTGTGAAGAAACCTTTCCGTATTTGGAGATTAAATCTTTTTTCCTCTAGACATAAAGAGTGCCTTGTCCTTTGTGATGACCTTAAAGTAAATAACACCAAGTTCACTATATGGACCACTTATATATTTGTACATGTTGATCATATCCCCTCTTAATCTCCTCTTCTCAAGAGAGAATAAATTCAGATCCTCTAATCTTTCCTCATAGCTGAGCTCCTCCATGCCTCTTATTAGTTTGGTTGCCCTTCTCTGCACTTTCTCCAGTTCCTCGATATCCTTTTTGAGAACTGGTGCCCAAAACTGAACTGCATATTCCAGATGAGGTCTTACTAATGATTTGTACAGGGGCAAAATAACGTCTCTATCTCTGGAGTCCATACCTCTCTTAATACAAGAAAGGATTTTGCTTGCTTTGGAAACCGCAGCTTTTCATTGCATGCCATTATTAAGCTTATGATCTACCAAAACCCCCAGATCCTTCTCCACTATGGATTCCCCCAGTTGTACTCACCCTAGTATGTAGGATGCATGCATATTCTTAGCTCCCAAGTGCATAACTTTACATTTATCAACATTAAACCTCATTTGCCACACAGTCGCCCAATTAGACAGTGCATTGAGGTCTGCTTGTAAGTTGGAGACATCCTGCAAGAACGTTATTCCACTGCATAGCTTGGTGTCATCTGCAAACACTGAAATGGTACTTTTAATCCCAGACTCTATATCATTTATAAATATATTGAAAAGTAAGGGTCCCAACACTGAGCCTTGGGGTACACCACTGATAACCTTAGACCATTCAGAATAAGAATCATTAACCACTACTCTCTGAATACGATATTTTAGCCAGTTTTCTATCCATTTACAAATTGATCTTTCCAAGCCTGTAGACTTTACCTTACACATTAGCCGTGTGTGGGGAACGGTGTCAAATGCTTTTGCAAAATCCAAGTATACCACATCCACAGTCACCCCTCTGTCCAAGGTTTTACTTACCTCCTCATAAAAAGAAATCAGGTTTGTTTGACAACTTCTGTCTTTCATGAATCCATGCTGTCTGTTGCTTAAAATATTTTTGTTCAACAAGAACTCACCTATGTGGTCTTTTATTAAACTCCAGTATCTTCCCAGCTATAGAAGTTAAACTAACAGGTCTATAGTTACTTGGTAAAAGACTTTGATCCCTTTTTAAATATGGGCACCACATTGGCCCTACGCCAATCCAGTGGTACTATTCCAGTCATTAAGGAGTCCCTAAAAATGAGATACAATGGCTTTGAAATGACAGAGCTCAATTCCTTTAGGATCCGTGGATGGATGCCATCTGGTCCAGGTGCGTTATCTACCTTTATTCTGTCTAAATACTTCCGGACCATTTCACTTTTGAGCCATTGTGGATCATTTGGGGCTGTGTCACTACCAGTGTTGCCAACCTCCCGAAGTGTTTTTTACTGGCAAAACATGGAAAATTTACTGGCGGAGCACATTTTTTACTGGCAACCTGAAAAATAACTGAACTCCTATTAAAAACTAAGACAATTGATATTTACAATACCCATATCAAGTAGTTTTGCCGTTTTACACTTAAAAAGTCAGCACAGACTGACAAATTGTCAGACCCTGATATTTATAGACAGTTGTAAAAATCACAGATTTTTACAAACTGTCAGTAAATTTACTGGCGGGTGGCAACACTGGTCACTACCACCCCTGACGTGGACATTGTATACACAGAGCTGAAGAAAGTATTTAAGTTTGCCTTCTCTTTGTCCCCAGTCACGCACTCTAGATTATTTTGTAAAGGGCCTACATGCTCAGACCTGACCTTTTTACTATTAATATATTTGAAGAATTTTTTTGGGGTTTGTCTTACTATCTTTTGCAATCAGTCGTTCGTTGTGAATTTTTGCATCCTTGATGCATTTTTGATCCTTGAGGTGTTGCCCACCTCATTAATTTGTTCAGATCTTCTTGCGAGGTTTCCACATCCCATTGCCCTGCTTAGCTTAGTATCTTCCGCAAGTACTGAAATTGACTGTGTATCCCATTCTCTAGATCGTTCATCAATAAATTAAATAGGATTAGTCCAGGACAGAACCCTGGGGGACCCCACTGTCCACACCAGACCATTCTGAGTACTCCCCATTTATGACCACCCTCTGAACTAGCCCCTGTAGCCAGTTTTCAATCCATGTACTCACCCTTTGGTCCATGCTAACAGAACTTAGATTTTATAGTAAATGTTTAAAGGGGACTGTATCGAATGCCTTTGCAAAATCTAGATACACCACATCTACAGGCTTTCCTTTATCTTGATGACAGCTCACCTCCTCATAGAAGGTTAATAGTTTGGTTTGGCAAGAACAATTCTTCATGAACGCATACTGATTACTGCTAATAATACCGTTTTATTACTAAAATCTAGTATATAATCCCTTATCATCCCCTCCAAGAGCTTGCATACTATTGGCATTAGGCTAACTGGTCTGTAGTTTCCAGGGATATGGTCACTTACCTTCAAGTAGAGTCTGACAAGCAGAGGAAGGCCTCTCGTACTGCCCTGGTTCATGGACCACTGAGTATGCAACAGCGGCTGCGAGAGCATGCTGAGGTAGGAGCGCCTGTAATGTTCTCCGTAGTAGGCAAGCAGGTGTAGTAACCAGCAGCAGAGACAGAGCTGCGTGTGGTGACCGAGGATGCAGACACTTGTGGAAGCAGGCATGTTGCTGATGCAGGTAGATTGGCATTGGCCAGGTACCGTAGATGCAGGTACTTTAGCAGCTGTAGCAACAGGAGGAGACTGGTGCAGAGTAAACAAGCCAGGTCATACACAGAACATCAAGTACATTAGAGACAACAACAAGAATGGTCAAGTTCAGGCAGAAAGTTGGCAACAGAGAATCCAGCAGAAAAGGGGACAAATCAAGGTCAAGCAAGCCGAGATCAGGAGTGGAGATAATCAGAGAAGTTAGGAAGCCAGGTAGTGATTAGATCAAAGACAGGCACAGGAACAGGAATACAGGAGGAACTGCAGACCAGACAGCAAAGGCCCTAGTACATCTGCTATCCTTATATACATTTGGGTGCCAATGCTAATGGGGGGTGCACACATGCGTGTGTGCATGTGCTCGCGCGCATGAGCAAATGCGTTTGCAAGATCGCGCGACCATGCCTGTCAGATAGAGTATTGCTGGGATTGTGCCTCTGTATGCGCACTGGCCTCTGAACTTGTACATCTGCCGTGTCATGGCCAGCATATTCCTGACAGATATATCTTGGTCCTTTTTTAAATATTGGTGCTACATTGGCTTTTCTCCAATCAGCTGATACCATACCAGTCAGTAGACTGTTCATAAAAATTAGGAACAATGGTCTGGCAATTACTTGACTGAGTTCCTTGAGGACCCTTGGGTGCAAGCCATCTGGTCCTGGTGACTTATTAATGTTAAGTTTTTCAAGTCTATTCCTAATTCTATCCTCTGTTAGCCATGAGGGTGCCACCTATAACGTGTCATGAGGATAAACATTACAGTTTTGGTTACTGAAGTCCCCCGTTTCCCCCATGAAGACTGAGGAGAAGAATATATTCAAAACCTTCGCCATCTCTCCATCTTTTGTAACCAGATTCTCTTCATCATTCTTTATGAGGCCAATATGATCTGACCTCCCTCTCTTACTATTTATATACTTAACCCCTTCAGCTTTCCAGCTTTAGGACCAGAGCACTTTTTTCAATTTGGCACTGCGCCACTTTAACTGGTAATTGCGCGGTCATGCAATGCAGTACCCAAACAAAATTTGCGTCCTTTTTTTCCCACAAATAGAGCTTTCTTTTGGTGGTATTTGTTCACCTCTGCGCTTTTTATTTTTTGCGATATAAATGAAAAAAGAATGAAAATTTTGAAAAAAAAGAATGATATTTTCTACTTTTTGTTATTAGAAAAATACAATAAACTAAATTTTAGTCATAAATTTTTGCCAAAATGCATTCAGCCACATATCTCGTGTAAAAAGTAAGTCACTTAGCATATATTTATTGGTTTGCGCAAAAGTTATAGTGTCTACAAACTAGGGTACATTTTCTGGAATTTACACATCTTTTATTTTATGACTGCCTATCTTATTTTCTGAGGTGCTATAATGGAGGGGCAGTAAACCACTCCCCCCCCATGACTCCATTTTGGAAAGTAGACACCCCAAGGAATTAGCTGAGAGGCATGTTGAGCCCATTGAATATTTTATTTTTTTGTCACAAGTGATTGCAAAATGCCAAAAAAAAAAGTTGTCCCTGAAATGATTATTGCTCACACATGGCATGGGCATATGTGGAATTACACCCCAAAATACATTCTGCTTCTTCTACTGAGTACGGGGAAACCCCATGTGTGAGACTTTTTGGGAGCCTATCCGCATATGGGACCCCGAAACCCAATCACCTCATTCAGGATTTCTAAGGGCAAAAATTTATGCCCACACTCCTCACTACCTATCCAGGTTGCTGAGGCCATAAAATGCCCACATAGCAAAAAAACAAATTACCTCATTTTGGAAAGTAGACACCCCAAGCAATTTCCAGAGAGGCATGTTGTGTCCATGGAATATTATATATTTTGCCACAAGTTTCGGGGAAATTACATTTTTATTTTTTTTTTAAGAAAGTTCTCACTAAATGATATACTGCTCGAACATGCCATGGGTATATGTGAAATTACACCACAAAATGCATTCTGTTGCTTCTTCTGAATACGGGGGTTTACCACATGTGTGAGACTTTTTGGTGGTCTAGCCGCGTACGGGACCCCGAAAACTAATCACAGCCTTCATGCTTTCTATGGGCATAAAATGGTGATTTTACTCCTCACTCCCTATCACAGTTTCGGAGGCCATGGAATGCCCACATAGCACAAACCCCCCCCCCCCCCAAATGACCCCATTTTGGAAAGTAGACACCCCAAGCTATTTGCTTATAGGCATGTTGAGTATTTTGCAGGTCTCGCTTTTTGTTACAAAGTTTTAAAATTTGAAAAAATAAAAAAAAAATAATACATTTTCCGTTTATTTCTTAATTTTCCTAAACACATGAGAGTTGCAAAATATGCACCATGCCTCTTAGCAAATACCTTGGGGTGTCTACTTTCCAAAATGGGGTCATTGGGGGAGCTTTTGTGCTACCTTGACATTTCAGGGCCTCCAAAACTGTGATAGGTATTGAGGAGTAAAATCACCATTTTATGCTCTTAGAAAGCCTGAAGGCGGTGATTCTTTTGTGGGGTCCCGTACGCGGCTAGGCTCCCAAAAAGTCTCACTGATGGGGTATCCCCGTACTCAGGAGAAGTAGCAGAATGTATTTTGGGGTGTAATTTCACACATACCCATGGCATGTGTGAGCAATAAATGATTTAATGACAACTTTGTGAAAAAAAAAAGTAAATTTCCCCGAAACTTGTGGCAAAAGATAAAATATTCCATGGACTCAACATGCCTCTCAGCAAATAGCTTGGGATGTCTACTTTCCAAAATGGGGTCATTTGGGGGGGGTTGTACTATCTGGGCATTTCATGGCCTCTGCAACTGTGATAGATAGTGTGGGGTGAATGCATACATTTTTGCCCTTCGAAATCCTGAAGGCGGTGATTGGTTTTTGGGGTCCCGTATGCGGATAGACTCACAAAAAGTCTCACACATGGGGTATCCCCGTACTCAGGAGAAGCAGCAGAATGTATTTTGGGGTGTAATTCCACATATGTGTGAGCAATATATAATTTCAGCGACAACTTTGTGTAATATTTTTTTTTTTAGATGTCATTATTCAATCACTTGCAACAAAAAATAAAATATTCAAGGGGATCAACGTGCCTTTCAGCAAATAGCTTGGGGTGTCTACTTTCCAAATGGGTCATGTGGGGGGTTTTGAACTGTCCTGGCATTTTATGCCCAACATTAGAAGCCTATGCCACACATCATCCACCAAGTTGTTTCTGACAATTTTTGTTCACATGAAAAAATATATTTTTTTTGCTAAAAAATTACTTTGAACCCCCAAACATTATATATTTTTTAAAGCAGAGGC
>BLSH010543261.1:1101358-1122152 GCA_018402905.1 Glandirana rugosa
AAAATGAATTCTCATCATCCGTAAACGCGACCACTTTTGCGCAAACCAATCAATAAACGCCGATTGCGATTTTTTTTTTTTTTTAATCGCAAATATGAGGAAGAATATAAATCGGCCAAAAACGGTGAAAAAAAATGTTTTTTTATATTTTTTTTTTTTTGGATTTGTATTTTAGGAAAAAGTAAGAAATTTGGGTTTTTTTGCAAAATTGTCGCTCTTCTTTTGTTTATAGCGGCGATCAGAAATGACGCAGCGGTGATCAAATACCACCAAAAGAAAGCTCTGTGGGAAAAAAAGGACGCAAATTTCGTTTGGGTACAACGTCGCACGACCGCGCAATTGTCAGTTAAAGCGACGCAGCGCCGAATCGCAAAAAGGGCTCCGGTCCTAAAGCTGGAAATCCTTCCGGGGCTGAAGTGGTTAAAGTGCAGTCCCCTTTATATTACAGTACGCCCTAGTAATCATGGCCTCCTCCATCAGTGCCCCTGCAGGCTGTTATCGGTCCGTGCGTCGGCAGGGGGTGGGAGGAACTCTCCATTCGAACCTGCAGCTCCACCCATTCCTGCCCTGCTGATAGGATGATGTCATCGGGCAGGCGGAGGAGTCAGAGGATACACGGGCATGGCTGCACAGCAGGATGTGAGCGGAAACTGCCGTCTGTGATGGCCTTGTGCGGATCAGTCGCTGCTCACCTGCTGTGCGGCCTGGTCATCAACAGGCCACAGGCCGGCACCAGTCCACCTGGGGGTTGGGGACCCCTGATCTAAACAATTCTAGCTGCGGACAGCCTGTCATTGCACTCTACATGCTTAGCTGTCACATCTATCTGCACACAGCTGTCAATCCCAGATATATCCACTAGAACCAACTATAACAGAGGTTTGAATTACTGGTCAAAAACATGTTTGGCAGTCTAGGTATTGTGCAGTGTAAGTGAATATCCAAATATCCAGCCAAATATTTCCACCATGCTTAGTAAAATGTTCAAACCTTGCATGTCCTTGCTTCATAAACTCACCTAGTTCTTTATTAAATACATTTTTATATACCAAAAGAAAATCACTTGTGCCTTCAGGAAAAAAAAAATTAGGTTCTGGAGGAAATGGATGCACGAATAGATCTGTTTGCAAAGAATGGCTATAACAGTAATGGAACGCAACTTTTACAGAACGCTGTGGGTTTTGCATTAAGGGCCAGTTCACACCAGGAATCGTGCAGGAATGTGCGATTTCGGCTTTTTTTTTTTTTTTTTTTTTTATGGGCTGAACTCGCACCACACCAAAAATAGTGCATGCACTACTTTTAGAAACTCGCTGTAACCTTTGTACCATGCAATCCAATGCAGGCCAACGCACTGCATATGGGATGTCATTAACTTAATATTGACACCAGCTGCAGAACCCCACTGCAGTGTATTTTGGAACGAGGTGCTGAAAATGCACTTGGAACGCGGGTTTCCCACACTGCGCTCTGGTGTGAACTGGCCCTTAGAGATAACGCAAGTGTTTCTATAATCTATTTCTGTAGTGGTAAACATATTACATATAGGTGGCCTCAAGTGCAGCCTCTGACATTAAAGGACCACATACACTATTCAGTGAATGTATTGTTACAGCAAGCTATCAGACTGCAGACCAACAGGAGGTATTCAAAGATTATAGACATGCTATAAGCGATGAATGAGGTAGTTAGAAACTGCAAACATGCAGTAGAAATTGTTGGAGACTGGGAATATGCTTCTAGAGTCATTGACTGGAGACGTGTTGGCATGCAAGAGATCACTGTTATAACTGCTTTAGAAATCAATGCTAATGCATCTGTGCTTGCAAAAGCATTCTTAAAAATTAGTGCCGCACATAGTAAAACCTAGTATCAAGAGTGCCTTCAGTAGCTTGAGTAAGCATTATAAACATAGACAACTGCGTGCAATGGGCTACAGGTTGAGCATCAGGTATTCATAATGTATAACAAAATGCCCATGGCCTTAAGGGGGATTATCAAAAGAAAATGCCTCAAGAAATCTAGTGTTGGTGCAGACAGAAATACTGTGACAGCTCAGTCTGGGAGAGATTTTACAGACAAAACCCCATGCTTGCCCTCCTATCATAGCTGTCATGTTGATTACGTAATTTGGAACCTCACTGATTGGTTATTGGTTGTTACTGGAGACCAGAGCTGTCTAGTGCATGCTCCTAAGGCTCCATTTACACGGAAAGCTGTTTCAACTTCCCCTGAACGTTTTATCTTGACAGCTAGAAACCGGTGTCTAAAACGATCATTTTCTCCTTACGTTCACTGACAGACGCAGCTCTCCATTGACTTTGTGGGGTTTTATGTTCGTCCAACTAGGAGTTAACTAGGCAGGGAAAAGAATCAGCTGGCCCCTCCCCTGGGGGCCGTCCTCTCTTCCTACATCAAACCCCCTCACAGTATAGCTCTTCAGTTTCAATGCCTAGTTCGCAAGGAGTTGACCTGGCTTCCCTATAGGGAACTGCGGTCCTGTTATGACCATTTTTCTTTTTATTCTTTTTATTTTTTTACTGCAATCAAGATGATCTGCTATCAAGAAGCCGGTCGGGGCATAGAGAGTCCTGGAGCTCTGTACTTTCCCCGGCCTGGCCAACATGATGCGAAGCCAGTCCCGCTATGGGGGACCCGCCGCATCTTACCCGTTCCGTGCGGGAGGCCCGGGATGAAATCCCCCTGTTGGTCCCCTTTACCGATGCGTTCGGCAGGGTGACTTTGGGCCTGCAGCATACTGCCGTCTAGGGCGCGAAGTCTGCTTTCTGGTGGCTACCGTGGCGTCGGACTGGTAAGTGAGCGCCCTGCTTTCCCACCCGTCACAGGGTGTGAAGAGGGCCCGACGTCCGCAAAACTCGTGCATTCACGGTAACGGCAGCTTGTCCAGGGTAGCCACCGGTGGGATCAGTTCTCCATTTTGCCCCCTGCCACACCCCCCCCCCACCCAGCACCGTGCTATCGTTCGGCCTTCTCATCCGGATCGCCATGCGGCGTTCGGCCGCCATTTTGCGCCGGACCGCCGCCATTTTGCCGTAGCCGCGGACATTGTCAGTCTATGGGGCTTTCCCTCTAGCGCGCGGAGCAGCCATTTTCGGTACTGCACGTTGCCTGTGAGGAGTATTCGGCCTCTAGTGTTTCCTGGCGGCCATTTTCACTGCATGCTCTGCATTTCTACACGTGGCTGCAGCTTCTCTCTCTCCTCACAGAAACGGCGGTGACAGGGGCAGCTCTTACAGACGATCTGCGCTAGAAGGCAGCTGGAACTGCAAGTATAGCTGGGCTCCCTCCAGGTGCTGGTGGTGGTGGGGTGCTGCCCTCTGACTCCCTGTGGGTGTGTGGCTGTGTGCGGGGCGTCCCTTACATCCCTGTGTCATTTGGCAATGGCTGATCTCCCTGCTGAACCTGCTGAGGTGGCATCAGCAGCCACGCAGTCTGACCAAGGGGCTTTTCTCACCCAGCTACGGGCTGTGTTCACTGAGTTTTTTTTCCACGGGGGGACGCCGCTCCGCAGGTCCCCAGGAAGCGTCCCCCTCCTTTATCCTCAGGGGAAGATTCTGAGCCGGAGGTGGCCTCCAGGGTCTCAGGGACCCCGGGGGACCTGTCTGAAGAGGAGACGGGTGGTGACAGTGTGTTAACTGAAGGGGACCAGGAGCCAGCTGCTGACCAAGTAAAAGTGCTGGTTGCCACTATGATCGCTGGCATTCGCACTAAGTTGCAGCTGGATCAAGATGGTGAATCGCGATCTGTTTGTGTGCGGGTCTTCTAGGCCCCCCAAGGCCTATCCGTACAATGAATTCTTTGACCATTTCCTATATCCTGAATGGCAACACCCTCAGCGTTCCTCCTCACTGACTGCACGTTTTGCTGTGTGCTATCCCTTTGAGGAGAGCTTTCTAAAGAAATGGGAATCGCCTGTGGTGGACCCACCTATTGCACGCCTTACCAAGGCGACTACAATTCCTATGGAAGGGACCCCGCTGATCAGGATCCCGCTGATAGAAAGACAGAGGCACTTTTGAAGTCCCTGTTCTTGAATGCGGGCTCTGCTGTGCGACCTGCTTTGGCTGTGGCCATGGCAGCGCAGCATTTCTCTGAATGCATGGAGGAACTTAGGAAGGACTTGGTAGGCGGTCGCCTGATGGAGGCACCGCAGAAGGCTGAGTATTTGCTCCAGGGGATTAATTACCTCTGTGATGTGGCCGTGGATGTTCTGCCTTTGCTGTCCAGAATATCGATATCGGCTGTCAGACTTCGTAGAATTCTTTGGCTGCGTTCCTGGTCGGGTGACCACGCGTCTAAAAGAGGTTTGGCTGACCTCCCTTTTCAGGGTGGGCGCCTATTTGGCTCGCGTCTTGATGAAATCATCAAGGATTTCACGGGTGGTAGGAGTACCTTCCTTCCGGATCCCCGCAGGCGTGAATTTCGCCGTAGGCAGGAGCCTTCTACGTCGGGTCAGAAGAAGCCTTTTCGTCCCTCTGGCACGGCAAGCAAAGGGACCCGTTCCATTAAGGTCGCTGCAGGGGCCGGACGCCGGCAGTGGCAGCGCAAACCAGAAAAGGCGGAAGACAAGTCTTCCTCAGCCTGATGGGTTGCCCCCACCCGAGTGTCGGGTGGGGGGACGTCTTCTGGGGTTCGCAGATCGGTGGCTGGCTCACATTTCAGACCGCTGGGTCTGGGAGGTGGTGTCCACCGGGTACAGGATAGAGTTCATCACGCTACCCCCAGACAGGTTCTTCCCATCAAATTTAAACCTCCCGCTGGAGCGCAGACAGGCCCTCTCAGACCAGGGAGTGATTGTACCGGTTCCCCCAGGAGAGAGTTTTCGAGGTTTTTACTCGAATCTTTTTGTGGTACCCAAGAAAGGGGACAGATTTCGGGCCATTCTGGACCTGAAGGCCCTGAACTAGTTTGTCAGGGCGCGAAAGTTCAGGATGGAGTCTGTTCGGTCGGTGGTGGCCGCCCTTCACCAGGGGGAATTCTTGGCATCTTTGGACATAAAGGATGCGTACCTCCATGTACCAATCCATCCACGCCATCAGCGCTTCCTGCGGTTCGCTATTGGGGATCGCCATTTTCAATTTGTAGCTCTCCCTTTCGGCCTGACCTCCGCGCCCTGTGTGTTCACGAAGTTGCTAGCCCCGGTGTTGGCGTTGCTGCGTCAGAGGGGCATTGCCATAGTGGCATACCTGGACGATCTGCTCCTGCGAGCGGACTCGGTATCTGCCCTGGAGGAGAATGTGCACATCACAATGGCCTCACTGCTGGACTTCGGCTGGTTACTCAACCTGAAGAAGTTGTCAGTGTCTCCTTCCTGTCGTCTGGAGTATCTGGGTCTCATTCTGGACACAGAACAGGCAAAGGTGTTTCTCCCTCCGACAAAACTGCAGGGCTTACAGTCGGCTGTGCGCACCCTTCTATCGCACCGTCTGTCTTCCTTGCGGTTCTGTATGAGGGTGCTGGGGCTCATGGTCTCGTCGTTCGAGGCGATACCTTTTGCCCAGAGTCACACTCGTTTGCTCCAACGAGCAATTCTGGCTCAGTGGGACAAGTCCCACCGGTCGTTGGATCTTCCGATCCGGCTGGGCCCTCAGACCAGGGCGTCTCTGACCTGGTGGCTTCGGGACTCGGCCCTCACTCAGGGGAAGTCGTTCCTGCCCCTTCCGTGGACGGTAATCACCACGGACGCCAGCCTGAGGGGCTGGGGTGGAGTCCTGGGGCAGCTATCAGCCCAGGGTCGTTGGTCGGCCCAGGAGGCCTGCCTGCCCATCAACGTGCTGGAGCTGAGAGCAATCAGGCTGTGTCTTTTTCATTGGATGAAGAGATTGCAGGGCCGTCCGATCCGAATTCAATCGGACAATGCCACGGCGGTGGCGTATGTGAATCATCAGGGCGGCACACGGAGCCCAGCGGCGGCTGCGGAGGCAGCTCTGATTCTGCGTTGGGCGGAACTTCACGTTCCGGCGATCTCAGCGATTTACATCGCAGGTGTGGAGAACTGGCAGGCGGACTTTCTCAGTCGCCAGAAGCTGGACAAGGGGGAGTGGTCCCTCCACCCGGAGGTGTTCAATCAGATTTGTCACAGATGGGGGACACCGGATGTGGATATCATGGCATCCCGGTTCAATCACAAAGTGAGAACCTTTGTGTCCAGAACAAAGGATCCGTTGGCAGTGGCCACGGATGCTCTAGTGGCCCCCTGGAGCCATTTATCATCTCCTGTACGCCTTCCCTCCGGTAAGTCTGCTTCCGAGATTGGAGCGCAGAATAATGATAGAGGGAATACCGACCATTCTGGTGGCCCCAGATTGTCCCCGGCGCACCTGGTACGCCGACAAGCAAATGGTGGCAGACGCCCCTTGGCGGCTTCCGATGCGAGACGATCTCCTGTCTCAAGGACCCATATTGCACCCTGCTTTACCCTTGCTGGCTTTGACGGCTTGGCTATTGAGTCCCAGGTGCTGAGGGATAGGGGAGTGGCCAACTCCGTGATCCCTACTCTGTTAAAAGCTCACAAGTGCACTTCTCGCAAGATTTATCACCGCACCTGGAAGGCTTACATTGCTTGGTGCGAGACGGAGGGCTATAAACCTCGCTCGTTTGTCGTCTCCAGGATCCTGACCTTTTTACAGCAGGGCCTGAATAAGCATTTGGCCTTGAGTACTCTCAAGGGCCAGATCTCGGCCTTAGCCATACTCTTTCAGAGACCTTTGGCTTCGCACTCTCTGATTCATACCTTTGTACAAGGTGTGCGACATGTGGCGCCTCGGGTGAGACCCCCGATGGCTCCGTGGGATCTGAATCTGGTGCTTTCTGTTCTTCAAAAACCACCTTATGAAAAGATCAGGGAGATTCCCTTGCAGCTTCTGTCGCAGAAGGTGGCTTTCTTAGTTGCCATCACTTCTGCCAGACGGGTGTCGGAATTGGCTGCCCTATCGTGCAAGTCTCCTTATTTAGTGAGGCATAAGGATAAGGCGGTCTTGCGACCCCCTTCCTTCCTTTCTCCCGAAGGTAGTCTCCTTTTCATATCAATGAAGATATTATTCTACCTTCATTGTGCCCTCGTCCATCGCACCCGAAGGAATTCGAGTTGCATGCCTTGGACGTAGTTAGGGCCTTACGGGTGTACTTGGCTGCTACAGCTCCTTTTTGTAAAGCTGACGCCTTGTTCGTTCTGCCAGAGGGCCCACGCAAAGGATTGGCGGCCTCTTCGGCTATGATTTCTCAGTGGATTAGAAAAACCGTGACCCATGCGTATTCTGTTCCGGGCAAGGTTCCCCCTTTTCCGGTCACGGCTCATTCTACCCGGGTGGTTAGTACTTCCTGGGCCTTCAGACACCAGGCCTCGGTGTCACAGGTGTGCAAGGCGGCCACCTGCTTTTGGCCGCAAAGTTCTGCAGGCGGCAGTGTAGGCGCGACTGGCGCCTCCTCAGAGGTTCAGTTGGGTACTGTTGTTTGCGTTTACCCACCCCTCTTTTTTGACACAGCTTGGACGTCCCCACAAAGTCAATGGAGAGCTGCGTCTGTCAGTGAACGTAAGGAGAAAAAGGGATTTTATTAAAACTTACCGTAAAATCCTTTTCTCCGAGTTCACTGACAGACGCAGCACCCACCCCTCTATCCCACCCCAGGGGAGGGGCCAGCTGATTCTTTTCCCTGCCTAGTTAACTCCTAGTTGGACGAACATAAAACCCCACAAAGTCAATGGAGAGCTGCGTCTGTCAGTGAACTCGGAGAAAAGGATTTTACGGTAAGTTTTAATAAAATCCCTTTTTTTGCCAAATTTTGCATGCTGCGTTTTTGAAAAAATAAATTATATTTTTTTTAAAAAATAGAAACGCCTGTAAACGAAATGGTCCTACACGTGAGTTACCGCATTTAGCGGAGTTTACAAGCTGTTTGGCATTTCAAATGCCTCTGAACCCATTATTTTTTTTTTTTTTTGCATTCCAAAAAAGCCTCAACTCAACTGCCTGGAAGCTACCTTAAACGACCCTGTGTAAATGTACTGATAAGATAACATTGGATGAGAGTTCAGGGGCAGCTGAAAAAAACACCCAAATGCCTCTAAAATGTCTGTCTACCAGCAGCAGTGTAAATGAGGCCTAAAAGTTTTACATAAACTAATAGCTATCCATTGTAAGCATCCCTGTCAGTGTTTAAATTGCTTATCTCAACCCTCTAACTGCCACTTGCTGGAAAGCTTGGTCTGTTAAAGAAAGCTGAAAAATAACACTTGCTGGCTGGATCATCATGTGAAAATTAAAGGGGGGGGGCAGCCTAAAAAGGAAACCAATGCAGCCATTGCATCAAAGATTTTTTTTTTTTTTTTTTTTTTTTAAAGCTGCAATGGAATACATTTTTTGCTTTTAGGCTTGGATGCATTTAAGGTTCCTTCACCACAGGAAGGCATGCCTGGGAACATTAATTTACAGATTGCAGATAGGAAGTGGTCAAGACCATTTTCAGAATTTTTGCAATGAATAACAAGTGCTAAATTGCAGACCTTTCCTAAAACCAGAAATGCTGCATTTATTTATTACAGGTACTTGCACAGCGCTGTCAATTTACACAGCACTTCACCATACCTCCCAGCTTTCTAAGATGGGAATGAGGGACACCTCTTAGCAAAAGTATGTAGGCATAGGGCACAGCCCCTGCCACAACTACCCTTAAATGAGAATTGTACACCAAAAAAGATTGGTTAAACACACAAGTGCTTTTTTACCACTCTTATTCCTGTATACTGGCTCTTGGAATTTACAAAAGCAGCAATTTAGAAATCTGATGCAAGGTTTAGCACTGGAAAACACTTTTTTTGATGGATATATATCTCTCTCTCCGACCAAAATGAGGACAGAGGGGACAGTCTCTCAAAATCAAGGACAGTTGGGCGCTATGCTTTACATATACAGTATATTGTACATTCACATCAGTCCCTGCCCTCAAAGAGATTACAATCTATCGTCCCTAACTCACATTCATACATACTGGGGCCAATTTCGACCTGAACCAATCAACCTACCAGCATGTCTTTGGAGTGTGCTAGAAAACTGGAGTACCGGAGGAAACGCAAGAAGGGGCAGGGAGAACAAGCAAACTCTGTGCAGATAGTGCTGTGGTTTTGATTCAAACCGATGACACTAGTGCTGCTGGATGGAAGAGATAACCACATAGCCGCTGTGCTCCCCATGCATAATGTTGCTGTAGTTTACATAATCTTCCACCCTATAAGTATTGTCTGTTATGTTTTACTACATGTTAATTTGATACACTGTTGTTTTTTTTGTTTTCTTTAGAGGGCCTGTTCCAGTACTGGTGATGAGTCTACTTTTTATTGCTTCTGTGTTCATGCTTCACATCTGGGGTAAATACACACGTTCTTGAATGTCTGCGCTGAAGGCTGCTTTGGACCAAAATAAGCTTTGGACTTCTTCAGAGAACTACCATCTTGCATTTAAGCGTAGACTAACTTGTGGTTTTGGCAAACTTTTAAAATATGAATTTTGTAAATAAAACAAAGAACAAAACAGTGTAAATGTTTTCTTCTGGTTTGTATAGAAATACAGTGGTTGCTGTCATTTTAATATTCTCGATGTAAATTCACACAAACTTATTGCATTAATTGTCTATTGCTAATAAAATTTAATGGGGCCTCATGAGAATATTAATATAGATATTAGTGTGCTTGTATATTCTTTTGTAATTAGATTGAGATGCACTTTAAGACAAAAAATATTTGATTACGAATACACTATACCAAAAATATAGTGGGGGGGAAAAAAAAGTTGTATTGAAAGAATTTTTTGTCTTCTCTGCTTACTGTTCTGGCATTTTAAGTGTCTTTTGGTATGACCTGATAAACACATGTCATTTAATCACTTCGGTCCTGGAAGGATTTACCCCCTTTCTGACCAGAGCACTTTTTGCGATTTGGCACTGCGTTGCTTTAACTGACAATTGTGCGGTTGTGCGATGTTGTACCCAAAACTTTTTTTCCCCACAAATAGAGCTTTCTTTTGGTGGTATTTGATCACCTCTGTGGTTTTTTTTTATTTTTTGCGCTATAAACAAAGAGCGGCAATCTTGAAAAAAAAAAAAAAAACAATATTTCTTTCTTTTTGCTATAATACATATGCAAAAAATATATATAAAATCAAATTTATTCATCAGTTTAGGCTATGTATTCTTCCTCCATATATATTTTTGGTAAAAAAAAAAAAATCGCAATAAGCGTATATTGATTGGTTTGTGCAAAAGTTGCTGTGTTCACGAATGATGAGAATTCATTTATGGGGTGTGTTTGTTTGGGTTTTTTTTTCCCCTCACTATTCTAGGGTCCACTGTGTGATATGTTTTACTGCGTTCCAGTGCAGATAAAATGCAACATGGATGTTTGTAACTAGAGATGCGCTAACATTTCGGGCGAAAATGGTGTTCTCGGCATTTGGCCAATAAGACAAAAGGTGCTGATAATGGCACAAAAAATGCACGTGATTTTGCTGTGTGGTTTTTTTTTTTTTTTTTTCACTCTGACCAACAAAACAGCCGGCAGGATTTTTAACACCACAATGGAAGCCCAACAGACCGATGTGCAGACATGCATAGAATTTAAAGGGATACACTTTTTCTTGCGTTAAAGGTGCCAATAATGGCCAACGATAAATTCATATTCATTTAAACTGATGTTAACTAAAAAGTCGACTATAATACAATTTTATATATAAAAATAATATAAATATTTTTTTAAAGCTGTCCTTTTCGGCCAAGTGCATCCTGCATTTTCAGTTTCGGCACCAAAGGTTCCACTTGGTGCACCTCTATTTGTAACCTGGGGACTGTTTGTGCACAGAGAATGTAGTGTAGTCCATGATGTATGTGTGTGTATGAGAGATAGATATCTATCTCTCATTCACAGAACAAGCATCACGTTTGTAAGATGTCAAAGCTTTATGGCACTTTTTTGTTTTTCTTCCAAACAATGCAAGACTTGTCCATATGTCACAATCCCCCCTATGTGACAGTAAAATGGGTGTGACAAATTCTCTGTATGGAAAGATTCCTGATCTGCTTCTTACCCAGCCACTAAAAGGTAGGATTTGAGCATTGCGGAGGACATATTTGAAAGGGTACAGCCACTTGGAGCACCTAATAGAAGTGATTGTACGACTCAACTGCCCTAGTTAGCGCTGCAGCATTCATCTGAGCTGGTACTAAAAAATGTAAAGGAACTCATGGCTGCTATTGTAGCCATAAGCTTGTTTACAGCCTGTCACTGCCTTGCCTTTGAATCTGGGGTGGCAGTAAAAAGGTTAAAATCAGCTTATATTGCATAAAAATTGATACTGATCATGAAAAAAATCACCAGAATAGGTGTAGAGATGTTTGCTATACTTCATCTCAGTCAGTGTGTTGGAAGTGCACTCCACACACAATCTCATGTCACTGTGGAATGCATATGTGCGTCAGCTGGGCGTTAAAGGCTACCTTTCTTGCCACAGCATCTATGTATTACGTGGTTGGAAAGAGATGAAGACAAATTGATAACAATTGTAATCAAATTTTTACCCCCTCCAAAAAGGTAGAAATTATTTGTTTTACCTTATTGGAAAACTGAAGAGCCCATTCACACTATTGTGTTGCAGCAACATCTGCTGCATGCCTTGGCACGATGTGGTGCCATTCATTTTTAATGGTACCCAACACAAATGCTGACACATGCATTGTAATGCACAGCCAGAAATAGTACATGCACCTTTAGTGGCAGAACAATAACCAAGTGTTGTGTTTTGTTTTTTTTTTTCCTGGTTGGACTAGGTGAAAATTCTGACGTTACTGCCTTGCCTCTACACCTCATCCAGCAAACGCCTTGCATTAAGAAAAATGCAAGGCGTTCTCTGAACAAGCAGGCGACCCTCTATGGCGAACCTTGGCACCCCAGATGTTTTGGGACTACATTCTCCATGATGCATAACTACACTGCAGAGTGCATGAGCATCATGGGAAATGTAGTTCCAAAACATCTGGGGTGCCAAAGTTTGCCATCACTACTTTATGGTTACTGTATAGCAGGGCAGCTGCTCGGCCCAGGACTAGGATGAGAGGGGTAATCCATTGTATTGGTGTGTAGAGGCATATGTAGATTTGCATCAGTCCAAGCTGGACTAATGAAACTATGCAATAAAATCCATACCTGAAGTTCAGCTTTAACCACTTCAGCCCCAGAAGGATTTCCCACTTTAGGACCAGAGCACTTTTTGCGATTCGGCACTGCGTCGCTTTAACTGACAATTGTGCGGTCGTGCGACGTTGTATCCAAACAAAATTTGCGTCCTTTTTTTTCCCACAAATAGAGCTTTCATTTGGTGGTATTTGATCACCTCTGCGTCATTTCTGATTGCCGCTATAAAAAGAAGAGCGACAATTTTGCAAAAAAAAAAAAACAAATTTCTTACTTTTTGCTAAAATACAAATCCAAAAAAAATTTTTTTTTTCCATCGGTTTTGGCCGATTTATATTCTTCCGCATATTTTTGGTAAAATCGCAATTGGCGTTTATTGATTAGTTTGTGCAAAAGTTGCCGCATTTACGGGCGATGAGAATTCATTTCTGGGGTTTATTTTTTAAATATTTTTTACTAGTAATGGCGGCGATCTGCGATATTGCAGCGGACATGTCGGACCATTTTGACAGTTTTTTTTTTGGGACCATTGGCATGTATACAGCGATCAGTGCTATAAAAATGCACTGATTACTGTGTAAATGCCATTGGTAGTGAAGGGGTTAACCTGCAGGGGGTGCTCTAAGGGTTAACTGTGTTCCCTGGGCATGTTCTAACTGTGTGTGGGCTGCTCTGGCTGGGGAAAAGGGATGATCACGGCTTCCATATACAGGAAGCCTCTGATCATCACCCTTCCCCCTCTATGAGAACGGAGATCCGTGTTTACTTACATGGACCTCCGTTCTCTCACTGCGGGTGGGCCATCGTGGGTAGCCGGCGGCGATCGAGTCCGCCGTACCCACTCCCTGGCCCCCCTTGGACACAGTGAGCACGCCCACAGCACTAGTTATCGCAGCTGCCGTCATATGACGGCGGTTTGCGATAACGAGCCACTTTGCCGCCGTCAGACTGCAGTCGGCAAGTGGTTAAAGAGGTTTTCCCCAACTTTCAGGGCTCTTTCAGACAGGCGATAATGCGGTGGATCAGTTTTCAGAGGGCTGCATAGCAGGTTACAAAACAGACATAAGTAACAATAAAAATAAAAGGGTCAGAAAATATAAAAAATTCTAAAGTAAAGTCCACCTGGTCTTGAGTACACGTCAAGAGTTCAGATCACTTGAAGATTACATACAATCTGATGTTGCAAGATTCCGTTTTGCCGTGTTTACATGCTGCCAGTGTTAATTTTGGCAGCAAATTTCGATTTTTAGTCTTAGGACTAACATGGTGTTTTAGTCTTCTGCAATTGTATTAGCCGCATTTAGTTGACTAAATCTCCAGGATATTTTAGTCGACTAAAATTGAATGGGTGTAGTTAAATTGTAATGCATTATTTTAAGCATTTCTCTGCAATTTCCAAACTCCTTATATACTGCTGAAGTGAAAAATTGAATATGTAATTAGACCAGTGTTAATTTTGATGTCAAATTTCAATTTAGTTTTAGTCTTTTGACTAAAATGCCATTTTAGTTTTAGTCATCTCAATTATTTTAGTCGACTAAAATGGTATTAACCAGTGCAGCCCCGGAATGATTTCCCACTTTAGGACCAGAGCACTTTTCCAAGTCATGTTCCAGGATGGCTTATGGAGAGAGAGGCTCCTCCCACCTAACAGGAAACACATGATCCACATTATAAAAAAGACTGCTCACTAGTAGAGTTGATCGAACCTCTGGAAGTTCGGGTTCTGCTGGTTCGGCCGAACTTCGGGATAAAGTCCGGGTCCGGACAGGACCCGAACTTTGACCCGGACCCTGAACCCCATTGAAATCAATGGGGACCCAAACTTTTAGGCACAAAAATGGCTGTAACAAAGTCCTGGAAAGTCCTAGAGGTCTGCAAAAGGAAGGAAAATGGGGGTAAGGGTCAGACAAGTGCCATACAAAGAAATGGGGATAGGGAAATAACTTAAAATAATAAAAAAAAAAATCAAAAATGGAGGTGGATGTGGACCATCTTCAAACTGTGCGAGAAAAGTATAAATTAGCGGGAGAAGCCATAGCAGTGTTCTAAAATCATCTTCAAACTGTGTGTGAAAAGTATAAATTAGCCGGGAGAAGCCATATCACTGTTCTACAATCATCTTCAAACTGTGTGAAAACTATAAATTAGCCGGGAGAAGCCATATCACTGTTCTTAGAACAGTGATATGGCTTCTCCCAGCTAATTTATAGTTTTCCCACACAGTTTGAAGATGAGTGCAGAACAGTGATATGGCTTCTCCCGGCTAATTTATACTTTTCACACACAGTTTGAAGATGATTTTAGAACACTGCTATGGCTTCTCCCGCTAATTTATACTTTTCTCGCACAGTTTGAAGATGGTCCACATCCACCTCCATTTTTGATTTTTTTTTTGTGATTTTTTTTTTTTTTAATTATTTTAAGTTATTTCCCTATCCCCATTTCTTTGTAGGGCACTTGTCCGACCCTTACCCCCATTTTCTTTCCCTTTGCAGACCTCTAGGACTTTTTTACAGCAATTTTCAAAACTTTTATTAAAGCACCAGAACCCCGGACCCGAACCAGGGCTTTTGTTTTGAAAAGTCCGGGTTTGGGTCCCGGTCCCGGACACCCAAAAGTTTGGTACGGACCCAAACTTTACAGTTTGGGTTCGCTCAACTCTACTCACTAGTAGTACCTCAGTATATGTGTTTCCTCCAGCCTGACAGGAACTCTGAAGAAGTTTGTTATTTTTCTCTGGCCTTTGTGCTAGGTGGTAGGGGCCTTCTGGCTACAGCATCCCAGAACAGCTGTGAACCTGGGGAGGCATGTAGCTCGGGCTTGTTCAGGCTGCTCTGGAAGGGAGCCTTGAATTTTTACTCCTGGAGACCCCCCTCTCTCCATGGGAGTCTGGACAGCAGCATGCCTGTAGTTCAGGTACACTGGTAGTGTGGGATTTTGACTCAGTGAGTCTTCCTGGGGACAGTGTGGTCTAGTGTCCTGATGCTTGCAGGGCGGCCATGTTATTGGTAGCAAACACTGACCTGGTGGTTGGGACTGTAAGCTCCATGCACTGTCCCAGGTGAGGTGTCCGATCCACAGCGCCAGACCGGGATCCGCACTACTTGACCTTTCAGGCCTACAGAGAAGATGGTGGAAGCCATTCTGTCCTGTGCTGGTAAAGTCACCAGTGGAGACTGTAAGCAGGAAGCAGGTCTGGGACACCTGCAGACTCTGACCCTAAGGTAAGAAAGAGGCTAAAGGCAAGTTTCTCCTTTCTCACTCCCTGGTGTAGGGTGCACCAGAGGTTTCGGGTTGACTCTCTGTACAATCCGCAGACCAGCAGAGTGGGTCTGGGGAGTCTGGCTGTTTCAGTATCCCTCTTTTCCCTACTGGTGGTTGGGCTTCATCTGGGTCTCCCTATGCAGCTGAGTGCTGGTCATAGTATGATTGTCTGCACTCTCGTTTCTCCTTGTAAAAGGCTCATACCACCTTGTGTCCTCTCCCTGTAGGACAAAGGAAGGGAGCAAAATGGGAAACGCCTAAGGGACAGATGCACAGCCTGCACGTACAGATTATCTCCTGCCTGGATATCAGCTCCAGTGCTGCAACACTAGGAAGTTTCCTAGAAAGCATTGCTGAGAAATGACAAAGTGTCTTGGTTTTCACAAAGATTCCTTCTCTGCTGGAGGAGAAGCAGCTATTCTAGTGAGCACTGAGGCTCTAGTGGAGCCCTCCCTCACTCCCTTTTGTGTGAAGAACCATATCTTCATTTGCTGGCCTGATTAATATGGATTGATCACGACAGCTGGCTTCCCCAAATCTTTTTTTGAGGGAATATTGCACAGTACATCTCTTTTACACAGCCTTCCTAACAGAACAGCTATTGCAAGTCAAAGTAAATATTCTGTTAATGCTACAGGCTCAGTCGCCTAAAGTGGTGATCTGCATAACTTGCCACTATTATCACAATGTGCCATATGAAGTCAGACTTCCAACGTTGGGCAGAGCACCTGTCATTTATAAAATTGTCAAGTTCATTTTACCCAGTTCCTTTCCAAATACTCAACAGCTACCATACCAGCTTTTAGAGGGGAGAAAGGTCATAGGTGTGGGCATATGCATTTTGGGTATGTATAGCATTGTGGCAGAACTCTCGCTGGATAACTACAAGAGCCTATTGTCTAAATGTCCATAGGTATCTCTTGAATGAAGATTATGTAGTAAGAGATCTATAGATCTAGTTTGCTTGTTCAGTTCTGGAGCCCAGATAAAAGCAAGAGGGTGTTAAAATATTGCTATCACAAGGTGATTAAAATATGCAGTGATGGAAGCTTACCAGGCATCATCACTGTTTTCTCTAGAAAACATCAAAGCTCTTTCCAACAGAGCATGGGCCATTTCTTGGGCTGACAGCGTCATCGGGTCTCATCCCCAGATCTGCAAGTCAGTAACCAGGTCCAGCTTCCAAACCTTCGTGAAACCTTTCCGACCAGGCCTGTTCTCTAACCAGGAACAGATTGTCAGGAGGAGGTTGCTTAAAGCTGTGGTCCCACCCTAATCATGTAGTTCTATGTTGTCCTCTCTGTAAGCCGTCCTGGAAGATGACTAGGAAAAATAGAGTTATTACCTGATAACTCACTTTTTCCAAGTCATCTTCCAGGACAGCTTAAAGAGAGAGAGAGGCTCCTCCCACCTAACAGGAAACACATGATCCACATTATAAAAAAGACTGCTCACCAGTAGTACCTCAGTATATGTGTTTCCTCCGGCCTGACAAGAACTCTGAAGAAGTTTGTTATTTTTCTGGCCTTCGTGCTAGGCGGCAGGGGCCTCCGGGCTACAGCATCCCAGAACAGGGGCAGTGAACCTGGGGATGCATGTAGCTTGGGCTTGTTCAGGCTGCCCTGGAAAGGAGCCTTGAATTTTTACTCCAGGAGACCCCCCTCTCTCCATGGGGTTCCGGTCAACAGCATGCCTGTAGTTCAGGTAGACTGGTAGTGTGGGATTTTGACTCAGTGAGTCTTCCGGGGGACAGTGTGGTCTAGTGGTGTCCTGATGCTTGAAGGGCGGCCATGTTATTGGTAGCAAACACCGACCTGGTGGTTGGCACTGTAAGCTCCATGCACTGTCCCAGGTGAGGTGTCCGATCCACAGCGCCAGACCGGGATCCGCACTACTTGACCTTTCAGGCCTACAGAGAAGATGGTGGAAGCCATTCTGTCTTGTGCTGGTAAAGTCACCAGTGGAGACTGTAAGCAGGAAGCAGGTCTGGGACACCTGCAGACTCTGACCCTAAGGTAAGAAAGAGGCTAAAGGCAAGTTTCTGCTTTCTTACTCCCTGGTGTAGGGTGCACCAGAGGTTTTGGGTTGACTCTCTGTACAATCCGCAGACCAGCAGAGTGGGTCTGGGGAGTCTGGCTGTTTCAGTATCCCTCTTTTCCCTACTGGTGATGGGGCTTCATTTGGGTCTCCCTATGCAGCTGAGTGCTGGTCATAGTATGATTGTCTGCACTCTCGTCTCTCCTTGTAAAAGGCTCATACCACCTTGTGTCCTCTCCCTGTAGGACAAAGGAAGGGAGCAAAATGGGAAACGCCTAAGGGACAGATGCACAGCCTGCACGTACAGATTATCTCCTGCCTGGATATCAGCTCCAGTGCTGCAACACTCTAGGAAGTTTCCTAGAAAGCATTGCTGAGAAATGACAAAGTGTCTTGGTTTTCACAAAGATTCCTTCTCTGCTGGAGGAGAAGCAGCTATTCTAGTGAGCACTGAGGCTCTAGTAGAGCCCTCCCTCGCTCCCTTTTGTGTGAAGAACCATATCTTCATTTGCTGGCCTGATTAATATGGATTGATCACGACAGCTGGCTTCCCCAAATCTTTTTTTGAGGGAATATTGCACAGTACATCTCTTTTACACAGCCTTCCTAACAGAACAGCTATTGCAAGTCAAAGTAAATATTCTGTTAATGCTACAGGCTCAGTCGCCTAAAGTGGTGATCTGCATAACTTGCCACTAGTATCACAATGTGCCATATGAAGTCAGACTTCCAACGTTGGGCAGAGCACCTGTCATTTATAAAATTGTCAGGTTCATTTTTACCCAGTTCCATTCCAAATGCACAACAGCTACCGTACCAGCTTTTAGAGGGGAGAAAGGTCATAGTTGTGGGCATATGCATTTTGGGTATGTATAGCATTGTGGCAGAACTTTCGCTGGATAACTACAAGGGCCTATTGTCTAGATGTCCATAGGTATCTCTTGAATGAAGATTATTTAGTAAGAGATCTATAGATTGGAGATCAACCTCTAGTTTGCTTGTTCAGTTCTGGAGCCCAGATAAAAGCAAGAGGGTGTCAAAATATTGCTATCACAGGGTGATTAAAATATGCAGTGATGGAAGCTTACCAGGCATCATCACTGTTTTCTCTAGAAAACATCAAAGCTCTTTCCAACAGAGCATGGGCCATTTCTTGGGCTGACAGCGTCATCGGGTCTCATCCCCAGATCTGCAAGTCAGTAACCAGGTCCAGCTTCCAAACCTTCGTGAAACCTTTCTGACCAGGCCTGTTCTCTAACCAGGAACAGATTGTCAGGAGGAGGTTGCTTAAAGCTGTGGTCCCACCCTAATCATGTAGTTCTATGTTGTCCTCTCTGTAAGCCGTCCTGGAAGATGACTTGGAAAAACAGAGTTATTACCTGATAACTCACTTTTTCCAAGTCATCTTCCAGGACGGCTTAAAGAGAGAGAGAGGCTCCTCCCACCTAACAGGAAACACATGATCCACATTATAAAAAAGACTGCTCACCAGTAGTACCTCAGTATATGTGTTTCCTCCGGCCTGACAAGAACTCTGAAGAAGTTTGTTATTTTTCTGGCCTTCGTGCTAGGCGGCAGGGGCCTCCGGGCTACAGCATCCCAGAACAGGGGCAGTGAACCTGGGGATGCATGTAGCTTGGGCTTGTTCAGGCTGCCCTGGTAAGGAGCCTTGAATTTTTACAGGAGACCCCCCTCTCTCCATGGGGGTCCGGTCAACAGCATGCCTGTAGTTCAGGTACACTGGTAGTGTGGGATTTTGACTCAGTGAGTCTTCCGGGGGACAGTGTGGTCTAGTGGTGTCCTGATGCTTGCAGGGCGGCCATGTTATTGGTAGCAAACACTGACCTGGTGGTTGGGGCTGCAAGCTCCATGAACTGTCCCAGGTGAGGCGTCCAATCCACAGCGCCAGACCGGGATCCGCACTACTTGACCTTTCAGGCCTACAGAGAAGATGGTGGAAGCCATTCTGTCCTGTGCTGGTAAAGTCACCAGTGGAGACTGTATGCAGGAAGCAGGTCTGGGACACCTACAGACTCTGACCCTAAGGTATGAAAGAGGCTAAAGGCAAGTTTCTCCTTTCTTACTCTCTGGTGTAGGGTGCACCAGAGGTTTTGGGTTGACTCTCTGTACAATCCGCAGACCAGCAGAGTGGGTCTGGGGAGTCTGGCTGTTTCAGTATGCCTCTTTTCCCTACTGGTGGTTGGGCTTCATTTGGGTCTCCCTAGGTGGCTGAGTGCTGGTCATAGTATGATCGTCTGCACCCTCGTCTCTCCTTGTAAAAGGCTCATACCACCTTGTGTCCTCTCCCTGTAGGACAAAGGAAGGGAGCAAAAGGGGAACCCCCTAAGGGACAGATGCACAGTCTGCACGTGCAGATTATCTCCTGCCTGGATACCAGCTCCAGTGCTGCAACACTCTAGGAAGTTTCCTAGAGAGCATTGCAGAGAAATGACAGTGTCTTGGTTTTCACAAAGATTCTTCCTCCGCTGAAGGAGAAGTAGCTATTCTAGTGAGCACTGAGGCTCTAGTGGAGCCTTCCCTCACTCCCTTTGGGTCAAGCACCATATCTTCATTTGCTGGCCTGATTAATATGGATTGATCATGGCAGCTGGCTTCCCCAAATCTTTTGGGGGAATATTGCACAGTACATCTCTTTTACACAGCCTTCCTAACAGAACAGCTATAGCAAGTCAAAGTAAATATTCTGTTAATGCTACAGACTCAGTCGCCTGAAGTGGTGATCTGCATAACTTGCCACCAGTATCACAATGTGCCATATGAAGTCAGACTTCCAAAGTTGGGCAGAGCACATGTCATTTATAAAATGGCCAGGTTCATTTTTACCCAATTCCTTTCCAAACACTCAACAGCTACCGTAACAGCTTTTAGAGGGGAGAAAGGTCATAGGTGTGGGCATATGCATGTTGGGTATGTATAGCATTGTGGCAGAAATCTCGTCGGATAACGACAAGGGCCTATTGTCTAAATGTCCATAGGTATCTCTTGAATGAAGATTATGTAGTAAGAGATCTATAGATTGGAGATCAACCTCTAGCTTGCTTGTTCGGTTCTGGAGCCCAGATAAAAGCAAGAGGGTGTCAAAATATTGCTATCACAAGGTGATTAAAATATGCAGTGATGGAAGCTTAACCACTTCAGCCCCGGAAGGTTTTGCCAGAGCACTTTTTGCGATTCGGCACTGCGTCGCTTTAACGGACAATTGCGCGGTCGTGCGACGTTGTACCCAAACAAAATTTGCGTCCTTTTTTTCCCACAAATAGAGCTTTCTTT
>BLSH010543261.1:1153596-1167304 GCA_018402905.1 Glandirana rugosa
TGGTGGCGGTCTGTGGACAGTGGGTAGTCACTGGTGGCGGTCTGTGGACAGTGGGTAGTCACTGGTGGACTGGCGGTGGTCACTGATGGGTGACAGGTGTCTGGCGGTGGTCACTGATGGGTGACAGGTGTCTGGCGGTGGTCACTGATGGATGACCAGTGTCTGGCGGTGATCACTAATGCGTGACAGGTGACTGGTGGTAGTCACTGATGGGTGACGGGTGACTGGCGGTGGTCACTGATGGGTGACTGGCGGTGGTCACTGATGGGTGACAGGTTACTGGCGGTGGTCACTGATGGGTGACGGGTGCCTGGTGGTGGTCACTGATGGGTGGTTGGTCACGGTCACTGATGGGTGATGGGTGACTGGCGGTGGTCACTGATGGGTGACGGGTGACAGGCCATGGGTGACTGGCGGTGGTCACTGATCGGTGACAGGCCATGGTCAGTGATGGGTGACAGGTGACAGGCCACGGTCAGTAATGGGTGACAGGCCACGGTCACTGATGTGTGGCGGTTGACACACCATGTTAACTGATGGGTGACGGGTGACACGCAACGGTCAGTGACGGGTGACATGCCACGTCAGTGACGGGTGACACGCACGGTCACTGTCGGGTGACACGCCATGGTCACTGACGGGTGACAGGTGACAGGCCAGGTCACTTACGGGTGACACGCCACAGTCACTGATGGGTGACGGGTGACACGGTCACTGGCTGGGTGAGAAGCCACGGTCACTGACAGGTGACAGGTCACAGTCGCTGATGGGTGACACACCACGTGACTGATGGGTGACAGGCCACGGTCGCTGATGGGTGACAGGCCACGGTCACTGACGGGTGATAGGTATACTTTATGATGACAGTCTGATGACAGGTGCACTTTATGATGACAGGTGCACTTTATGGGGGCAGATGGGGTGACTGTTGGGGTGACAGGTGCATTGGGGGGGCAGGAGTGAAGTGTCAGTGTGTGTTTTTACTGTACAGATCAGTAACTCACTGATCCCAGCTCTTCTCTCCTCACACTGGACACTGTGTGAGGAGAGAAGAGCTGGTAACAGTGAGTTACCGCTCTGTTCACATTGTATGTGATCGGCTGTGAAGTAAATCACAGCCGATCACGAGGTAACAGCCGCCGGCTGATACCAGAGTCGGTGACAGGCCGTGTTCCCTGGGAACACGGCGCCACCGACACGCAGTGCGCTCCCGATCGCGCGCATGCCCCGTGCAAATGGGGGAAGTGCCGTTTGTGATCAGCCGTGACTTAGTCATGGCCGATCACATGGTAAACAGCCATGGCCAATGGCTGTTCACCCCCATCGGTGACGCAGCGTGTCCTGGGGACACGCCGACACCGACAGAGCTGGGATGTGCGCGATCATATGACATCGTCCCAGAACAAGAGGCTTACCGCTCCGTCCTCATATGACGACGGGTGGTAGGCAAGCGGTTAAACACACAGCAATTTATGCTAAATACATATGTATCTTTGAAAATGCAATTATATTATATGCAGGAAAACTTTTTCACCTATGGATTAAAAGTGCAAGTTGTACACTCAAAAATACTCCTGTGTTCTCAACCTTTGAAACCATTCAATGTCTTAACCCTCAAGCCGGTCATTAAGTGACACATTAATACATCTATTAGCAATTACTATTTGCAAACATAATGAGCACTTATACTCTATATACAAATATTTTCGTAAAGGGGTGACCCCCCTTTTTGTTATATATACCGTTACCTTGAATACTTCCTGAATGCTCATTCTCTTTATGACCTGTTTACTTGTTTTATTCTCTTGGCAATCAGTAAGAATATAAATACGTGTTCCTAATCATTTATTTTTAGAACCCACCGCTGCAAGTTGACACTGAGGCAATAATATTAAATAACTTTCCTCATCTGTAATACCTGTTATTCCTTTAATTCGGGGGTCTTTCATCATGTTACTTAAGATACAACACTCGAATAATACACTGAGCTATCTCTTCTGTCTTTCCACTAGTTTTTCTGTAAACAATTTGCGTTTTCCCAACCTCAAAAGACTTATCATAATATTGCTTAACAGTTCTATTTACATGTATAGATTAAACATTTAGCTCTTTAAAATTATATATAAATGTACATACGGAAGCATTTATATTCTATATACAAATATTAGCCAAGAGAATAAGAAGGAAACCTCTGAATTCCTGAATCTTTTACCTTTACCTTTAAGTTCTCCACAAACTCCATTATTCTGGATATCCTGACACTTCTGCCTATACCAGCTGCTAAGACATGCGCCCACACAGAATCCACACTCACTTCACTGCTACACTCACATACACACAATTCACACCAAACTCTGCCAATTTTTTGTGCTATAAATGAAAAAAGACCAAAGATTTTGAAAAAAAAAAGTTTTTCTTTGTTTCTGCTATAAAACTTTGCAAATAAGTGAGTTTTCTCCTTCACTGATGAGTACTGATGAGGCAGCACTGCTGAGGCAGTACTAATTGGCACTGATGAGGTGGCACTAATGGGCACTCATAGGTGGCAGTGATGAGCACTCATAGGTGGCACTGGTGGGCACTTATAGGCGACACTTATGGGCGGCACTGATAGATGGCACTGATAAGCAGCACTGATTAGGAGGCACTGACAGGCATCACTGATGGGTACAGAGTACCATCCGTAATGGGCACTGATTGGCATTCCTGGTGGGCTCTATTGGGCATCCCTGGTGGTCTCCAGTGGGCATTCCTGGTGAGCTCCAGTGGGCATCCTCGATGGGTCTGCACTGATAATGCGCTGATTATCAGCGCAGACCCCCCTGTCAGGAGAGCAACCAATCGGCTCTTCTCTACCCGCGCCTTATCAGCGTGAGTAGAGGAAAGCCGAATAATGGCACTTCCTGGTTACCATGTGATGAGCTGTGATTGGACACAACTGATCACATGGTAAAGAGCCTACGTCATAAGCTCTTTACCAGGATCAGAGAAGCAGTGTGTCAGAACTGACACACCACACCACCGATCGCCGCGCTGCGCGCCCCGGTGGGCGTGCTAGCGGCTTATCCGCTTATCCTGCTGGACGTCATATGACGCCCAGTCAGGATAATACAACCACTTTCTGGCTGTCATTCTGCTATATGGCGGGTGGGAAGTGGTTAACAAAAGTGCAAGATATTTTAACAGATAATTTATTACAAAACAGATGTAGGTAACTGCAAAAATAAAAGGGTTTAAAAATGAAAAAAAAAAACTTAAGTAAAGTCCACCTGGTCTTCAGTACAGTACAGAGTTCAGATTACTTGAACATTACTCAATAAATAATATAAAATTGTGATTTGTATGCTGTTCTCCTCTCCTATCATCACTATACCAAATTTATTTAGCTTTTTACAACAGTTCTCTGTGATCCCAGGCCTCAAACTTAATCACTCTAAGGGCCAGTTCACACCACATGCAGTTCAGTGCCTTTTTCTTCTGCATCAAAAATGCATGGAAAGTAGGTTATATGGTTTCCAATGGCATAGTTCACACAGTCAGTTACAGGGCTTTCCAGTTCCAGAAAAAAAGTAGAACATGTTGCATTCTTCCTGCACTGGACTGTACTGGAACTCAGTAAAATGCATCAAAAATACACTGAAATGCACTGGAACGCATAAAAAATACACTGGACCCTAGTAATTTTTTTTTTATATCCAAGAAAGAATTTTATTAAATCAAAGTCAATACAACACAGCATGCCAGCAGTACATCATACTGTAATGCCACAATAATAACAAAAAACATACACATGACTTCCAGTCACATTAAACACACAAGTCTATAAGACATTAGCTTCCGCCCATGTTAAGCCCAAGTAATCTGTTCTTGGTCAGATCCTCCGGGGCTAGCCCCGGTACATCCAACCATGGTGCCCATAATCTTTCAAACTTAGTCGTACTACCTCTATGTTGGTATATAAACTTTTCCATTCTCAAAGACTCTCCCACATTCTTAACCCATTCCTTCAATGTTGGGGGCTCCTCTGATTTCCAGTGAACCATGATCAGTTCCCTCACTTGAAACAAAACTCTGTGAATAGTTTTCCTTGTATGTGTTTCCCAATCGTAATCCTCTAGTGTACCCAGCAGACAAGCTTTTGGTTCAGTGGAGAGTGATACCTTAAAGTCCATATTTATTTTAGTCATTATCCCTTCCCAATACATGTGCAATTTTGGGCTTCTCCACAACATATGAATGAGATTCCCGTGATCCCGTTTACATCGGGTACACGTGGAATCTGATTGTAAATGCCTCAAATCAAGCCTGTGGGGTATAGTGTACCCTTAGTAATATGTACAGTTGGGTAAGTCGCTGAGTTACATTCAGTGAGCAAATGCCCACTGCCTGAAAGCCTTCCTCCCACTGGTACCATCCATTTGACCCACATCCTTTTCCCACCGGTCCATCACTTTCAAGGGATGTTGCTTCAAAAAGGACTGTAGAAGCATGGCGTAGCATTGTGAAATGAAGCCCTTAGATGAGTCAGCATCCCTGATGAGATTAAATACTGGAGTCAAGGACAGGTGCCACTCTGTGCTCTAAAAGCATGTTCTAATTGCAAATATAGAAATTGCATCAAGGATGGTAATTCATATTGGAGTTGTAATGCCTCAAACATCAGTAGCCTCCCATTTGAAAACAGTTGCTTAAGATGTGTTACCCCATATTCCCTCCACTTGGTTTCCGTGTTGTAGTTTAGCCAGTTCTAGATATGTGTCATTTTGCCCGATGGGGCTGAAATCGGTATACCCGGTCACTTTCTGGATGTATTTAGTTTTATTCCACACCTGTTGTGTTACACAATGTGATTTATTATAATTTCTTGTGTGTGCATTATTTGGTTTATTATTGCTCTGTATTTAAGCTGTCTGTCTGAACCTTCTCTCCCACCGTAGTTCTTATATCCCCTCCCTTCTCGCTTTCTGTTTCATTTCTGAGCATGCTGTCTTATTGTACAGACCATTCCATGTGGATTACAATTTCATGAATATTCATCATTAAACTGAAATTTCGAAAGGCTTCATCGTCTGTCTCCAGCTACGTGATGCAAGAGTTAAAAAGATCACCAGGTCAGTGTAAACCCTACATGATGCTGATGATAAAGTTCATGGCCTTGTAGTTGAAACAGAACAGTAGAAAAATTAAGTTTCACCGCCTAATTACAAGATTTCTGCATGAAAGTACTGATACAGACAAGATTTACTGCCCTCTTTGCAAGGAAGAACAAGAGAAGCACATGTAAGCCTCATGTCCTATGTCAAGGCTGCCTGATGTCCTATTACAGCACACAGATCCTGCCTGTTTATCAATCAATCATTATCTGCCAGCATGAGTGGTTCTGATGTGAGCACATAGCAGCCCCAGCACAAGACTCAGCTGAATTACCCAAACGCTCAGTCAAACCAACTTTGAGAGTAATGGATAATTATGAAGCTTTAAGAAGTGAGTTGTCAACTAGTATAAAGATATTATGGGATAATGTTGCTTCTGAAGCAAATACACTGTCTGTTGAATGTGAACTACTGCCACTAGAGGGCACCATTAAACAACTTTCTGTCTCATATGAACTTTATAAGCTTACCACCAACAAGCAAATTAATGTTCTACAAAGTATGAGCACAGAAGGTTCACTGGATAAATTGAACAACTTCAAGGCTCTTAATCTAGAAAGAGACAGTTTTATCCCGCAAACCAAATTAAAGGCAGAAGCAAAGATGGAGCTGCTACAAGACACTGCATCTCACAGATCAGTTTTCACCAGACATTCCAAAAGGTCCTCTAAATTCCCTAGTTCAGTGAGAGACTTATTAATGCCCGCGCTGAAGCGGAAGCCAGCAAGGTGCAGGTCGCATATGCAGAAAAGAAAGCAAAGTTGTAAACTGAGTCAGCACGTCAAAGAGCAGAGTTGGAAACTGAGTCAGTGCTTCAGACAGCATGTCAAAGAGCAGAGTTGGAAGCTCAAACAGCATGTCAAAGAGCAGCAATAGAAATCTTAAATGAACAGTGTAAACATGATGCAGCTATGGAAAAGCTAGACATTATTGCTTCCCAAATGGTCAATGCGAATGGGGGGGGGGGGGGAGTATACTGATACAAAGGTGTATGGTTGATTATTTAAGAGAAGGACCAGTATCACATATCTGCCAAACGGATCGGTGGTGATAGTCTTAGATGTGCACATAAGTGACTTGGCTACCAGCACCGATACTCCTCTAGCATAGTTGGAGTACAGCGAGTGGTAAGCATGACCTATAGACGCATGTTTAAGCCCCATCATTTTGGAGCCCAACAGGTGTGTTTCCTGTAAGAATATTATCTATTACTATCAAAATGTGACAGTGAATTAAAGTGTTTGTTCGCCAATGCCAGAAGTCTGCCAAGCAAAATAGGTGGGTTGGAAGCTTTGGTGCATGAGGAGAACTATGATTTAATTAGCATTGCTGAATCTGGGCTTCATTCTTCACATGATTAGGCTATTAATATTACTGGCTATGCTCTCTTTTGGAAAGACAGGGTAAAACGGAAGGGTGGTAGTGTCTGTCTCTATGTGAGAAGTGATCTCAAAGCGAGTGTGAATGAGGACCTAGTTGATGGAGAGTGTGAAGCATTATGGGTAGATCTGCATATGGGTGTGCACTCTATAAAGGTTATCATTGGAGTTTGTTATAGACCTCCCGGTGTTAAAGAGGAGGTGGAGACTTGGCTCCTTGCACAGGTGGAAAGAGCTACAAGGGCTGGGACAGTTATAATAATGGGGGATTTTAACTACCCGGGAATTAACTGGAGTAATGGCACTGCTAGGACAGTTAAAGGGCAAAAATTTATAAAAACTATTACAGGACAATTTTATGGTCCAGTTTATTGAGGCCCCAACTAGGAATGATGCTTTACTGGCACTGGCAATCTCAAACCATGCAGAGTTTATTACCAATATTCATATAAAAGAACATCTGGGTAGCAGTGACCATAACATGATTTCATTTAATGTAAGCTGCAAGCAAAAACACATACGGGAAAGATAAAAACACTTAATTTTAAGAGAACACATTTTACAAGGATGAGGGCTGCTCTCCAGGACTTAGACTGGGAGGGAATATTGGCATAGATGAACACAGAACAGAAATGGGAATTTTTCAAAAAGACTGTATGTGAACTCACTGCAAAGTATATTCCCATGGGCAATAAGTTTAAAAGGCTAAAAATAAAACCTATGTGGCTCACGGCCAAAGTTAAAAAAAAGTTATAAATAATAAGAAAAGAGCATTTAAAAAATAAAAAAAGTGAAGGAACACTATCATCATTTAAATGTTACAAAGAATATAACAGAATACGTAAAAAGGATCAAGGATGCAAAAATTCAAAATGAATGACAGATTGCAAAAGATAGTAGGATTAGGGATGAGCCGAACACCCCCTGGTTCAGTTCGCACCAGAACATGCGAACAGACAAAAAGTTCAGAGCGAACATCCAAACACCATTAAAGTCTATGGGACGCGAACATGAAAAATCATAAGTGCTCATTTTAAAGGCTTATATGCAATGTTATTGCCCTAAAAAGTGTATGAGGACCCGGGTCCTGCCCTAGGGGACATGTATCAATGAAAAAAACATTTTTAAATCAATCGTTTTTTCAGGAGCAGTGATTTTAATAATGCTTAAGTGAAAAAAAAGAAAAATTCCTTTAAATATTGTGCCTGGGGAGTGTCCTTAGTCTGTGTGTAAAAGGGCGCATCTCTGAGTTGTAGAACATAGCCAGAGCAAAATGACATTTCCATAGGAAAAATTGTCATTTAAAATCGCTGCTGTAATGTATTGCCGGTTCCCGGCAATGTACAAAAAAAAAATAAAAAAATCGCTGAAAAAAGTGCGTGCGCCCCCCCAGTCCAAACCAGGCTCTACGGGTCTGGTTTGGATATTAAGGGGAACCCCGCACCAAGTTAAAAAAACATTTGACGTGGGGGTCCCCCTAAAATCCAAACCAGACCCTTATCCGAGCATACAGCCCTGGCTGGTTAGGATGGGGGGGATGAGCGAGCGCCCCCCCCTCCTGAACCATACCAGGCTACATGCCCTCAACATGGGGAGTATGGGTGCTTTAGGGGAGGGGGGCTCTGCCCCCCCACCTCAAAGCACCTTGTCCCCATGGGGACAAGAGCCTCTTCCCCACAAGCCTGGTCGGTGCTTGTGGGGGTCTGCGGGCGGGGGGGGCTTATCGGAATCTGTAAGCCCCCTTTATTAAGGGGGCCCCCAGATCCCGGCCCCCTCATGTGAATAGGTTTGGGGTACATTGTACCCCTACCCATTCACCAAAAAAGGAGTGTCATGTAAAAACAATAGGCAGTTTTGTAAAATAGCTCTTTCTTCTCTCTTCCTCCATCTTCTCCTGGCCGGTCCTTTTTCTGGTCTTCTTCTTCTTCTTTTAGTCTTCTTGCTTCCTCTCTTCATCTTCAATCTTCATCTTCTTCCCCCGCCGCCGCACTCTCCACTGCTGCAGTCTGCACGTCTTGCCGAATCTTCACGATGACAGTTCTTTTATAAGAAGGGGTGAGGCCTCCCGTGATGTAAATGGGTGACCCGCCCCCTGTGACATCACATGATGTCAGAAGGGGGCGGGTTCACTCAGTTACGTCACTGAGTGGCCCTGTCCCTTCTTATAAAAGTACTGTCATCGTGAAGACCGCCCATTTGACAAGACGTGCAGGGGCCGGACTGCAGCAGCAGAGAGCACGGCGGCAGGGAAAGAAGATGAAGATTGAAGAATGAAGACAAAGAGAGGAAGCAAGAAGACTAAAAGAAGAAGACCAGAAGAAGGACCGGGCCAGGAGAAGATGGAAGAAGAAAGAGCTATTTTACAACATAAAGGACTTGTCAAAAACCGCCTATTATTTTTTTTTACACTACACTCCTTTTTTTGGTGAATGGGTAGGGGTACAATGTACCCCAAACCTATTCACATGGGGGGGTTCGATTTTTTTTTTTAATTTGGCGTGGGGTTCCCCTTAAAATCCATATCAGACCTGAAGGGCCTGGTTTGGATTTTGGGGGGACCTCACGTCATTTTTTTAAAAAAAATTTGGTGGGGGGTTACCCTTAAATTCCATACCAGACCTGAAGGGCCTAGTTTGGATTTTGGGGGGAACCACACGTCATTTTTTTAATTTTGGCACGGGGTTCCCCTTAAATCCCATACCAGACCTTAAGGGCCTGGTTTGGATTTTGGGGAGAACGCGTGTCATTTAAAAAAAAAAAAAATTGGCACGGGTTCCCCTTAAATTCCATACCAGACCTGAAGGGCTTGGTTTGGATTTTGGGGGGAACCACACGTCATTTTTTTTAAATTTTGGTGCGGGCCCTGCTGTTGTAAAATAGTTAAAAAATTGTGTTAAAATCCCCCAGTCAAACAGGTAGCCAAAAATTGGGCCTTGGCTGTTGGCGGTGCCAGAACACTGTAACCCCTTGCAGTTACTCTTGTTGGACAGAGGAACTGGGCCTGATGTAAATTCGTTTACAAATTCTGAAGAAAGCCCCCAGTCAAACAGGTGGCCAAAAATTGGGCCTTGGGTGTTGGCGGTGCCAGAACACTGTAACCCCTTGCAGTTACTCTTGTTGGATGCAAGAACGGGACCTGCTGTTGTAAATTAGTTTAACCACTTAAGCCCCGGAGCCCTTTTTTACACTTGTTGTTTACAAGTTAAAATATTTTTTTTTGCTAGAAAATTACTTAGAACCCCAAACATTATATATTTTTTTCAAACACCCTAGAGAATAAAATGGCGATCGTTGCAATACTATTTGTCACACTGTATTTGTGCAGAGGTCTTTCAAGCGCAATTTTTTTGGAAAAAAAACTTTTTTGAGTTAAAAAATAAGACATCAGTAAAGTTAGCTCAATTTTTTTGTATATTGTGAAAGAGGATGTTACGCCGAGTAAATAGATAACATACATGTTAGGGTTGAAAATTTCGCACACTTTCGGAATGGCGACAAACTCCGGTACTTAAAAATCGCCATAGGCGACGCTTTAAATTTTTTTTACAGTTACCAGGTTAGAGGTGCAGAGGAGGTCTTTTGCTAGAATTACTGGTCACACTCTGGCGATCGTGGCAATACCTCAAATGTGTGGTTTGAACACCGTTTTCATATGCGGGCGTGACTTACGATTGTGTTTTCTTTGCTGCGCGAGCTCCCGGTTACGGTGGCGCTTTACTTTTTTTTTTTTACATTTTTTTTTATTTATTTTATTTATTTATTTTTTTTTTAACACTGTTTGTTTAAAAAAAAAATCTGATCACTTTTATTGCTATCACAAGGAATGTAAACATCCCTAGTGATAGTAATATATGGTGACAGGTACTCTTTATGGAGGGATGGGGGGGTCTAAAAGACCCCCATCCCTCCTTTGCACTTCACAGTATTCAGATCACCAAAAACAGCGATTCTGAATACTGTCATTTTTTTAAAACCGGCGCCGTCTGCCGCAGATTAAACCAGAAGTGACGTTCTGACGTTGCTTCCGGAAATTTTTGAATTAGTCCCGATTGAAGCCGATTCCGGCTTCCACAGGGACTCCACAGAGCGAGCAGAAGTGTCGGTGGGACGGGAGACTGGAAAAGAGCAGCGGATGGTGGTGGGTGGGGGGGGGTTGGCCCCTCCCGCTCCCTGGGATAAAGGCCGAGCGGCTTCTGAGCCGGATCATCCATTATCACTGGATAGCTAGCCGCCTGCTCTGCCGCCATTTATAAACAACGATTCGCGTTAAGTGGTTAAAATTTGTGATGACATGCCCCAGTCCAACAGGTGGTGAAAAATTGGGCCGTGGGTGTTGTCAGTGCCAGAACACTGTAACCCCTTGCAGTTACTTTTGTTGGGCACAGGAACGGGCTTTGCTGTTGTAAATTAGTGTAACCACTTAACGCGAATCGCTGTTTATAAACGGTGGCTGCTTTAAGTGGACGTATCGGGGTATAGTCTGCAGCTAAAGGCTATACCCTGGTTCCACTTTTTAGAGCAGGCGGCTGGCTATCCATTGATAACAGCCGTTCCGGCTCAGGAGCCGCTCGGTCATTATCACAGGCGGATAATCCCAGGAGGGGACACCTCCTCTCCTGCCACCAAAACGACATCCTCTTATATTGGAAGTGGCCTTCTGGAGTGGAAAAAGCTGTTTTCTCCCTGGCTTCCTTGGTGAGGGGAATCTGCCAGTACCCTTTCGTCAGATCCAATGTGGTGATGTACCGGGCGGGACCCAACCTCTCAATTAATTCGTCTACCCGGGGCATTGGATATGCATCAAATTTCGAAACCTCGTTAAGCTTCCTGAAGTCATTGACAAATCGCAGGGTGCCATTGGGTTTTGGCACCAAAACGATTGGACTTGACCACTCGCTCTGCGATTCTTCAATAACATCCAGTTCAAGCATTCTTTTCACCTCCTCGGAGACTGCCTTTCTATGTGCCTCTGGGATGCGATAAGGCTTTAACCGAATCTTGACATGGGGCTCTGTTATAATGTCATGCTTGATGACATTGGTGAGACCCGGCAACCCTGAAAACATTTCCCTGTTTCTTTGCAGAAACTCTTTTGTCTGTTGGGTTTGTGGTTTGGACAGGGTTAGTAGCAACATACACCAGGTCAACTCCGGCAGGGTCCCCTGCATGGACACCTACCACAGCGGACACTTGTTTGCGGTCTCTCCAGGGTTTTAACAAGTTGACATGGTAGATTTGATAGGGTTTTCTCTTCCCAGGTTGGTGTACCCGGTAATTTACCTCACCCACTTTTTCCACTACCTCAAATGGACCCTGCCATTTGGCCAAAAATTTGCTCTCTACTGTGGGGATCAGAACAGCCACCCGATCCCCGACCTGAAACTGTCTAGCGTTAGCGGACCAGTTGTATACCCTTCTTTGGGCCTCCTGGGCCTTCTGTAGATGTTCCCTTACTAGCGGCATGACCTTAGCCACCCTCTCTTGCATTTGGGAGATATGTTCAACTACAGTTTTGTGGGGTGAGGATTCACTTTCCCAGGTTTCTTTCACTAGATCAACCAACCCCCGGGGCATCCGTCCATACACTAGCTCAAAGGGCGAGAAGCCCGTGGATGCTTGCGGCACTTCCCGGATGGCAAACAACAGGGCAGGGAGCAACATATCCCAGTCTTTCCCATCTTTCTGGACTACTCTTTTTAACATGGACTTAAGGGTTTTATTGAACCTCTCCACTAGTCCATCAGTCTGCGGGTGATAGACGGACGTCCGCAACTGCTTAATTTGAAACAACTTGCACACGTCCGCCATCACCTTGGACATAAATGGAGTGCCCTGGTCCGTCAGAATCTCCTTGGGAAACCCGGTTCGGGAGAACATCTGAAATAATTCCCGGGCAATGGCCTTTGAGGAGGTTTTCCTCAAAGGGATCGCCTCAGGATACCTTGTTGAGTAATCTAGTACCACTAATATGTATTGGTGTCCCCTTGCTGACTTCAACAAGGGCCCCACCAGATCCATAGCAATCCGTTCGAACGGCACCTCAATTATTGGCAGGGGTACCAGGGGGTTTCTGTAGTGTGTCACCGGGGTGGTTAACTGGCAAGTGGGGCAGGACCCACAGTATCTTTTTACCTCAGCCTTTACCCCTGGCCAGTAAAACCAGTCAGTTATCCAGGCTTCCGTTTTTTCAGCCCCCAGGTGTCCCCCCAGCGCATCGTTGTGGGCTAAATCCAGGAGCATCCGTCGATATGACTGGGGGACCAGCAACTGCTCCACAGTCTCCCCTCGGCTCTCAATTACTCTGTAAAGCAAGTCCCTGTTCAATGCGAAGTGCGGAAACCTTTGGTCCCCTTCAGGTACCTGTGGGTCTCCATTAATAACTGACACCTGTTCTCGAGCATTGACCAAAGTAGGATCCTGCAACTGAGCGGTACCAAACACACCCCTGGACACCCCTAAGTCTGGGTGCACTAACCCAGAAGAGGTTTCCCCTTCATCCTCCTCACTTAGAGCCTGCAACGGTTCCTCTTCGTCCTCCCCCACCATGACCTTTACCGAAGGGATTTCCCCCCCCTCAGAGGTCAACTCGGTCTTGGGACCTGACAGAGTAGCATTGTCAAACACATTCCCATTCTCTGCAATGTCATTATCCATGACCAGACTCTTCACTTTAGGGTTAGGTGTTGTGGGTGGTTCTGGACCGGACCCCTCAAGGTTTGGCCCCAGAAGGCTTCGTGTACCCAGTTCTCTTGGCTGTCTGGGGGGCCCCGTCTGTACCTGGTTCCATAGTTCGACAAACAATGGACAGTCACGCCCGACTATAATGTCATGTACCAGACTTTTTACCACCCCAACCTCTTGTGTCACTGAGGTACAGCCATAGGAAACAGTCACAGGAACCAGGGGGTATTCTCTGGTGTCCCCATGGATACATACTACCCGTAGAGTCTTACCTACCGGGCCGAGTTTCCCGATTACCCTGGCATGTACCAGTGTCACCATGCTGCCAGAGTCCAGCAGAGCATTGGCAGGAAGGTGGTTCACCCACACTACACACTCAAACCGCCCCGCAGCCAGGTCAAGGTGGGTGGCACATGCCCTTTGGGCATAGAAAGAGCTTCTCCTGCTAGCTCCACACTCCATGGGTTCCTCCTGAAGTGGGCACTGCACCCGGGT
>BLSH010543261.1:1193265-1206736 GCA_018402905.1 Glandirana rugosa
CCCACCGCCACTTCCACCTACACTACCACGGTCACGGCCTAGTCAACCTCTAGGCTCCTACTCCACATCCACCCCCCTTCCCATTTTTTTACTTGATTTTAATTTATTTTCCCTATCCCCATTTATTTGTAGGGCACTTGCCCTAGTTTGAAGATGATTTTGGAACAGTTATATGGTTTCTACCGTTAATTAATACTTTTCAGACACAGTTTGAAGATGATCCACATTCACCTCCATTTTTGCTTTTTTTTGTTTTTATTTTTTTAAAAATATTTAAAGTTATTTCCCTGTCCCCATTTTTTTTGTAGGGCACTTGCCCTACCCTTACCCCCATTTTACTTCCTTTTGCACCCCTCTGGGGCTTTCCAGGACTTTGCTACAGCCATTTTTGTGCCAAAAAGTTCGGGTCCCCATTGATTTCAATGGGGTTCGTTGTCCGTGCGATCGTTCGGGTTCCGTCCGGACCCGGACCCGGACTTTGTCCCGAAGTTCGGACGGACCAGCAGAACCCGAACGTCCAGGTGTTCGCTCAACTCTAGTAGTGAGACCGTGTCATGCATACATACATTATTGTTATGAAGTGGTTATGCGCTGCCAAACACTATACAATGATCTGGGATTTGTTATCAGAGCTGGTTCTGAGGCTGATTTAGTGCAGGTAAGGCACCACGTGAATTTAATTACCATCTTAATCAGCCACAGAACCTGGGTAATTAGTATGTGTTCGATTTTAAAGGGATGAGGTGGCAACCCTATGCTGCCACCTTTACACACCATCTAAAAACAGTAATCAACATAAACTGAACATAAACATGAAAATAAACACTAAAATAAAGTATGAAGGAATAGCAAATTCCAATAATGACATAGGTTTTGAGCTGTAGAACGTAAGCAAAAATTCAGGTGAATGGAAAAGCACCTAAGTGCGTGCATCTGGAACAATATAAAAGGAATACCAAAAAATGTGCAAATAGAACACAGGTGCTTATCATAAAGTGCTTACAAATCCAATTCTTATTAGTACTACTAAATGTGCAAGCAATGCAGATAAATAAAGTTCTGATGGCGTCAAGCTATAAAGTGATCAAGGCAGGCTAACAGTCTGGAAATAGAAGCAAAGTCTATATGCAAACAGATGTGAGGGAATCCCTTGTTGTGACAGGTATTAGTCTGTAAATGAATGATCAGGCTGGAATGCTGACATGTTCCCTTCACCAGGTAGAGTGGACCCTCACCTCTGGAGAAGACTACACCTCAGTGGCTCACCTCAGACTAAGACCCCAATGGGCCTAGTAGCGCATGGCTGACGCAGGTAACTATCCAGGTAGTGTCCCGTTAGAGCTTGTGGTCAGGATCTCCAATATTTTCTCCAGTAGTAAGCCACCATGTAAACAAAAAAAACACCTTCAATAGTGCAATAATGTATTTACCATAGATGGAAGGTAATAACTGACAATGCCCCACTTATAATGCACTCACATTTATTAGTAATAAAACCATTATATAATCCAATAAAATCCACGATAAGATGCACATAAATCTCACGTGTCAAATGCAAGTACCACCACCAGGTTGGACCTCTACATGTTTCACCACCCCACGTGGCTTCATCTGGAGGAATAAGCCGAGCGGGGGTATCAGTGGTACTTGAATAGACATTGACTGACCTTTCCTAAACAGCTGATTGTAATCTGTTGATTGGAGGCACGCTGTATGATCAAAGCGATTGCACATGCGCACTGGCTGCTTCTAAATGTGCTTAGTGTGAAGACGGAGACCAGAGACTAAGCAAAAATGGCCACCGTATGACGTCAGCGATGTGAATCGCACATGCTCAGAAGCAAATTCAATGTAAAAGTGTTCTCAGGCCTCATTGGCGCAGTGTAGTGACGTCAGCAGTAGGGTTGCCACCTCATCCCTTTAAACCCGAACACATATTAATTACACAGGTTCTGTGGCTGATTAAGGTGGTAATTAAATGCACGTGGTGCCTTATCTGCATTAAATTAGCCTCAGAACCTGTGTAATTCATATGAGTTCGGGTTTAAAGGGATGAGGTGGCAACTCTAGTCAGCAGCGGCCGCACATGCCCAGTAATGAGTACAGGCTGTATGCTATGAATGAACCCAGTCCACCAAAACATGGCCGCCGTAGCTCACAGCGGAGACCGCCGGGCGGGGGGTGAAAAAAGCACATTAAAAACTCGCTCAATGGGAGCAGCAACACTAATCTACCTTAGGGGATATGTAGTGTGAAGTGGATGCATCAAACAATGTGTTAAAAGAGCCGAATATCTCAATAGAGGGAACTGGCTACAGTAAAATGGTGGCCGGATACCTATAATGATGGTAAACATATGTGTGCAGCCTCTCGGTGTCCCAATAAAAAATAACATAAAACGAATATTATAAACAATCATAGCCAGACAACAACAATATTTGCCAGAAGCCTATTTTAACATACTTATGTTGTAGGCTATAGCTCAGCTATTGTGGCAGATACTAGTTCTATCAATAGTACATGTTACAGCGACCCCCCTGATGGGAGGTAAGCATTAGTGCCACCAGTCAATAGCAAAATGTAACTTATAAATAAGTAAGAAATAAATGAGAATTGGATGAGAAGAGCCTAATAGGTTGGGGGAGATACCAATTTACAATTTAAAAGGCGGAGGGAGGGGGGTTGGAGATCATAACATGCTTTATAATGGTAAAGATTGCGGGGAATCCTATTGTTAGACGAATAGAAGTAAAAGCAGACTAAGACTGCTATGAGATAAAAATAATGGTAAAATCAATAGTCACTAATAAAACAATTGATATCAGATTCTACGTTGTGTCCTAGCATCTGGAGTGTTTGTAATTCATGAATCCAATAGGATTCTCGTTGGCTTAGAGATACAATTTTGTTACTGCCTCTCCAGTGAGGTTGGTACTTTTCAATGGCCCAAAATTGCAAAGTAGTTGGGTCCTTGTTATGATGAGTAGCAAAATGCTTGGATATACTGTGTTTAGGGAAACCTTTGGTAATATTCTGTATGTGCTCCCTAATCCTTTTCCGCATCGGGCGTTTGGTACGCCCGATGTACTGTATTTGGCACGGACATTGCAATGCATAGACTACTCCTTCAGATCTACATGAAATGAAATCTCTGATAGTATATTATTTTCCGGTGACGGCGGATGTGAACTTTTCTCTTTTAGTGTTTTTCCTTTCCATTTTCATACAGGCATAACTACGTTTCCATGGGAAAAAAACTTTTCCTGTGAAGAAAGAGAATTTTGGTTTGGCTTGGGGTTCTACCACATTTTTAGCTAGTCTATCTCTCAGTGTAGGGGCCCGTCTATAGGTAAACCTTGGTTGCGTGGAGAGTATCGGCTTCAGATGTCTGTCTGCTGTAAGCACTGGCCAGTGTCTTCTGAAAATTCTCTCCACCTTCTTGTTTTGGACATTGCCTACATTAGTGTATATGTAGAGTATGGACAGCTCAGATAGTTTCAGGGTAGTGTAGTGAGACCATGTTACTAATCTTTACATTAGTGTATAGCTAGAGTAGGGACAGTTCAGATAGCGTCAGTGTAGTGACAGTTGAACGCCGTATATTTGATTGTGTCACTGCAATTTTAAGGCTATATATTTCTGTGTGCGTTACTGTAAGTTTAACGCCATTTACTTCAGTGTGCGTTACTGACAGTTTAACGTCATATAGTTTTGTGCGTTACTGCAAGTTTAATGCCATTTACTTCTGTGTGCGTTACTGACAGTTTAACGCCATTTACTTATTTGTGCGTTACTGTCAGTTTAACGCCATATAGTTCTGTGTGCTTTACTTCCAGTTTAACGCCATATCATTTTGTGTGTCTTACTGCCAGTTTAACTCCATATAGTTTTGTGCGTTACTGACAGTTTAACCCCATTTATTTCTGTGTGCGTTACTGCCAGTTTAACGGCATTTACTTCTGTGTGCGTTACTGCCAGTTTAACGCCATATAGTTTTGTGTGCGTTACTGCCAGTTTAACGCCAATTAGTTTTGTGCGTTACTGCAAGTTTAGCGCCATTTACTTCTGTGCTCGTTACTGCCAGTTTAATGCCATTTACTTCTGTGTGCGTTACTGCCAGTTTAACGCCATATAGTTCTTTGTGCATTACTGCCAGTTTAACGCCATATAGTTCTTTGTGCATTACTGCCAGTTTAACGCCATATAGTTCTTTGTGCATTACTGCCAGTTTAACGCCATATAGTTTTGTGTGCATTACTGCCAGTTTAACGCCATATCGTTTTGTGCGTTACTGCAAGTTTAATGCCATTTACTTCTGTGTGCGTTAATACAATTTTAACGCCATTTACTTCTGTATGCGTTACTGCTCGTTTAACGCCATATAGTTTTGTGCGTTACTGCAAGTTCAACACCATTTACTTCTGTGTGCGTTACTGACAGTTTAACGGCATATAGTTCTGTGTGCCCTACTGCCAGTTTAACGCCTTATAGTTTTGTGTGCATCACTGCCAGTTTAATGCCATATAGTTTTGTGCATTAAGAATAAAAAATAAAAAAGAATTTACCACGCTAAAGCCAAAAATTAGGAATAAAGGAAAAAAAGCAGTAACCCCAAACCCACAACAAGGTCCAGATACAGATAAAAAGGAGAGAAAAGGCTGCGCTAAATGATAAGACCACATACAGATGAGTGAATGTGAAAAATTAGTCCATTGATCACTGAAAAGGATATTGAATACAGTGTTCATACCAATAATAAATATCTTATGCGACTATCTGAAATCAAAATAAATCCGCATAGATGAAAACAATATATTAAATATCTAGTGGTAAAAATCCATGATAAGATGAAAGCGTCCCAAATATTGTGAACGTGAGGTTCATCAAATAAAAAAATTCACGAGGATATGTATTCCAATTGGATCAACCACACCAAGTGCTTTAAGAATTATACATAAGTGAAAATCCTCCACCTACATCAATGCCGCTTACCAAATGTAAGGGCAAAAAGCGATTTGGCTTCTCACCCAGCCAAGGTCCCCATAGGGGGTGTGCGAGACTTCTCCCAATCTGACCCCTCCAGAATCACCAAACTCCTCACAGCAGGTTATCCGGCGAAAAAAAGGGATCTCAGGTATGCAGACTAGAAACACCACCACTCCGCACTCACTACAGGGTATAACAAGCTTCCCTTGGAAGAGCTAGGAAAGGCAGACTCTGCTCCAGTATCAAACACCTCCTCTGCTGCCAGTTCCAGCAATGTCTCCTCTCTACTTCCTCTCGTCTCACCTCTCGAGGAAGTTCCCAGTGAGAAGTGAGACGAAAGGAAGTTTAACACCATATAGTTCTGTGTGTTACAGTACGTTTGACGCATTATATTGCAGTATATTATTATTATACAGGATTTATATAGCGCCAAACAGTTTATGCAGCACTTTACAATATAAAATGGGGACAATACAGGTACAATACAATAGAATACAAAAGGATTAAGAGGGCCCTGCTCAGAAGAGATTACTAATAGGGTGGGGGCAGGTGATACAAAAGGTTGTAACTGTGGGGAGTGAGCTGATGGAAGTGGTAAAAGATTAGTTGGAGGTGTGATAGGCTTCCCTGAAGAGATGTGTTTTCAGGGATCTTCTGAAGGCAGCTAGTGTAGGAGATAGCTGGACAGGATTAGGTAGAGAGTTCCAGAGGATGGGAGAAATTCTGGAGACAAGCATGGGAGGAGGTGACAAGGGAGCTTGAGAGTAGGAGGTCTTGAGAGGAGTGAAGAGGACGGTTTGGGTGATATTTGGAGACAAGATTGGTGATGTAGCTCAGGGCAGAGTTGTGGATGGCTTTGTATAGTGGGAGACATTTACCAAAAGTTAAAACAGCAATGTCAGATGGTCAAGCTGAGTAGGATGTACATATGGATATTAGTGGGAGACATTTACCAAAAGTTAAAATAGCAATGTCAGATGGTCAAGCAGAGTAGGATGTACATATGAATGATAGTGGGAGACATTTACCAAAAGTTAAAACAGCAATGTCAGATGGTCAAGCAGAGTAGGATGTACATATGGATATTAGTGGGAGACATTTAGCAAAAGTTAAAACCGCAATGTCAGATGGTCAAGCAGAGTAGGATGTACATATGGATGATAGTGGGAGACATTTACCAAAAGTTAAAACAGCAATGTCAGATGTTCAAGCAGAGTAGGATGTACATATGGATATTAGTGGGAGACGTTTACCAAAATTTAAAATAGCAATGTCAGATGGTCAAGCAGAGTAGGATGTACATACGGATGATAGTGGGAGACATTTAGCAAAAGTTAAAACGGCAATGTCAGATGGTCAAGCAGAGTAGGATGCACATATGGATGATAGTGGGAGACATTTACCAACAGTTAAAACAGCAATGTCAGATGGTCAAGCAGAGTAGGATGTACATATGGATGATAGTAGGAGACATTTACCAAAAGTTAAAACAGCAATGTCAGATGGTCAAGCGGAGTAGGATGTACATATGGATATTAGTGGGACACATTTACCAAAAGTTAAAATAGCAATGTCAGATGGTCAAGCAGAGTAGGATGTACATATGGATGATAGTGGGAGACATTTACCAAAAGTTAAAACCACAATGTCAAATGGTCAAGCAGAGTAGGATGTACATATGGATGATAGTGGGAGACATTTACCAAAAGTTAAAACCGCAATGTCAGATGGTCAAGCAGAGTAGGATGTACATATGGATGATAGTGGGAGACATTTACCAAAAGTTAAAACAGCAATGTCAGATGGTCAAGCAGAGTAGGATGTACATATGGATGATAGTGGGAGACATTTACCAAAAGTTAAAATAGCAATGTCAGATGGTCAAGCAGAGTAGGATGTACATATGGATGATAGTGGGAGACATTTACCAAAAGTTAAAACCACAATGTCAGATGGTCAAGCAGAGTAGGATGTACGTATGGATGATAGTGGGAGACATTTACCAAAAGTTAAAATGGCAATGTCAGATGGTCAAGCAGAGTAGGATGTACATACGGAGGATAGTGGTCGAAATTTACCTGTAAAAAAGCAGAGAAGACATGATCAGAATTGATAACTGCGACAGTGAAACTGCACACCACTCATGACAGAGCCACTCAGAATAGAGCCGTGATATCTGTGCCATGCCTCTGGTCTGCGCCTCGCCATAGACTGCTTTAAATTTATAGGGACATTGAGAAGGCATGCATTTCTTAATACATCTATTCCTGCCATAGCCCCAACATCAGCCATGGAGGAGTCAGCCACCTGCACCTTGATGATGCCCAGCCATTACTGGATTCAGATGATGGTTCTGAGGTTAAGGGTGACAGGGACATGAGCCTAGAGAGAGGGGAGAACACTGGTAGACAAATTGGCATTCATGTTGCCCCAGCCGCAGCGTATTGTCAAGTTGTCTCCAGTGGTAATGATGAAGATAGAGGAGAGGAAGATGATGATGAGGCCACCGATGCGACTTGGGTGCCAGATAGAGCAGAGGAGGAAACTGAAGGTGAGGCGGTACAACTGCAAGCAGGCCGACATCAAGAAAGAGTAGAGAGCAGCCACCCTATTCCATCACATTCTGCAGCTGTGATCCCCCAGCCCACTTCCCAAAACTCAACTGTTTGGGCCTTTTTCAGCACATCTGCACCAGATCACACTGTTGCTATCTGCAAACTGTCTCAGGCACATCAAACGTGGCCAAAACACCAGTCATTTGAGTACCACATGCTTAATAAGGCATTTAACATCCAACCACTCAGCTTGTTGGCAAGATCATCTAAAAGCCACACAAAAGGGGCACAAATCTGTCCCTCCTCCTCCTTACCCACTTCAGTCTGCCACTGCTATACCGAGTCATTACCTCTCAGCAGCCTCTACTGACAGGGATGATGGTATAGCACAGGGTGTCCCAGGTCCTAGCAGCACATCTACCAGCAGCACACCACCAGCTGTAGACTGCGATTCGCTCCTATTAGAATGGTTCCATTGCACAGCATTGAGGCGAATTGTCAGGTGACTCAAGTCGCCTGACAATTCGCCTAGATGTGAGCGGGCCGCAAAGTCGCGCCGCTCAAGTGTGAACCGGCCCTAAGACACTATTTTTAAACCCAATCCAACACTGATCCATTGGCAATTAACCTAATTGGTTGCAAGATGTCCTTCCGGCTCTTCTTTGTTAGTACCACTTACTTTGCCAACTTTTTGTTATCCTGTCCCAACTTTTTTGAGACGTTTTGCTGCCATCAATTTCAAAATGACAAATTACACATTTTCTCATTTTTAAACATTTGATATGTTTTCTATTTTCTACTGTGAATAAAATATGTGTTTATGAGATTTGAAAATCATAGCATTCTGTTTTTATGTAGATTTTACACAGTGTCCAGTATTTTTTGACTTGTCTGCTTTGTTATTTGATTGTCTGCTTAGATCTGAATACCCACTATACCCTGGCCAGTTATATATCTGTAAAAGTCGTACACAAAATATAAACTCAGTTTTATCTGCAGTTTTGTTAATTTGTGACACCATAAGCTTGTTCTAGCAATGTGGTCATATGAGTTGCATCTAAATGTATAACAGGGAAATTATTTGTTTAGTTTGTAATCTACATTTCTTTTCAGAGTCCCCAGATTACAGGCAGATTGGGGAATTTACCCAAAAAGGTATGTTTTGCACTTTAAAATAGCCAGATGTTTATGATGAGCAAGTGTGCCAGTGATGCTCACTTGTAAGTTTATGAACAATAGTATGTATGCTACATGCATCATTAAATAGTGTATTATATTTACCATTAGAAAACCATTATATACCATTTTTTACTCCAACATTTAGATGTGCATCCAAATGTCTTCATGGTTAATATATTACACAAGTATGTGGAGTTAAATTGAATGTAAACCTGAACTTCATATCATTTAAGGGCCAATTCACACCATAGAAACGCAGTCCGGATACGTTCCGGATGCTTTTCTGTATGCGTGTTTTTGACGAGTTTCCGGTGCGTTCCGGTGCGTTTTTGATGCAGTCCAGTGAAGTTTTTTCCCCCTATTTTTCCTAGGACATATGAGTTCCAGTGCGTTATTGGTGCATGTAGGTGCGTTACAGTGCGTTTTGGTGCGTTTTTGATGCGTTTTACCTCGTTCCAGTACAGTTCAGTGCATAAAAAATGCAGCATGTTCTACTTTTTTTTCTGGAGCTGGAACACACTGGAACTGACTGCACTGGTGTGAACTAAGCCATTGAAAGCCATATAACCTACTTTCCATGCTTTTGATGAAGAAAAAAAACACACTGGACTGCATGTGGTGTGAACTGGCCCTAAAGTTGTAAAGGCACAAGGTTTTTTACTTTCTATGCATGTAGGTAAAAAACTTTCTGTGTGCAGCAGCCCTCCCCACTTGTGAAGTGGAAGGAAAATGATAAATAGTTTTAATTTTTTTTTTACAAATAAATATGTGAAAAGTGTAGCATGCATTTGTATTCAGCCCCCTTTACTCTGATATCCCTAACTAAAATCTAGTGGAACCAATTGCCTTCAGAACTCACCTAATTAGTAAATAGAGTTCACCTGTGTGTAATTTAATCTCAGTATAAATACAGCTGCTTTGCTAAGCCCTCAGGGGTTTGTTAGAGAACCTTAGTGAACAAACAGCATCATGAAGGCCAAGGAACACACCAGACAGGTCAGGGATACAGTTGTGGAGAAGTTTAAAGCAGGGTTAGGTTATAAAAAAATATCCAAAGCTTTAAACATCTCACAAAGCACTGTTCAATCCATCTTCCGAAAATGGAAAGAGTATGGCACAACTGCAGATCTACCAAGACATGGCCATCCACCTAAAATGACAGACTGGGCACAGAAAGCATTAATCAGAGAAGCAGCCAAGAGGCCCATGGTAACTCTGGAGGAGCTGCAGTGATCCACAGCTCAGGTGGGAGAATCTGTCCACAGGACAACTATTAGTCGTGCACACCCCAAATCTGGCCTTTGTGGAAGAGTGGCAAGAAGATAGCCACTGTTTAAAGAAAGCCATAGGAAGTCCTGTTTACAAGAAACCATGTGGGGGACACAGCAAACATGTGGAAGAAGGTGCTCTGGTCAGATGAGACCAAAATTGAACTTTTTGGCCTAAAAGCAAAACACTGTGTGTGGAGGAAAAATAACACTGCACATCACCTTGAACACACCATCCCCACCGTGAAACGTGGTGGTGGCAGCATCATGTTATGGGAATGATTTTCTTCAGCAGGGACAGGGAAGCTGGTCAGAGTTGATGGGAAGATGGATGGAGCCAAATACAGGGCAATCTTAGGAGAAAACCTGTTAGAGTCTGCAAAAGACTTGAGACTGGAGTGGAGGTTCACCTTCCAGCAGGACAACAACCCTAAACATACAGCCAGAGCTACAATGGAATGGTTTACATCAAAGCATACTCATGTGTTACAATGTTCCAGTCAAAGTCCAGACCTAAATCGAATTGAGAATCTGTGGCAAGACTTGAAAATCACTGTTCACAAACAATCTCCATCCAATCTGACAGAGCTTGAAAAATGTCACTCTCTGGATGTGCAAAGCTAGTAGAGACATACCCAAAATGACTTGCAGCTGTAATTGCAGCAAAAGGTGGTTCTACAAAGTAGTACTCAGGGGAGCCAAATACAAATGCATGCCACACTTTTCAAATATTTATTTGTATAAAATTTTGAAAGTCATTTATCATTTTCCTTCCACTTCACAATTATATGCCACTTTGTGTTGGTCTATCACATAAAACCCCAATAAAATACATTTACATTTTTGGTTGTAACATGACAAAATGTGGAAAATTTCAAGGGGTATGAATACTTTTTCAAGGCACTGTACCTGAGCCCCCTCTCGATTCAGCATTGTCCACAAGAGCCTTGCCACTCCGGGGACTCGCACTCCTGGTTGGCTTTTGGCAGCAGTCAATCACAGCCAGTGAGCCAATCAGGAGATGGAGGGACAGGGCAGCGGCCTGGCTCGGGTGTCCCCTTAGCAAGCTGCTTGCTGTGGAGCACCCAGCAGGAGGGAGGAGGCAGGAGCGCCAGTGAAGGACACGCGAAGAAGAGGATCCGGGCAGGTAAGTTTAATATGTTTTGTTATTTAAAAAAAAAAAACCAAGGCTTTAATATCACTTTAATTTGCAAAAGCATTCCGGATCATAAACAATTATTTTTCTTGGAAAGAAAAAACACTTTTCACCTTGTGCATCATTTGTTGCATCCAAGATCTGTTGATGTCCTGTAGCCTCATTACAGCCACTTCATGTCTACATGCATGCATGCCAGTGATGGTGGATGCCAATTATCAGGGTGGGTTTCCCAAACATGACAAGTGTAAGGTGGAAATAGTTGGAAGCCTGTGTGATACAGTGACAAAGCAGGAGCACAATTGGAAGACAGGGACAGAGTTGTGACCCTATAATAGGGATTTCCTGAACATATTCATGTTAAAGCTTACAGTGCATACGCTTTTGTGTTTGGGTTTACATCTAGTTTTATTGTAATTATTGTGTATTTATTTTAAATATTCTATTACTAAAACTATGCTACATGCAGAGCATGAAATAATGGGGGAAAATTAATTCAGCTGATTTATAACTTGTCACAAGAGGTCAAATATGGCTCAGGAAAAGAAGCAGTACCTAAAATGAACTGTACTGCCTCCAGTGATACAAATTTGACAATGATCATAAAATAAAATGCAAAGCTTATTTTCAAAAGCAATAAATATGGGTTAAAACTCTCTTTGCCAAAGATATTGGAGATATTAAAACTTGTATGCATTGATGCATCATGTCTTATCTTTAGTATAATATTTTAGGCACTGGTGAACACGATGGCCCTTAGAGAGAACGTGCCACTACAATTTATGAGTCACCCATTGCTTCTTTGACTGAATCTTGTCATCTGTGTGCTTGTCAGGATGAATTTCAATCACTATTACCCTAGAGGAAAATGTCATGTATTGTTTCTACTCGTCTGATTTCTAGCAGATAATATCCCATCTTCACATCCTTAATAGAAATCAATGTCCTGAAACATCAAGTTATATTCATTAAAGTGCTCAAACTCAATGTATTGTTTACACAAGCCACACTCCAGAATAATGTCATATAGTTTACCTGTTTATGTGCAAACATCAAATAGGGCAAATATAACATCTAGATTGTAATGTAAACTCTTGTCCCTTTTATATCCACTGCCTAAAATTTCATTTAAAAATAAACTAGGTTGAATTTGAAGATGGATGACTGGAAAAAAAAATTACTATATGGCAATGTATAAAAGATTAGCTACTGTTAGCTTGATAGGGGGTGTGTAAAGAATGGTGATATAGCCTAAGGGCTTCCTCACAGTAAAGCCTCGTACACACGGGACGACGATCGCATACAACAGGTCGTACTAACGGCCGTTGTATGCGATATCGATCGTTCGTATGCACGATTAGAACAGTCGAACATACGACGGTCGTACACGGGAGTTGTATGAGCAGACTAGAAAACTTGGTCGTACCAACAAGCGATCATACGACTGTTGTATCGTGTGTACAGAGCAGTTGGTACAACAAGTTGTATTGTGCAAAACACGCATGCTCCGAAGTCAGGAAAGGCCGGATGTTAATTACATGCACCTGAACGTTCTTCTGTGCTAGTACGATCGTGTAGTGCAGTCAGTATGCTAGATACAACAGCCAACATACGATTTGCGACGTTCGTACGTACGATTGTCGTCCCGTGTGTACGAGGCTTTAGTCTAAGGCCCCTTTCACATGGGCTGTCTGATTAGATCCGCCTGTCAGTTTCTCAGGCAGACCTGATCGGACCTTGCACTCTCCCTTATGGAGCGGTAGATGTCAGTAGTGACATGTCCACTGACATCCGCCGCTATCCGATCCCATCCCGTCTGCAAAATCCATGGTGGTCCTATTTTCCATCTGCCTGGTGGATCAGATCAGATGAAAATGGACAGGCAGTCCGTTTTCACCTGATTTCCACATCTGGAGGAGAAAGGGACTGGATCCATCTCCACTCTGCACAGTGAGCGGAGACGAATCTGTCACCCACCTGCTCAGCGGAGATCAGGGGAGTGATCCCCCGCTGAGCAAGTGGAGTCCATCAGATGGAGGCACCTGTGTGAAAGGGGCCTAAAGCTAGCCCCACATTAGTAGAACTATGTTCAAAAAATCTTGTTTTCAGAACATTTTCTCTCTGGAGAAAAGACATTTAAGAGCGGACATGATCGCAATATACAGGGTGGGCCATTTACTGTATATGGATACACCTTAATAAAATGGGAATGGTTGGTGATATTAACTTCCTGTTTGTGGCACATTAGTATATGTGAGGGGGGAAACTAGTGGTGGGTAGAACTTTTCAAAGGGGGGAGTGTATATGATTACACGGTGTTTGTCCTT
>BLSH010543331.1:0-14370 GCA_018402905.1 Glandirana rugosa
TTCCCTCTGCTGACCAGCTTTATGGAGATGCTGATTTCATTTTCCAGCTGGGCACCTGCCCACACTGCCAAAGTACCAATACCTGGTTTAATGATCATGGTATCACTGTGCTTGATTGGCTAGCAAACTCGTCTGACCTAAACCCCATAGAGAATCTGTGGGATATTGTCAAGAGGGAGATTAGAGACACCAGACCCAACAATGCTGAAAGTCGCTATCAAAGCAGCCTGGGCTTCCATAACACCTCAGCAGTGCCACAGGCTGATCGCCTCCATGCCACGCCGCATTGATGCAGTAATTCATGCAAAAGGAGCCCTGACCAAGTATTGAGTGCATCCTATACTGTACGTGGACATACTTTTCACTAAGCCAACATTTCTGTATTAAAAATTCTTTTTTTTATTGGTTTTCTGTAATATTTGGATTTTCTGAGATACTGAATTTTGGGTTTTCACTAGCTGTAAGCCATATTCATCAAAATTAAAATAAAGAAATGCTTGAAATATATCACTCTGTGTGTAATGAATCTATGTAATATATGAGTTTCACTTATTGAATTACTGAAAAAAGTAACTTTTTGATGATATTCTAATTTTATGAGATGCACCTGTGTATGGAGGGAATGGATGGTATACATTGTATACTGTGTGTGTGTGTTTATATATATATATATATATATATATATATATATATATATATATATATATACAGTGTATATATGGAGGGGATGGATGGCATACATTGTATACAGTGTATATATGGAGGGGATGGATGGTATACATTGTATACAGTATATATATATGGAGGGGATGGATGGTATACATTGTATACACTGTATATATGGAGGGTATATATGGTATACATTGTATACAGTGTTTATATGGAGGGGATGGATGGTATACATTGTATACAGTGTATATATGGAGGGGATGGATGGATGGTATACATTGTGTACACTGTATATATGGAGGGTATATATGGTATACATTGTATACAGTGTTTATATGGAGGGCATGGATGGTATACATTGTATACAGTGTATATATGGAGGGGGTGGATGGTATACATTGTATACAGTGTATACAGTGTATATATGGAGGGCGTGGATGGTATACATTGTATACAGTATATATAAGGAGGGGATGGATGGATGGTATATGTTGTATATATGGTGGGGATGGATGTCATATATTGTATACAGTGTATATATGGAGCGGATGGATGATATACATTGTATACAGTGTATATATGGAGCGGATGGATGGTATACATTGTATACAGTATATATAAGGAGGGGATGGATGGATGGTATATGTTGTATATATGGAGGGGATGGATGGTATACATTGTATACAGTGTATATATGGAGCGGATGGATGGTATACATTGTATACAGTGTATATATGGAGGGGATGGATGGTATACATTGTATACAGTGTATATATGGTGGGGATGGATGGTATTATTATTATTATAATACAGGATTTATATAGCGCCGACAGTTTGCGCAGCGCTTTACAATATTAGGGCAGACAGTACAATTACAATACAATTCAATACAGGAGGAATCAGAGGGCTCTGCTCGTTAGAGCTTACAATCTAAGAGGGAGGGTTAAATGATACGAAAGGGCAGTAACTGCAGGGGATGAGCTGAAAATAAGGAGTGTAGTTGTTAGGTGGTGGCAGGATAGGCTTCCCTGAAGAGAAAAGTTTTCAGGGATCGTTTGAAGGTGGATAGATTTGGGGACATTCTGACCGATTGGGGTAGGGAGTTCCAGAGGATGGGAGAGGCTTGGGAGAAGTCTTGGAGGCAAGTATGAGAGGAGGTGATGAGGGAGCTGGAGAGCAAGAGGTCTTGGGAGGAGCGAAGAGGATGGTTAGGTTGGTATTTTGAGACTAGGTTGGTGATGTAGCTGGGAGCAGAGTTGTGGATGGCTTTTTAGCTGATTGTTAGTATTTTGAATTTAATTCGTTGGGCGAGTGGCAGCCAATGGAGGGATTGGCAGAGAGGGGTGGCAGACGTTGACCGGTTTGTAAGGTGGATGAGTCTGGCAGCGGCATTCATGATGGACTGGAGGGGGGGAAGTCTATTTAAAGGTAGGCCAGTGAGGAGGGAGTTGCAGTAGTCGAGGCGAGAGATGACCTGGGAGTGAATCAGGAGCTTTGTGGTTTCATTGGTTAGGAAGGGACGTATTTTAGAGATGTTGCCGAGATTGAAGCGGCAAGCCTTAGAAAATGATTGGATGTGGGGCCAAAAGGAGAGTTCAGAGTCCAGGATAACACCAAGCACCCTGACATGCGGGGATGGGTGGATAGTTGTGCCATTGCTCTTGACAGAGAAGTCGGGGGAAATGGCACGTGGGGGAGTAAATATTATGAGTTCAGTTTTGGACAAGTTGAGTTTGAGAAAGTGGTGTGACATCCGGGCAGATATGTCTGTTAATAAGCTAGTGATACGCGAGGAGACTGATGGGGTGAGTTGGGGGGTGGAGAGGTAGATTTGGGTATCGTTAGCGTAGAAATTATATTGAAAGCCGTGGGAGGCTATCAGCCGACCCAGGGAAGAGGTGTATATTGAAAATAAGAGGGGTCCAAGAACAAAACCTTGGGGGACCCCAACAGAGAAGGGAAGAGGAGAGGAGGAGGTAGAATTGTATGTTACGCTGAAGGTGCGATGGGATAGATAGGACGAGAGCCACTGAAGAGCACAGTCACGGAGACCAAGGGAGTAAAGTTTTTTGAGGAGGAGGGGGTGGTCGACAGTATCAAAGGCAGCTGAAAGGTCCAGGAGTAGGAGTACAGAGTCGTGTCCATTGATTTTTGCGGTTAGTAGGTCATTTGTGAGTTTAAGAAGGGCAATTTCTGTGGAGTGTTGAGGGCAAATGTCACGCACCTGGTGGTGGAGTCTGGCTTGTGCAGAGAACTGCCCCGACCGCGGTTTCTGAGCACATAGGGCAAAACTGGGTCAGGGTGGTTCAGGATGGGCGCTGTGGTAAATAAACCCTTTAGGGTCTGAAAGGCCGCTTCAGCCTCTGGAGACCACTGGAAACGGATGTTCTGTTTCGTGAGTTGCGTGATAGGGGTGATGATGGCAGAGAACCCCTTTATAAACTTCCTGTAAAAATTTGCGAAGCCCACGAAACGTTGGACCCCTTTCCTGTCTGTGGGTGCTGGCCAATCCAGGATAGTAGAGACCTTCTGCGGGTCCATTGTGATACCGGTCACAGAGATGACTAGACCAAGGAACTGAATGCTTGATTGGTCAAAGGCACATTTTTCAGCCTTGGCATATAGCCCATGCTGGTGGAGGCGGCCCAGGACCTTGGCTACATGCTCACGGTGCTCCTCCAGGGATGAGGAAAAAATCAAAATATCATCTAGGTAGATGATCACGAACAGGTCTAGGTAGTCCCTGAACACATCGTTCACAAAGTGTTGGAAAGTTGTGGGGGCGTTACATAGGCCAAAGGACATGACCAGGTACTCGTAGTGCCCGAAGCAAGTACGGAAGGCAGTCTTCCATTCATCGCCTTCCCGGATGCGAACTAGGTTGTACGCCCCCCCCGCAAGTCAAGTTTAGTGAAAATGGTGGTGGACCCCAGCCTTTGAAACAGCTCTGGTACCAGGGGTAAGGGGTAACGGTTCTTGACCGTAATCCGGTTGAGCTCTCGGTAGTCGATGCAGGGGCATAAGGAGTGGTCCTTTTTCTCCACAAAGAATATGCCAGCCCTTGCAGGGGACGTGGAAGGTCGGATGAAACCCCTTTCCAGATTCTCATCCAGATAGGCCTTGAGGGCCGCCAACTCAGGTTCTGATAGAGGGTAAATCCTCCCAAAGGGCACTTTTGCTCCTGGCAGGAGCTCTATAGAGCAGTCATATGGACAGTGAGGGGGAAGTTTCTCAGCCCTTTTCCTACTGAACACATCCAAATAACTGTGGTAAGCTGCAGGGACCGACTGGCGGGTTTCAGGATCAGAGTCCGCGTCCAGACAGCCCAGGAGGGGCGTAATAACTTCAACCCGTTTTAGGCAGTGCTGCTGGCAGTACTGAGATTGGAACCTAATAGTCCCGAGGGTCCAATCTATAGAGGGGCTATGTGCCCGGAGCCAGGGCAGGCCCAAGATGATGGGGCACAAAGGAGACGCTATTACGTCAAGAAGGAGGAGCTCCTGATGGCCGTCGGCCGTGGTAGCAGGTAGAGGAGCGGTTGTGTGGGTGACCATGCCAGACTTAATGGGGGATCCATCTGCCAAACGGATGACAAGTCTCTGAGTCTTCGGCAGAAGAGGGATTTGATGAAGGGCTGCAAAGGTTTCGTCCATAAAGCAGCTACATGCTCCTGAGTCAATGATGGCTGGGACTTGCAAAGTCCCTCTAGGAAGCTGCAGGGAGAGAAGGACCATGAGGTGGGATACTGGGTTCAGTAGAAGGGGTGAGTCATTGATAGCGACTTGAGGGCGCTTACCGCGCTTGGCGGGAAAGACCCTCTGTGTCCGGGTTCTCCGCAGTACAGACACAGGATCAGGAAGGACCTCCATTGTCTCTATTCCGAGGTGAGAGAAGGGCGCAGGAGCCCTAGCTGGATGGGTTCCGAGGTATCCGGAGGAGAGGGGGAGGAGGTTGCAGAGACGAAGGGAGTCAGTCTGGGGTAGCTAGGAACCCGAGGTGGCATCCAGATGGAGCGCGGGGATCCTGGGGTTCTATTGGCTTGTCGGTCAGATAGACCTAAATGGAATCGGTGGCAGAGGGCGGCATCGTTCCATGCCGTATCGGCGCTCCACCGCCTGGATTCCACCACGTAGTCCTCAGCGGAGCGGCAACCCTGCTGGAGGGTATGTAATGCAGCCTCCGCGGTGGCCGCCTGGTGGGGGTCTTCGTAAAGGCAAGCCATGGCTTGGAAAAACAGGGCCAGAGTGTAGACCTCTGGGGCTCGCTGCTCCCACAACCGATGTGCCCATGGCCTGGGGCTCTTCCTGTAGTAAGGATATAACAAGTCCCACCTTTGTAGCTTCCAGCGAGAAGGTACGAGGCTGAAGGCCAATATATAGTTCACAAGCATTGCGGAAGCCCCGGAAATTCCCCAGAAAACTTATCCGGTAGGGGGACTTTGGGTTCAGATGGTAAGGCCACAATGGTGTGACCTGCAGCCTGGCCACTCCCAACAGCTGCAGGTATGGAAAGTTCCTGAACCTATTCTTCCAGCTGGGTATAGCCCTCCTGCAGAGTCTTGACCGCCTGTGTAAGGCCGGCCAGATGTACACAAAGTTCATCCCTAGCAGAGGGTGCTCCCTGCGCAGACTCAGACATGGCTGTCCGTTGCTGTCATGCACCTGGTGGTGGAGTCTGTCTTGTGCAGGGAGCAACCACTCTTACGGCCCTGGTTCGGGAACCCCTGGTAGAGCAGACAGGAGGTTCGGGAGCACAGGGCGGCACGAGGGTCGGACAGGATCACTGGTGATGGTGTTAAGGGTCCAGTTGCGGCTCGTGCAGTTGTAGAGTGGTGGTGCAGGCTGAGGTCGTCAACTGGCTGGCAAAGCGGTACAGGTGGAGTAGGCAAAGGGGTCGTCAGGTGCAGGCTAGGTCGTCAACAGGCAGGCAGGTGAAGTACACAAGGATCAGGCAGGAGAATGGTCGTGGGCAAGCTGGGGGTCGGTGCAGGCGGAGATCAATCAACGTCAGAAACAAGCTGGGTCACAGGAACAGGAAATCAGGATACAGACTACTCAAAAACACTCACACACTGTAGAACGGACAGCACTTGATGCAGGAAGCATACTGTTTAAATAGGGCTGCCCGGCCCTGCCTCCTCCGGGAGCGCGAGGAAACAACAATCAAATGCAACAAACCCTCAGCACAGTCTTCTAACAGCGAAATCCAGATTGAAGGGGGTCCAGAAGGTTATTCTTAACAAGGTGGTCACTCAGTTGGTTGTAGACTAGGCGTTCAAGGAGTTTGGAGGAAAAGGGGAGCAAGGAGATAGGGCGCTGATTGTTTAGATCGGTAGGGTCCAGGGATGGCTTTTTGAGTATGGGGGTGATCAATGCATGTTTTAGAGCATTGGGGAAGATGCCAGAAGAGAGGGAGTGATTGAAGATGTGAGTTAGAGAGTGCAGGATAGAGTCAGAGGGTGAGCGTAGTATTTGAGAGGGAATAGGGTCCAGTGGACAGGTGGTTAGGTGGGCGTTAGAAAGGAGTTTAGCAACATCGTTTATAGTAGCAGGTTTGAATAAGGATAGTGTCGATTGTGCTTGTTGACATGGGGTGTCAACTGGGTAGGATGCTTGTAGAGTGGTGATTTTGTCATGAATTGTGTCAATCTTGCTTTTGAAGTGGTTAGCAACCTCCTGGGCAGTGAGTGAGTTAGTGGGCTGAAGCAGTGGAGGACGAAGTAGGGAGTTGAAGGTAGAGAAGAGTTGACAGGGACTGGATGAGAAGGTGTTAATAAGAGTGGTAAAATAAGTCTGCTTGGCAGTGTGGAGGCGAGAATTGTATTTATGGAGGGCAGATTTGTATTGGCTGAAGTCTTTGAGAGACTTAGTCTTGTGCCACAGACGCTCAAGGGCGCGGCTACGCTTTTTGAGGTTCCTGGTGTCATCTGTTTGCCAGGGTTGTAGGGGTCGAGGCCTGATTTTGTATGTGGTGAGGGGAGCAAGCTTGTCCAGGGTGGAGGACAGGGATTTATTGTAGATGGCAGTGGCTTGGTTAGGGCAGGACAGAGGTGAGATTTTTTCATAGAGGTGGTCAGTAGCACAATAGAGGAGAGAAGTGTTGAGTTGGCAAAGGTTTCTACGGGTGACGGTTAGGCAATCGGAGGGGAAGGTGGTGCAAGACAGGGAGAGAGAGAGACTAATAAGGTGGTGGTCAGAGAGGGGAAAAGGATTGTTGGAGAAGTTGCAGAATGCATAGATAGGAGAAGACAAGGTCGAGGGTGTTCCCATCAGTGTGAGTAGGATCCTGTACCCATTGCTTCAGGTCAAATGAGGAAGTTAGACTAAGAAATTTGAAAGTAGCAGTAGTGTTAGTGTTAACTGGGATTTTGAAGTCCCTAAAGAAGGATTGTGGGAATTTCAGAAGATAGAAAGTAGGGTAGCCAGGCAGAAAATTCATCAAGGAAAGTTGACAGCGGTCCAGGATCACAGCAATTCTTAGGGAGGTTGGAGAGAATAGACGTATACAGTGGGCTTCAAATGATGAGACAGAGAGGGAGGAGAGTGAAGAACCTGAAAGGTGCTCTGTGGGGATAAAAGGAATCCCACTCCACCTCCCTTGTGTCCATTAGGCCTAGGGGAGTGAGTCCAGAGAAGGCCACCGTGGGAGAGGGAAGCAGGAGAAGGAGAATCGCATTCGTGGAGCCAGGTTTCGGTGATAGCAAGTAGATGAAAGGAATTTGTGAGAAATAGATCGTGAACGGCAGTGAGCTTGTTGCAGACAGAGCGGGCGTTCCAGAGGGCACAGCGGAAGGGGAGGCTGGTTTTGAGAAGAAGGGGTATGGAGATTAAATTGTGTAGATTGTGACTACTACCAGAGGGTGTGGGGTGGTGGTGATGTGTGTGGTTAAATGAGAAAGGCCCAGGGTTTGGGGAAATATCTCCAGAGGCTAGGAGAAGCAGAAGAGAAAGGGAGGCAACATGGGAATATGATTTATATGAGGGGACATGCTTGAGCATCCTGGTTTTTAGCATGTGGGCTTAGAGTTAGAAAGAGGTGATGAGTGCAGTAATAGGGAGAGGGGAGAAGTGAGGATGATATGTAAAGATTGTGGGGTGGGGAAGAGGGGTGAAGAAAAGATAGTTTGAGGAGAGAGGCTGCTATTGTGAATAGGAGAGGAAAGGTATGCATGTTCTAGAGAGGAAAGTGTGATGTTTTGGAAATTAGGTTTCCTGTAGTCTGGTGTTAAAGTAGTTTCTTGTTAGTATGCGCTTTGTGCAAATCGCTGAAGTGCAAGAGCGGAAGTGCCCACTTTTTTAGAAGAACCCCCTGCAAAGCTATTCCCCCGTAAGCAAAGCTTGGTTTTATACTGTGATGGGTGAGGGTGGAGGTGGACAATTAATCTATTAGGAGATGATATAAGGCACATAGCTATCACATTAAACTTCTAACACTGCAATCAAAATGCAACAAAGGCCAAGATTGTAAAGATAAAAGAAACCATAAATTTAGGTAAGGCTATAGGCTAAATAAACATCATAATGTTAGGAACATTCCTACAGATGTATTTTAAACAGCAGTGACAAAAGCAGATTACAAAAGACACATTTAGTCATTCGGTGTTCAGCTTAAGGAAGATGAAGCTAGTATAAACAGATTTACCAATGTTAAAAGGCATAGGCAGATAGCATGGTATACATTGTATACAGTGTTTCCTGGACCGCCTCATGTCAGCCTACTATGGGTCAGCTCCGACCCCTCTAATCCCACTAAAGGACAACCTCTTTCCAAGCCTATAAGAGGCGGCTGTCTGCCCATATGCAGTGTTCTTTTTTCGTCATCGCTCCGGACTCCTCTTAAGAGAAATATATATTCTTACACACACACAAGAAGAAGCACGGTAGGAGACTTACTGTGAAACCTTGTAATGTCCATGTGATCCTGCTCAGGTTCATACACTCTACTGAGTTCAGAAGACCCCCTGTCTGGACTGTAAATCTTCCCTTGTGGGATACCCTTGGTGCTGGGTCTCAGTGAAGCAGTATAAAGGACTGCATGTGTACACCGGCCTCTAGAGAGCAGTTAAACACTGCTGGGTGGGCTGTGCGGCAAATTGGTGAGACAGCAGGCAGGCATCACTTCAGCAGTATAAAGGACTGCATGTATATCCCGGCCTCTAGAAAGCGGTTAAATACTGCTGGTTGAGCTGTGTGGCAAATTGGTGAGACAGCAAGGACAGAGTCTCACTTCAGCAGTATAAAGGACTGCATGTATACACCGGCCTCTAGAAAGCAGTTAAATACTGCTGGTTGAGCTGTGTGGCAAATTGGTGAGACAGCAAGGACAGAGTCTCAGTTCAGCAGTATAAAGGACTGCATGTATACACCGGCCTCTAGAAAGTGGTTAAATACTGCTGGTTGAGCTGTGTGGCAAATTGGTGAACCAGCAAGGACAGAGTCTCACTTCAGCAGTATCAAGGACTGCATGTATACACCGGCCTCTAGAAAGCGGTTAAATACTGCTGGTTGAGCTGTGTGGCAAATTGGTGAACCAGCAAGGACAGAGTCTCACTTCAGCAGTATAAAGGACTGCATGTATACACCGGCCTCTAGAAAGTGGTTAAATACTGCTGGTTGAGCTGTGTGGCAAATTGGTGAGACAGCAAGCAAGCCCAGGCCAATGGCTGTTGCAACACCAGAAAGCGACCACTAAGCGCTAGCAGGTGCATAAGCAAAGATGCAGATCCTCTTCATCTTCTGGAAGGGCCTCGGCCTGGGATGAGGAGGCCTGCTGGGCACGCGGGCAAACTCCCTGCCATGGAGGTGTGTATACTTTTCTTGTTTGAAGGAGGCCGCATGTGTTAATGCAGCAGATGCACACCAGGTGAAGCACTATATTAAGGTGGCAGTCAAAGGCGGCTTGAAGTCCGTATCTAAGAGATCTCGGCCAAGGCGGCACTCTTCCGCTTCAGAATCAGAGCCAGAGGCAACATATCGCTACAGTTCAGAAGAACATTCAGATGATTCCTTCTTTGGGCCTGATTAGCACCCGTGTGTTTTTGGTGCACTTTGCGGATCTGCACTAGTCTATTTGGCGTTGTTTCCTATGGAACACGTCTGTGTTGTGGGTCTGCGGGATACGGGGGATGCTGGAGATGCATGGGTGTGAGTCGAGCCTAAGACCCCTTTCACACTGAGGCACTTTTCATGCACTTTCATACTAAACAGGCGCCTGAAAAACTCACGAAATCCTATTTCTTTTAAAATCAATGAATGCTTTCACACTGGGGCAGTGCGCTGGCTGGATGGTGAAAATACACCGTCTCCATTTAATTCAATGGAAAGCTCTTCAAAAGTGCCTGAAAAGCTCTTCAAAAGCGCTTAGTATTTTACGCAGCGAGAATATTATCCGGACTTGAAAAGGTCACACCTGTTTTTTTTTTGAAATACAGGAAATAATGGAAGATGAATGGGCAAAGCCCGATAAAAGATTGAACGTCCACAACAGGATCTCAAACTTGTACCCTTTTTGCTCTAGGGATGCTAAGCTTTGGGATGCCACGCCTAAGGCGGATGCCACATTATAGAGACAAGCTGGGCACATTACCTTGCCTCTAGATGACTCAGTATCCTTCAAGATCCGATGGATCGTAGGATAGACACAGATCTCAAAAGAATGTACACGGTAGCAGGAGCAACCTGCAGGCCGGCTAAAGCACTTACCTAAGTGACAGCAGCCTTAAAGGTGTGCATTGCGGAGTTGGAGGCCGGTTCTTTGGGTTAAATGATAGGAGAAGAAGGTCCCCCCCCCCCTGTTACAGTCCATTAGGATCATGGTGTATTTTCTAGCACAAGTGCCCGTGGACCAGGTCAGGATAACACTGAAATTGATGGCTCATTCTGTAACGGCACGCAGAGCCCTATGGCTGAAGCATTGGTCAGCGGATAGTGCTTCCAAGCACAGCCTTTGCTCAGTTCCTTTAGATGGAAATATTTTTTGGCAAGACCTTGGAGTCAGAGGTTCAGCAAGTGTCTGGAGGGAACTCATGGCTTATTCCGCAGGAAAGGAAAAAATTTCCTCAGCCGTTCGTCCCTTCTGAGAGATCTAAGAAAAGGTTCGGGGAAGCTTCCACGTACCAACTGGGGCGACTGTTCTTTAGGCAGTGGAAGGGGCAGGGTCCAGCCTTTCCCAAAGCAACCAAAGCCAAGGCGAACCAGCCAGCGAAAGCTTCAGACAAGCTCTTCTGAAGGGATCCCCGTCCAGACTTCCAAAGTGGGAGCAGACTATCTTACTTTGGAGAGGTCTGGAAGTTTAAGATACCTGGGTCTTGGACATCATTCAAAGAGGATATTCAAGGAAAGACCTCCCTAGTCTCATTCTGTGGAGACCCGGATTCCTACTTGTCCAGAGAAAAGGGTGTTGTTTATTAATGTATGTAAAGAATTTATTGGCATCTCAAGCAATTCTGCCAGTTCTGAAGCACGAGAAGGGAGAAGGATTCTATTCTCTTCTGTTCTTGGTAACAAAATCCTCAGGAGGATTCAGGCCGGTCCTGGACTTAAAAGCCCCGAATACCTTCATGAAAATCCCTCCATTCAGAATGGAGTCCTTGCAAACCATCATTGTCCATTGTGAAGAAGGGAGATTTGCTAGCGTCAATAGACCTAGCGGATGCTTACCTACATGTGCCCATAAGTGCATCACACCATTGCTTCCATTGCCAATTTCGTTGTCTGCCATTTGGGCTGTGCACAGCTCCAAGAACATTTTCAGAAGTTTTGGCAGTGGTCATCGCTATCTTAAGGATCAGAGGCATTCAAATTTCTCATTATCTGGACGACATTTTCCTCCGGGCCGCATCAAAGTCCCTCCTTCAACAGAACGTGCTGATAATCAGCAGCACGATCAGGCGGTTTGGTTGGTTAATCAAGCATCGCAAGAGTCTGTTGCAACCGGTTCAGGTCCTAGAGTATCTAGGAATGCAATTCGACACTACCCAAGTTCGTGTATTTTTGCCTCTTAGGAAGATTGTGGAAATTCAGACCAAGTCGGGAATAGTAATGACCAGGCAATTTCTGATGGCCAAGAAGTGTATGCAGTACCTGGACCTGTTGTCTTCCACGATCCAGGTAGTACCCTGGGCCAGATTACGGAAGGGGAGATTTCAATACAATTTTCTCCATCAATGGGATCGACACTCGTTAGTCCAGAAAATCTACCATTCAGTACCAATAAAACGGTCTCTGATATGGGGGAAGATATCTCAGAATCTATACCGCGGGGTCCCTTTCGAACCTCCAGTTTCAGTAGTGCTGACTACAGATGCCAGCCTAGTAGACCGGGGAGCTCATTCCTTAGGCCAACAAGTACAGGGCAAGCGAGAAGCATCTCTATCTCAGCATTCAAACCTGTTAGAATTAGAGGCCGTTCAGCACTCTCTAGTAGCCTTCCAATCGATGTTGCAAAGGGGGCAGTCCTTTCTGACAACAAACCATGGTAGCCTACGTGGCCCGGCAAGGGGGCACCAGGAGCCTCCCACTACTCAGAGTGGCATGCCAGATTGTTCCCTAAACAGCAGCATACCTTCTGGGTCTAAAAAACAAGCTGGTGGATCAACTGAGTTGGAGATCCTTGGATTTGAACGAACGGGGCTTGAATCCCAGATACCTGTTCAAAATCTTCAAGGTCCGGGGGTCTTCAGTCATAGATTGGGTGGCATTGGAGGAAAACTCTCAGATTACATGTTACTTCTCCCAAAGGTTGCACCTGCAGGCTCTAGGCTAGGATGCTCTATTCATTCCATGGGACTTTCCCCTAGTCTTTGTTTCCTCCTCTCTCGCTAATCCTCAGAGCTTTTAATGAAGAACAAGAGGAGATAACAGCAATAGCGGTGTGGCCCTTCTGGCCCAGAAGACCATGGTGTTCACTAGCATAGAAAATGGATATGTGTCAGCCAATTCCTCTGCCTCCTCACAAACATTTTCTGCTGCAGGACAAGCAGTTTAACCCAAAGCCGGGAAAACTGAAGTTCATGGCGTGGAGGTTGGGAGGAGATCGATAGAGCTTTTAGTCAAAAGAGAACTACAGATAATACTTTATTATAGGATATATAAGGCCTTGTTGTCACTTCTCAGCAGGAAAGAGCTGGGATCTGAGGTCACCCGTAGTCTCTAACATATTGGAATTTTTTCAGGAAGGTCTGGGCAAGGATTTTAGCGTTTAGCTCCTCAAAGGTTCGAGTCTGCCCTGTCAGCTACGGTGAACAAAGATGGGCCTTGGATCCTCTAGTGATGCGTTTCTGAAAGGCAGCAATAAAGATCAGGTCTCCAATAAATCATTTTCCAAAGTGGGTCCTGCCTTTAGTTTTGAAAGCCTTATTAGCACCTCCATTTGGTCCAGTGTCATCATGCTCTTTGTCTCAGTGCAATTTTTTGATGGCAATGGCATCAGCCAGATGGGTGTCTGAACTGTGTGCTTTGTCAACCAGGGAGCCGTATTGCCGAATTCACCAAGAGGAAATAATATTCAGACCGGTCCCAAACTTTCTTCTAAAGGTAGCATCAGCTTAGCAGATGAATTGGGAAGCAGTCTTATCGGCTTTTCTGGATAGTAACTTGGAAGACGAATGGACTAGGCTGGATCTAGTGCAGGCCATATCAATATGCCTAGAGCAAACTAAGGATTTCTGGAAACAAGATCAGCTCTTCATCTTTTCCGGGCCCTCCAGGAAAGGCATGGCTATGCCTCCTAGAATAGTGTCTTCATAGATCGTAAAACCTATCCAGATGGCATATAGAGAGTCAGGATATCCTCCGCCATTGGAGGTCAAGGCACATTTTATGAGAAGCATGGCAGATTCCTGTGCATCATACGCTAAGGTGTCAGCAGAAGTAGGGTGCAGGGTAGCTAGCTTGAGTGCACCGAATACTTTCATTCTGTGCTACAGAGTGAAGGTAACTCTGACGGCATTGGAAGCTTTTGGGTCTACTGTTCTGTCGACGGCTGTCGGCCATTAAAATAATTGATATTGGTTTATGATTCTGGTTTTTGGTGTTGTTCCCTCCCCTTATGTGTTTGATTGCTTGCCATGTCCCATAGTAGGCTGACATGAGGAGGTCCAGGAATAAGGAAAATTGTTTTCATACTTACCGTAATTTTCCTTTCCTGGATCCTACTCATGTCAGCCAAGGAATTCCCACCCAAAGTCCGTCGCGAGGTGGGTAAACTGAACACTGCATATGGGCAGACAGCCGCCTCTTATAGGCTTGGAAAGAGGTTGTCCTGAAGGGGTAAGAGGGGGCGGAGCTGACCAATAGTAGGCTGACATGAGGAGGATCCAGGAAAGGAAAATGACGGTAAGTATGAAAACAATTTTCCTTAATATATGGAGGGGACGGATGGTACACATTGTATACAGTGTATATATGGAGGGGATGGATGGTACACATTGTATACAGTGTATATATGGAGGGGACGGATGGTATACATTGTATACAGTGTCTATATGGAGGGGATGGATGGTATACATTGTATATATGGAGGGGATGGATGGTATACAGTGTATATATGGAGGGGATGGATGCTATACATTGTATATATGGAGGGGATGGATGGTATACATTGTATACAGTGTATATATGGAGGGGATGGATGGTATACATTGTATACAGTGTATATATGGAGGGGATGGATGGTATACATTGTATATATGGAGGGAATGGA
>BLSH010543406.1:5066-21572 GCA_018402905.1 Glandirana rugosa
TGAGCAACAGCACAGACAGCAGTAGTAAAGTAATCTATCTCAGGATGCAGGATCAGGTCTTAAAATGGCTAAAATCTGTCCCTCACGCCGTCAGCTACCTTTCCCTATACTAACCCAAGGAGCATGTGACTGCAGCACTGTGACTCCAGCTTATAAAGAGGCTGGGTCACATGATGCACCGGCCAATCACAGCCATGCCATTAGTAGGCATGGCTGTGATGGCTTCTAAGGGCAAACCAGTGAAACGCTTGTTGATTGGCTGCCCTGCAGCTTCTCAACACGTGGAGTAAAATAGCAGAACCCCGGACCGAACCCGAACGATTTTTGAAATGTCCGGGTCCGGGTCCGTGCCACGGACACCCAAAAGTTCGGTACGGACCCGAACGTTACAGTCCGGGTTCGCTCAACACTAGTTAACTGTGTTCCCTGGGCGTGTTCTAACTGTGTGTGGGCTGCCCTAGCTGGGGAAGGGAAGTGATCACAGCTTCCATGTAGAGGAAGGCTGTGATCACAGCCCTTCCCCCTCTCACAGAACGGAGGTCTGTGTTTACTTACACGGACCTCCGTTCTTTCAGTGCGGGGGGGGCATCGCGGGTAGCCGGCAGCGATTGAGTCTGCCGCACCCGCTCCCTGGCCCTCCCCGAACACAGTGAGCGCGCGGGCGCGCCTCCGGCGGCGCACGCTCACAGTGCGCGATCTCGCAGCCGCCGTCGTATGATGGCAGTTTGCGATATCGAGCCACTTTGTCGCCGCCAACCTGCGGTTGACGGTCGGCAAGTGGTTGCAAAAAGACAAAATTCAGAAACTCACCAATAAGTACTTCCCGAAAGCGTTCAAAACCCTTAGCAAAAACTAAAGGAGTCGCTACACTTATAAGCAAAAACTCTAACTTTGAAGAATTGGAACAGCTAGCAGATGTAGAACGGTCAAACCACGACAATAGCTAATGTGTATTTCCCCCAATAAATCACATTCTTCTTTCTGCCAGACATTAATAGATGATCTTAAAGGTTTTGCTGCAGGTATGGTAATATTGGGCGGAGACTTCAATATTCCCCTGAATCCATTACAAGACACGTCCAATGGCCAGACCTCTATCGCATATAAAGTAATTTTAAAAAATTAAAAAACTGCTTCAATCCCTTTCACTCATAGATACTTGGAGGCTACTAAATCCCTCAGGCAAAGACTTTACATTTTTCTCTATACCCCACGAAAAATACACCAGAATAGATTACATTTTTATGACACAAAGAGACCTTAACTTACTCACAGAAGCTAAAATAGGTTTTCAAGCCATTTCAGACTACACCCCAATAGCTATCACATTAAAGTCGCAAAACCCAAACCCCAAATCTTGTTCTTGGAGATTAAACCCTTCTTTATTACTTAAGCCAGAAATCCTAGAAGATTTCACATTAGCACTCAAAAATGATTTCACTTCTAATTGTAATGACCACACCTCTCATCACATGGGAAGCACACAAATGTGTGATCCGAGGTGAATTCATTAAATGGGGGGCTAGGCTTAAAAAGAAACACGAAAAAAAATCTCCCACCTTGTTTCCACTATCTCAAGATTGGAGTCTCTCCATAAACAATCCCTCTCAATCTCCACGGCCTCAGAGCTTTTGGAGGCAAGAAAAGAGTTACAACTTACTATACAAAACAGAACAAGACGACTCCTGTTCTTCAAGAAGAAACTATACTATGAGCATGGAAACAAGAGTGGGAAATTTTTAGCCAGGGCCCTAAAAGATTCAAAAATATTGGAAAACATACATTCGATGCGCTCGAATAAAGGTAAACTAGAACACAAAACGGAGGAAATGCAGCTCAATTCCATGAGTATTACTCAAAGTTATATAATTTACCTAGATCTCACAAACCACAGAGAGTAGTTGGTGATAGACAAAGTATCATTTCAGAGTTTCTACAAAAAAGTAAACTACCTGTACTTCCAGGGGAGGATATCAAAAACCTAGAAAAACCTATACAAGAATCTGAATTACTCCAAGCTATAAAAGAGCTCAAATCAGGCAAGAGCCCGGGACCAGATGGCTTAACAGCCCAATATTACAAACTTTTCTCGGACATCATTAAAATACCCTTACTAGAAAACTTAAATTCACTACATAAAACTCAAAACATCCCAGAATCATTTCTGCAAGCGCACATAACCGTCATACCAAAACCCAATAAAGATCCCAATGATTGCGCTAACTACAAACCGATATCCCTATTAAATATTGATATCAAACTCTTGGCAAAAATTCTAGCCCTGAGACTCAAGCCCCTTCTATGCAAACTTATTGGCCCAGAACAGGTGGGCTTTATGCCAGGAAGAGAGTCTAGAGACAACACGGTAAAGGCCCTTAATCTTATACATATCGCACACTCTTACGGATTAGAGGGCATTCTCCTGACCACAGATGCGGAGAAGGCCTTCGATAGAGTCAGCTGGGATTATATGTTTGCAACATGCAATCACATTGGATTGCAAAATAAAATGATGTCATGGATTTCTGCCTTATACCAGTCACCTTCAGCCCGGATAAAAATTAATGGCACTCTATCCGATCCGATCCGATTAAAAATCAAAAATGGTACAAGACAAGGGTGCCCACTTTTGCCCCTGATGTTCATTATCTCCCTGGAACCCTTTATAAGACTAATTAATCAAAACAAATCTATACATGGTTTCACAGTAGCAGACAGGGATTATAAAATAGCCGCTTATGCAGATGATATGCTCTTCTTTTTAACTCAACCTCATATATCAATCCCAAACCTAGTAGATGAATTCAACAAATTTAGATACATCTCAAACCTTAAAATAAACTATAACAAGGCAGATGCTTTAAACATCTCTCTACTGCAAAATAAACTAATCCTGACACAAGATATTTGCCCCTTCAAGTGGGAAACAACTAAACTCAAATATTTAGGGATCTGGCTCACTCCAAATTTAAAGGACATCTACCACCAAAACTACACACCCCTACTCGTGAAAACCACCTCAGATCTTAAAAAATGGAACGAAGGAAACTTTTCGTGGTTTGGTAGGGCAGCCATTATTAAAATGGTAATACTACCCAGATTACTATACTGCATGAACACCCTTCCAATAAATCTTCCTCACAGTTTTTTAAAAAAACTACAGAACATACAAAGGAGATTTGTCTGGGCTTTTAAAAAACCAAGAATCAAATTTCTCACTATGACAAGCTCCAAAGAATTTGGAGGTATGAACCTCCCGGATTTCAAAAGGTACCATTTGGCTACCCATTTAACTAGAATATTAGACTGGCACTGCCACAGCCCAAATAAAGATTGGATAACCCTGGAAGAATATTCTTCTTTTTTACCTCTAACATTTCTCCCTTGGACCAACCCTTATAAACTAGCAACAAGAATCAAATCACACCCTCTAGTAGGCTGCACCCTGCGCATCTTCCAATCAGTAGCTAAGAAATATAAATTGGATACAATCCCAGGCCCCCTGACAAGAATAGCGGACAATCCGGATTTTCAACCAGGAATAGGAAACAATCTACTAACAAATACTACCTCCAACACTCAACTATTGGCCACTCAGTGTTTCCAAAATAACAATATTATCACTAAAGATGTTTTGCAAGAAATCTGTGATCAGGACACCTTTCCCCATTGGCTGTACTTACAAATTCGTAGCTTTTTAAACACACGCATGTATAAACAAGCTTATTCCCAAAAGCTAACTCAACTCTAACAGATTTGTATGAATGGGGCGGAAATTAAGAAATCCACCTCGCTAGCACATGCATGGCTACAAGCAGCGACCAATGAAAGAAATAATAACTTTAAAGAAAAATGGGAAAAAGCACTAAAAACAAATTTCTCTGACCGTCAATGGGAAAGGGCATGTATACTAGCACATAAGTGCTCAATAAGCACTAAGCTTCAGGAAACTTCCTATAAAGTTTTGACGCAGTGAAACTACTAATCCCTAGGGGATGGAACTCCATTTACCCTCCGACTATAAAAGAATGGCTTTCAGAAATTAATATGTACCATGCTATGGAAGAGACCAAAGCTTTAGCATATGATAACTTAGCCCAATACCATAAGACCTGGAATCTCTGGCTTATCTTTAGGTATTCAGACCAGTACAAACAGATTATGAACATTTGAAACAACCAGACCCCCTATGATCAAACTCACTGGCTACTTAGAGCTGTAATAGTAACCTCCTTCCGGCTCCACCCCCCCCCTCCCCCTTATCCCTCCCCTCATTCTTTCTCTGTCCCTTTCCTTCTTTCTTTTCTGACTTCACTCAGGATATGTTTAAATCTCTATTTGAGTTTTATTAATCTCATTTCTTATCCAATGCTACTAATTGTTTAAATGGTACTTACACTCAAGTGTTGCTATATTTGTTATCAATATACAACCTGATTAAACCTTATAACACTAAACAAAATCTTGTACCAAACATCTGACTGCGTTCAGATATGCTAAGCGTGTTTATGTACAATTTAAAACCTAAATAAATGTATATTGTGAAAAAAAAAATAAAACCTTAAAATAAGTTACAGAAAGTACATGTAATCAAGGTGGCTGTGTGCCACCATGGGTCACCACGAGTTCTGGTCACTAGGTGGGTGAACCAGAACTTCAGCAGCTTCTCGCTCTTTCCATGGACAGTCATTCTCGCAGGGGTCCTTGTCGGGTAGTGCACGTAAGAGAAACTTAAATGATAAAGGGTACACTTGCCCCCAAGCATCTAAGTGCCATCCTGATCACTTTCCCCCACTTAATCACAGCTCTGATCACTCTCAGGGTTCAAGTCACTCTACCACTGATACACATCTGGGTCCAATCACAGCACAGTCACTCCATATCACGCAGAATCAACCTTCTGTTAGATCTAAAACACAACAGCCTAAAACCAATTCTAAACCACACGCCAACTATGCTCCTTCTCCTTCTACACATTACACTCAATCACATGGACCCATACAATCACAAAGTGTTTTTTACCGAAGGCCTGCCAAGTGGAAGGAGCTACTCAAACCACCTTGGATCCTCATCTCACACGATTCACAGTTTTGTCACCACCATCCCCTTTGGATTCACCCAACCCTGTCTTGGATCCCAATCTCATTGCAGCACAGAGTTGAGTGTTATTAATTTAACCTCACACACATTTACTACTGATCAGATCAATGTTCTCAAGTTGAGACTAAATTTCTGTCCTTCAGTAGCCATGAACAAATATGAGATTATCAAAGATCTGTATTTGTTCTCACGGAATCTTACCTATAAGTTCTTATTTGATGAGGAGCGAGTGAGAGCTGCGAAGGACGGGGAGTTAACGGAACAGACCAAACATTTCTCTATGGTGGAGTTCAGAGCCCTTAGAGACCTAATCCTTTTGCTTGAAGAAAATTCCTCTCAAGCATCCACCGATACTCCCCAGGAGACCACACCGGTATGTGCTTGTTCCTCCAATTACCCGTTTCAGTTTAAAGATAAATCTAACAAATTTCCTGATCTCTCCACCAATTCTAATGTTTGGACGTTCCTCACCGCTATGGTGAGTGACATTAAAAGATTTAAAATTTCACACACACCCCATAACCTCGCACCTTCCCTAATGCAGGCCTTGCAGTCCCTTAAGAGAATCCCTGACATTGTCATCAAGAATTCGGATAAAGGGGGGAACGTAGTCATTATGACCCAATCACAATACGAACAAATGTGTATGGATATACTGCAGAACAGGAATTGGTATCGCCCTCTATCTGTATCTAAAATCACAGGATTTATAGCGGAATATAAGACCTTGATTCTGGATGCATATCATAAAGTCTTGATTGACCAGAACACATGATTTTTTAAATACTAAGGACCCCAAAGAGGCGACCTTTTATGCGCTACCCAAAGTCCACAAGAGGCTTGACAAGCCCCCGGGGAGGCGCATTATTTCCGGAGTTGGCTTTCTCTTGGAGAATGCCAGTGCCTTAGTTGACATTTCCCTGTTGCCACATGTTATGACTCTACCATCATATATTAGAGACATGATGGACCTCCTCACTCGCATTGAGGGGATGTCTGTGCCGCCGGGTGCCCTTCTCGTGACCATGGATGTGGAGGCTCTGTACTCCAGCATCCCTCACGAGAGGGGAGTCAAGGTGGCTCACACGTTCCTGAGAGAGGTGGACCATAACCTGTGGAAGTATGGTGATTTTGCTATACAGTTGTTGAAATTCATTCTCACACACAATTGGTTTTGTTTCCTAGACACCCACTACCTCCAGATACAGGGGGTTGCAATGGAGACTCGTTGCGCCCCCACATATGCTAACCTGTATCTGGGGGGGTGGGTATGGGAAATCTTTGTGGACGAGGGTCTTGGGCCCTTCACTGACAAGGTCCTCTGCTGGTACCGGTTCATAGATGACATTTTTGTGGTCTGGACCGATGCAGCCGAGGACTTGGTCAAGTTTGTTGACTGTCTCAATGTCAACACACACAATCTCAGATTTACCCTAAATGTTTACCCTCAAACTATTACATTTTTAGATTTATCTATCTTTATAGATCAAAATCACTGTTTAGCCACAGGTCTCTATCGCAAGGCCGCCTCTTTGCAAGAGAGACTCATTAACCGTGGCTACAGTAAATCCCTGCTGAAGAGGGCCTTTCACAGGCATCTTCTCACTGAGGATCCCATTCTGGCTAAACATGTGAGCTCTCACCCTGAAATTGTATATCGGAGGAATACTTCTTTAAGGGACCAACTCACTAAAAGCCATTACAATCCCAGGCGCAACCTTGGAACCCCAAATAAGGGGGTCACCCAATGTCGCGCCTGTGATATGTGCCTCTGGGTTTTGGAAGCCAACTGTTTTAGGTTGGCTAATGGCGAGATCTTCCGCCCTAGATTTTCAGCCAACTGTAACACACAGGGGCTGGTTTACTTGATGCTCTGCAGGTGTGGAGCATTTTATGTCGGTAAAACAATACAACAGTTACGCCAGCACATAGGACAGTGGTTCTCAACTCCTGTCCTCAGGACCCACCAACAGGCCAGATTTTAAGTATTACCTTGGGGAGATGCAGACTAGAATACTGCAATCACTGAGCAGCAAATGATATCACCTGTGATGTATTCCAGTTATCCTGCAAACCTGGTCTGTTAGTAGGTCCCGAGGACAGGAGTTGAGAACAACTGGCATAGGAGATCATATTTACTATTCAGGGAATGGAAAAATGACTACACCAGTCAGTCGCCATTTAGACCTTTACCACAGGTTTGACACATGGGTGGTCAAATTTCTAATATTGGAAACGGTCCCAGCAAACCCGAGGGGAGGCCCCTGGGAAAAAATCATTCTCCAAAGAGAAACACTATGGATTGAGCGCCTCGAGGCCACTAAACCCCCTGGCCTCAACGCGGTTCTTACTTATAAGCCTTTTTTGTGAATACAGTGCATGAGGCCATGATACATATATGCACTTCTCCCCAGTTTTGCCGATCCATTATGTTATTGGAGAGGTAATAACAGCATTTCCAACATTTTAGCCCAAGTATGCATGCATATATGTACTCACCCACTGTTCTGCCAATCCATTTCACAGTAGAGAGGTAATTCTAACATTTCTATATGTCTGCCCGCAATTGTTGGACTCTCTCCTGTTTGGTTTGTTTTAAGGTATTTCAGGAATTTCTGCTCTGCATTCCAATCTGCCTCTGCTGTGTCCATATGCCCCTGGATCATGTACTTCCAGTGCGCGGCAATCCCTAGATGGGACGTATGTATTCAGCCTTGTTTTGAAGACAATGAAGCACATATTATATGTCATTCTCCAATGCTTTGTATGTATAATCTTTATATGGCTTTTGTATTAATCTTCTTATTTTCAGCAGCACTCCTTCCCCTTGCTCCCGGACCCCTGGCGCGAGTGTTTTCTTGGCAGGTATGCGTCTGAAAGCACCGCAAGTACCGGCCCTAAGCGGTCCTTTCAGGTCCTACTTGGGGTGCGGGTGCTGTGGTGTGGGAGGTGTCCACTAGAGGGAGCCCTCTGGAGACCCTCCCTGCCTTCTCTGTGCGGCCGTGTTTCCCCCTGTGTCGGTGCTTGGCCGCGTCACATCATGCGGCGTGGCTGCGCACTGCGCAGGCACGGGGCTCGCAGTGCGCATGTGCGGAGGCAACATGCCAGGTCAGTGGCATCACTGATTGGGGCCGTGTGGCTTAAAGGGTGGGCAGTCTCTTTGGAACTCTCATGGCAGCAGCACGTTTGGGACAAAACACGCATACTTGTACCAACTTGACGTAAGCCGAATCTCTGGCTAGATAGGGGTAATCATATACCCCCCTTCCCCTTGGCATCTGATATGTATCCCTTTTGGACTTAACTTATCCTTATTTCACCCCCAGTACCCCCTCTTTGGATATATGTGATCTCTATTGAGACCTTTGTGCATATTAGAAGACCCTGTTACATTGTATGATCGGAATCATATTGCCTCCAGTCCTAGCAGACTTCTGTGTACAAACCCACCATCTTCTTATCTGTGTTACCCCCAAGTGGGGATACCCCAGTCTTTTTTTATAAATTCTTATTGCACACAGGCCCTCATACCCGCCTTACGTGGCCCTTGGTGTGATTCGGGCGCGGGGGGGGTGCCTACATCAGGGCTCCACTGTCTCAACATCTTGGGTGACCCTGCTGAGCCCCTGGAGGACACGTGCTGCTGCGTATTTGTACTTTACTTATATAATGTAGGTGATTACACTTCACTTTGCATGTATTTGTTACCATGTGCTTGTTTAGATATATGTTTGTATTGTGTTTTTTGACACGTATGCATTTACTTCCATTAGACTACTACTATCAGCTCCAGATGAAGCGCAGAGTCTTGATGCGCGAAACTAGTTGAGCTTCACCTATGCACTTGCCTCTGAGACCTACAAGTGGTGTGAACCCTACTTCTACACCTTATATATATACGCTGTACTATCCACTGGTATTACCTACTGCATGTAATAGGGTTTCACATCTCCACTATATATCCCAGAAGATGTATATTATTAAATGCATGGCTCCCCCTAGTTCTGGTTCACCCACCTAGTGACCAGAACTCGTGGTGACCCATGGTGGCGCATAGCCACCTTGATTACATGTCCTTTCTGTAACTTATTTCAAGGTTTTATACATGTTATGTGTCTTAGGCCTTTTTTGCCCTGGTGTAGCAAATAAAGTCTATGTACTTTTTATTCAGCATGCCTAAAAAAGTCAATTTTTCTCTCAGTTTTTCTATATTATATACCACTTTCCTAGGATGTGGCATGCTTGTATGCCTTAGTCCACACTCAGGAGGGCAACCCCATTTGTCCCCATTCCCATTATATTTGTCCTGGTTAAGATGAAAAAAGAGACCATCATTGGAAGAAAGGAGCCTTTAGGCCTCAAGACAACCTTGTCTCTTTGCAGCATAAGAAATTGTTATTTACAGGATAAGGTTGCCAACTCAAACTCACATAGCAGAGCTGAGGATGGCAATCCTATGAATGAGAGTAGGCGGGGGAGTATTTCAGTTCAGAAGACGTTGCGCTTAGTGATGAAACGCATCAAGTGGTACGCACGATGTGCTGTCTGCACGCACAGGTGGAACGCACGCTGCAGTCGGGAGACCCGCGGCGTACACTGAGCCTGGGATTTTTATGCCTAAAAGCTAATGTAACCTATGTTGGTACATGCAATAAAGTGTGGAGGCTTTTTTTACGCTATGAGAGGCTTGTCCCTCCTTTTATCTTTTTTACCCGCATTGATGTAAATGCCACGAGGACCCACTGAGGGAAGGCGCTGCCGATTGGATTGCTATAGAACCACGGGTCTATGAAAGACCACCCAAAGCGTTTTTTGACTTCTCTATATCATACGACAAGAGAGTCAAGGACCTCTGGTGAGTAGGGATCTTTCTCCATACACATGGTGGATTTGGTGGCACTGGAACATCTTGCTGTAATTTAAGAAGATAAGCACAAGGCACTTTTTTCTTGGTAATTGATTCTCCTGACTGCTTATTTGATTGAAAACTACACGGTGGAACAGCATTTCTGATTAGGACTACATGTTGTTTCACAGATAACTTATTCATTTATTGATAGTCATGGCACAGACTATATGAATTATTTTCTACAGATAATTTATTCATTTATTGATGAGATTGTGTGTTTTGCACATAAATGCTATTTTTCACATATTAATAAGTCACCTTTCTATATGTTTACAGAATTTGTGCATGAAGGTTAATCATAATAGATCATAATATTTATATTTTATGTACTAGTCACAATTTATTCACACACCCTTTGGTGTTTAGCAAGCACTATCTACACATAGGATTTTTCCTAGGTGTTCATTTCCACTCAATGCCAAGTGTTGATCTAGGCCAGACTAGAGTAAAGACAGGATTCATCTCATATAGTATTTCCTGGGATAGGAATTTCTTACCTCTCATCATTAATATGATAGACTTGGTGAGAGATCAATTTCTGAGCTTTCAAGAAAATAGGGATAACTGAAAAAGGTAGATCTGTGTCCTTTAGTGTCTGAGTTTCAACAGCCAGGCCATTAAAGTCAGCGATCCTGTAACAGGTTGGTAAATTGGTCCCTTGGACAGAAGATCTGGGTGATCTGGGAGGGCCACAGAGAGTCTGATGAGGTTTGGGTACCTCAATCCTGTGAAGCAGATTCAGAGAAGGGAAGGCATAGATCCAGTTGAACTGATCCCACAAAGTATTTTTTCAGTTTGTTGTTGAACCTGGAACCCAGAAAGTCCACGTCTGGTGTTCCGCACCATTGACAGATATCTTGAAATACCTTAAGTGTCAGGACCCATGAATCAGACTGAGGCAGAAGTGCAGTAAATCACACTATTTAATAAAAATGGTAAAATAGAGCAAACAAAGTCAAAACATAGCCACGGTTCAGTAGCCAGAGCGGATGGTTGGAGCAAGCCAGCAAACAGGGATCCAGAGGGCAGTGAGGTCAAACAAACAGCATGCAGGGTCAAGAGCCAGAAGGAAAGTCAGCCGAGCAGACCAGAAACCAGAAGGAAGGTCAAACAGGCAAAAGTCTTTCACAAGAAAACACAGCATAGATGTTGACCAGGTGAAGGCATCTGAGATATGATCCAGGCAGTTTATATAGCTAGGAGAGCTGGCTAACGAGCAGGATATGGACATCAGATGAGACAGAGTGGAAGCTGAGGCTGGCAATTAACCCTCAGCTGAGCAGCTTGCTCTGAGAAAGAAGGGCTGAGCCCAGCCCTGACATTAGGGGAGAGTGTTTCCACATATCTGTTACACTGTTCCCTGAACTGCAGACATTGGTGATTGTGGAAGTCAGCCTGCCTATTTTCCATACATGTAATGTGCATGATGGACAGGCCTGGAACATGATATTCTGCCCAAGGGAGAAACTGATATGTTTCTCTTTGAGCTGTGAGACTTCTGATTTCCTTGATGGTTGATTAAAATCCACTGCAATGGCATTGTATGACTGAATCCTAGTCGAGTGACCTTGCAGTCCCTTCCAACTGGGAAGGGAGAGCTAAAACATTCTGAGCTTCAGAATATTGATTGGGAGAACAACCTTTCCAGGCAACCAAGTCCTCTACACTGAGAGAGTGCCAGGGACTCATCTCCAGCTCAAGAAGCTGGCATTCATTGTGAGGACCTTCCAGACAATTGGGAGGAAGGATTTTCCAGACTCCAGCACTATATTCGTGATTCACCAGGTCAGGGCAAACCTGATTTTATGGGTCACGCAAATTAGATGATCCAGAAGCCAAGCCTGCTTGCCCATGCAGCCGGAATTTTGAGTTGCATTGGTCTGGAATGCTATTGAACATATGGGATTGCCTCAAAGGAGATCGACAGGTCCAGAACACTTACACAAAAGTGGAGGGTTGGATGGCTCCTGGACTGTAGAGTTCAAGCATAGGAACAGAAAGTCCAGAGTTTGTCTTATGGGAGAAAGCCTTGGATGAGGCTGTATCCAGAATTAGGCATAGATTCAGTGTTTCTCAACCTTTCTTCAGTCAAGGCACCCTTTAAAATGATGTACAATCTCGAGGCACCCTCCAAAAATATGGAGAGTCTTGAGGCACCCCATTCTAAAATGTAAAAACTATTCTAATCATTCTACATAATGCAGCAACATCAATACACGTAGGACACCCAACGTTAGAGTTGATTTCAGTTTTTCTCCATCACTTAGCTAATGAGCCTCCAAAGCTGATGGAGAGAGGCAAGGGAGTGTCAACAAGGATGATATGCAGGCAACTGACATCCTCCTTATCAAGTGATGATGTCATGGATCTTTATGAGGTTGACAGCTAGAAGGTTGTAATTGTGTACAATGAAAACCTGTGGCCTGTGTCATCCACCCACCAGCTTGTATAGAATTTTTGTCACAATTTTTAAGCATTTTGCCAAGGCACCCCTGAAGAAACCTCAAGGCACCCCAAGGTGCCTGGGCACCCTGGTTGAAAAAGGCTGGTCTAGATATTCCATGAAGGGAATGCCCTGAATGCAAAGCAAACCCAAGGTGCAGTGCACAGACCAAAAGGAAAGGAAACAAATCAGTAATGTAGAGTGCCCTCTGCAAAATGCAAGAATGTGTCATGAAAATGGGAACGTCCGCTTTAAGACCTCTTCCCCAGTTCCTGATACTGAAACGGAGCTTTTGGGCAGGAGGGGGGTGCGGATACCCGATTTTGACGGGTACTTCCGTTCCGGTCGCCTTAAGCGATCGGAAGTGGAAGGTATCCTTACCCTTCTCTCCCGAAGTCTTCTGTGACACAAGACAGGTCCCAGAAGACTTCGGGACCAATCACACGGGGTCGCTCCACTCGCACATGCGCAGTGCATGCCCAGCCATGAAGCCACTAGCTGTCACAGTCGGGTGCCCACACTAGGAATGACAGCGCCGCAGAGGGGAGGGGTAGAGATCCGAGGCTCCGTGCGGCCCCATTGCTGGACCGGGTGAGTGTCTGTTTATTAAAAGTCAGCAGCTACACTTTTTGTTGTAATAAACATAGAAAACGGTGGAGCTCCGCTTTAATATCCATAGATGCCACAAAGTCACCCAAGTGGATAGAGGCAATGACAAACCTGACAGATTCCACATGGAACCTTTGTATCAGGTGGAAGGTGTTGAGAACCTTCAGATTTAGAATGGGGTAAATGTCCCCTTTTCCTTTCTGAATAATGAACATGTCTGAGTAAAAACCAACAAAAATGAATGGATGTAAATTTAGGTAAACTGACCTGAACTGAAGGAGGTGCAAACTGATGTAAACCTATTTTAAACAAATCAGTATTCATCAGTTTTTCTTAGCAATGTGACTAAACTGATGAAGCCAATGTGAAAGGGCACTCAACAAAAAATTCTGGATAAGAATGAGGGAGCCACTCCTAAAGGCATTAAGGGGGGACTCCAAATAGTGTTGTAAATAAAGCAGGGGACAGTGGTCTGGGCTATTGGTCTCAGGTCCCTTAGATGATACACTGCAAGCCCCCTTGGAACTGTTAGTAGATGGTAAGCTGGCCCACAGGACCACTGCCCTTGTGCTTATGATTTGGATACTGTAATGCTGGAGTTTAAAGTTCCATTTTGAGGACTTCCATTTTATATACTGTATGATATGATATGCTTTTAGACATGTTGATTGCGTTTTTTTTTAACTGTGATGAAATAAACTCATGTAAACGGAATTTTTTTATTGTTGAAATTGTCCTCTGTGGTGTCTTAAAAATATGTTTTACTACTGATAACGCTTATTTTATCTCTAGTCATTTTCGAATGTAGCACCTCTCACCACCAGGTAAATCTTTGTTGATTTTTTGATAAATAAAAATCAGGAGATACAGTATGCATTAGCATTAAAAATCAAATAGCCATGTTGAGCACATTTATTGAAACTATTTCTTCTTGCTAAATAATGAAGATATAAAAACTATTGTATACATCTAACTCAAGATGCTATATATGGTTCCAGATATTTGGCTAAACATTTACACCAGTGTGACCAGTGTGTATGCCGTTTGTTAACAGCACAGAACACAGACATAGCATCTTATGCAGTTCATGTTTTTCTTTTATGAATGTCTCAAATTACTACTTTAACATCTGGATAAACCTTTTCTATAAACTCAAAGCTAATTATATCTAAAGATACTTTTTTTTACATCACCATCTTGTACTCATACAATGTTGCAGTCATGACGGGAACAAAATGTTGACGCATTTGCAAATGTGGACAAAGAAAATTAAACACAATTATATAGAAATGATATAGAAATTTTTCTTACAGCAATTTTTTCTTATGACAGCATTCACTCCTGAGAATAGTGGGGTGCCTAGAATATCAACAAAAGAACAGGATACTAGAATTTGATTATAGGATGTATACTAGGTCTTAAAAAAGGTGGACATATTTATATATTTATTTAGACAACTTTTAATTCATATTCATATATCTGAATATATTTTAAAAAAGTAACCATAAATGTCTCATTACCATTTATTCTGAAAGAATACTTTGGGAGTGTTTGGACCAGTTTCTGGAAATATTCCAATAAGTCTGCACCTAGAGAATACTTTTTTAGATAAGGTTATATCTGCATCATTTTCTACAAAGAAATAAAAGACAACGTTGGATTTAAATCTTTGCTGCAATATCTTTTAGCATTAACAATTTCTCACATAGTAACCTATAATAGATTTGGGGCAGATATAAATGTTCTTAATCTCCTCATCAATACTTATCGATACTCATCGATTCTTGTGGATAAATATGGACCTTGCTGTACATAAGGTGACATGAGCATCTTGCAAGGTTACCAGGGTGTACATGCACTATGATACGAATACCTATCTATGATGGGAATACTGATCCTGCCTTTCTGGGGAGAGGAGGCACTGAGGTTTAGAAGATTAATCCTCTATGTAGTTCATGGGGCTATCTTACCCTTCCCATCACTGCAAAACAGTGCAATGCAGTTACCAAAGTCTTTTGCTCTCCCAGCAGTACAACACATTGTATCCGTGTTGTGACAAAGGTGTGGCGTGTCACAATGTTAAAAGGGATAGGTGCCACCCAGGATTCTCAGTTATGCAAGTTGAGGGACACCAGGATGTCTTTTCTGAGGAGAGAAAATAGTTTTTTCCATTTTCGGAAAAATATAGCTAGGAGAGCTGGCTAACGAGCAGGATATGGACATCAGATGAGACAGAGTGGAAGCTGAGGCTGGCAATTACCCCTCAGCTGAGCAGCTTGCTCTGAGAAGGAAGGGCTAGGCCCAAGCTGAGAGCTGAGCAGTTTGTCACAAGACTGAATGACTTAATATGGTGAGTCTGCCCAGAGGCAGGCTCAGGGAATACACTGTCTGGATAGCAAGGAAGCTGGAAAACTTATATTTGTTGTTAAACAAAAAAGTATGTGTGGCCGGGCAACCCACATTGGCAGGCCTCCACCCCTAATACAATTTTGGAAAAGCAAACAAGCAAAACATGGGGCTTTAAATGAGGCATGTAAATGTAACTGATATTATACAACCAGTGTGCATGATTCTCTATGTATGATTAAGTAGATACCTTCATAATGTCATAATAATATATCTCAATCATGGTCCATGTCAAGAATAACAAAGCCATCATAGGACTAAATATAATCATTTATAAATGCATATGTATATATTAGATACAATTTGTAATGCAAAAATACATAATGGTAGTATATGAAATCTCTGTACATGGGAACATGACTGGCAGGATAAAAATTATCATATATAAATATCATTTGGTCGGGTATAATTAATATCATATGCACACAGGAAAAAATTGGTTAAACAAAGTATAGTCTTCGTAAAGATCCATCTTGTCTAAAAGTCTTCTAAAAATAAACCCTACGCGTTTCGTGGCGTATCAGCCGCTCATCAGGGGTATAGCAAGATGGTACTGAAAAATATGTTAAAAATTAATTAGTTGAGGGATGATGAAATATATAGTCCCCCTAAAAGGGGAACAAAAATATATAGACATATCCAATTTATACACACCGATTTCCAGACAGTGCTCGGCCGACATAGGGACGAAACAAAGGCCGTGGACGAACGCCCATCCCGGGGTTGAGGTGGAAAAGATCCCCCCCAAAAAAACGGAGAGTGGCGGCGACAGAAGGGTACACACCTCCACGATGCTGTAGTGACATGTTGTGAGTGTACATCAATGGCTACCTGGGCTGTGAAGAAAAAATGGGTAAAATGAGATTGTGGGAAAAAAAAAAGTGTAAAAAATGAGTAAAAAATGAAAAAAGTGTAATGGGATATGTGCTAATGGTGCAGATAGCATTAGATGTCGGTGAACGTGATTGGTAGTGAAGTGATGTGCACAGTGTATGATGTGTGAAAGTAATAGTGTGTGGGATACCTGTGCTGGTGGTGT
>BLSH010543406.1:30629-55153 GCA_018402905.1 Glandirana rugosa
CGCGCGCGCGCCTCCGGCGGCGCGCGCGCGCTCACAGTATCTCTGTATCGCAGCCGCCGTCGTATGACGGCGTTTTGCGTTACAGAGCCACTTTGCCGCCGTCAATCTCCGATCGGCGGTCGGCAAGTGGTTAAAGAAAGGAATAGCACCAGTATTTCATGAGCAGTATCCTCTATCACAGGAAAAGATTGAAGGCATCAGATCTTTGGTGCAGTTTTTCTGAAACAAGGGATAATAAAAAAAGAGTGATATCACCATATGACACCCCAATTAATCTTGTACCTAAGGCAAATGGTACTTATATATTTGTACAGGATTTAAGAGCTATTAATAATTTAATAGTTCTAATTGCACTGATTGTCCCACAAGTGCTCTGATTGTCCCAGATGTGCTGTCGCTAATTACCTCAATACCCCATAATGCCAGAGTATTTTCTAGGTTTGTAAAGACCCCTGAAGGCGTCTTTGACAAAGAGGGGAGAGTAGCCATACCTCAGAGTAGTGCCCCACTTTTTATTGCCCATTATCATGGATTAGGACATAGTATTGTATTTGTGCACAGAGTATGTACAGAGATGCATTACATCTATCAGGAGCAACCCTACTGTTGCACACTAGGTACAACATGAACACTTATCACCACCTAGTGCTCCTTTACAAATTTGCAAATTGACTTTACACACATGCCTAAGACAGGTAAAATGCAGAAATATTTGCTAGTAATTGTGAATGCTTTTTCCATGTAATAAGGAAGATGAAAAAACAGTGGTAAGAATATTGGTGAAAGAATTTATACCGAGATGGGGCTGTCCATTGCAGATCAATTCAGACAATGGACCAGCCTTCATTTCTAAAGTATGTCAGGAACTTGTGGAGGTTTCACATTTCTTGTTACCCATAGAGTTCAGGTATAGTGGAAAGGATGAATGGGACAATTAGAAAAGTTACTGGAGGCACATTTTCCAAATGGGAAACTGTGCTACCAGCAATATTGGCTTACATAACTAAATTATCACCATTTGTAGTGATCATGGGGAGACCATTTCCAGCACCTTGGGCAAAAGGCCCACTCATAGTAGAAATAGGTGACCTAGAATTGATTCAAGAAGAATATTGTAGGTAAATTGATTCAGACTTTGAATGGCAACTATGGTAATATGTCTGTCTCTTTTCCACTTCCCTCACAGGAACCGACACACCTTTTTAAGCCAGGAAATGTGTTTGCAGTGAGACAGCTAAACAGGATCAAGGGATTCAGGTTTCTCTTTGGGCCACAGACAACGGTGAACACCGTGACTGGAACAGCAGTCTTGATGGAACAAAGTCCCCAGTGGATCCATGTGACTAGAGTATAGAGAGTGACAAAGAGGGGCGAAGTAGGTGATATAGACCCCGGAAGTGAGAGAGTGGGAGAGTGCTGTGTGGACTTTTGATCTTGTTGGTGTTTTTGCCAACAGGGATCATAACAAACTGCATGTATCACCCAGATGACTTAGGCCCATTCAGGCCTGTGTGTGTCACGTACCTGGTGGTGGAGTCTGACGTGCAGATGACAGCTTCTCTTACACCTCTGGTTCAAGAGCCCCTGATAGAGTTGACAGGGTTTCAAGAGCACAGAGTGGCACGAGTGCTGGACTGTTAAGCTGGGTCCAGTTGTAGCATTCTGGAGTTAGATGTACTCGTGCAGGACTTCCGGTAGGCCAAATATGAACAGCTCAGCAGATTTGGAGACAGCGGGAAGCAGATGCAGACCGGGTTGTTAGCAGGTGGACAGCGTGATCACTGGCAGCAAAATGGAAGAGAAGTCTGGAAACAAGCCGGGTAGGTAACAGAAGGGCAAAGCGGTACCAAGGAGCAGGCAGGAGAGGAGTCAGGATATAAGCCGAGATTCGTTAACAGGCAGGCAGCGAAGTACCAGGGAACAGGCAGAAGAGAAGTCAAACAAGCCAAAGTCGGGTGCAGGCAGATATCAGGATAGTCAGTTCAAGCCAAAGTCACAGGAACATGATACGAACAGCAGGGGTCACAGATAACGCTGTACACCTGACAGCAATGATTCCAAGCCACAGCTTCCTTTAAATAGCCCGACATGAGTCAGCAATTGTTACAAGGTGCGCACACGCATCTTCACAAGCACAGGCGCACTTGGATTCCTCTACTTTGCCCATTGGCGTATGCGCATACGCCGGCCATCTTTTCTTCCGTGAACATGAAGTATAGGCATTCCTAAGTGCCTGCAAGCCTGTCCTCTGTGACAGTGTGTTTTGAGTACTATGATGAAACAAATAACCCATGCACACACCTACACTCACTTCTACCATAGATTCCAGCATATTTATATCAAATGTTTCAGAAATTGTTAATCAAACATATTTTGGTGTTTCGTATGTATGTACCAAGTACCTGATTCCTCAAGTTAACAATAATACTCATTCACCTATAGCTAACACTTGTAGGACACAGTCTAGTTTTTATTGTGTAGGACATTGTAAGGTGTTTGTCCCCAAAGACAATGCAGTTATTATGTATAAATTCTTTACTCTCCCTATTTCCATGCCAGATGTAATCACTGATACTGTTATGTGGTGGGAACCAAAGTACTATGAATCCTACATGGCTTTAGGCTCAAACAGCTCTACAGTTTGGATGATTGTTAGAAAGCAGACAAGGGTCTCATGTGTACACATAGGTCCCCAGTATTTGAGCTATGTTTACGGTCCAGGCCAGATGTTCACCTGAACCTTGTATCCCCAGGGATATAAGGCTTTTTTAGAGGTAGGCCCACAACAGGTGTGCCTAGCAACAGAAATATGAGTAAACACGATTGAAGTAGATGCTCAATTACCCTTCTCAGGCTGCATACACAATGTTTCACTTTTGTATTGGCATGGTTAAGTCTATGTTTTGAATGGAGTCACAAAATATTATCTATTGGAGACCAGATGTACTCCCAATAGGCGACTTTTCCTTGCCCATGGGCTTGATTGTGGATATACTCAGACAACAGAGGAGGTCCCTACAGCATCTTAGAACATACAACTTAACAGTACATTAAGCCATTGTAAAGACTACCATCATGAGAGGCAATCTTGAAGCAGCCACCACACGATCACCAACAAGAAGTGTGGTGGTGAGAACCTTTTTCTACCCCCTTGCTGTCTGTGTGGTGATTTTGGTCATACTTGTCCTATAGAATTGTTATTTGGTCAGCAAAATAAAGGAAAAAATTAACTGTATAATTAATAAGGCTGATGATCCAGCCTGGGCAAATTTGCTACCAAAATGAGAAAATTATCATGATAAAAGAGGGGATTGAAGGGTTAATAGTGTTCTATGCTGTAATATTTTTCTTTATTTTTCATATTACTGTGTGGCTTATGTTCTCACACTTGTGACTTGTGTTGGGACTGTTTGGGCTCTAGAGAGGTTTCCCATGAGAAAAACCTGATTGCTAAAAGTGTTTAGGCTAAGCATAATAATGTGATTAATTTATTGTGAGAATATTCTAACTTGTGAAGTTACCTCCTTTGCTCTGTAAAACCACCCCTTTTCCTAGTAACCAAGCCCCCTTATGTTAAAATCACTCCCTCTATACTGAAACCCATCCTTTCATTAACTTTATATAAAACCTCTGATTCCGGAAGAATAAATTGAATATGCTTTGACTTCATCTGGTGTGTGATGTCTTTGTTGTATTCCCGAGGCGGCCTCGTAATTGAAGCATCCCAGCCATCAGGTTCTGAAGTCCGCAACAAGACACACAAAGTTAAATAGTAAAGCAATTAAATAATTGGTGAAAGGATGAACATTATAACGGATATCAGACAAAAAAAGAGAGCAAATATTTAATATCCATCACCCCAGAGAATGTTTGCATTCTAGATGAGGTAGTAAAGTAGATATATTAGAACAGTAGCATTGTCAGTCTCCGGAAAGGTAGGTGTTAGGCCAGCCATACACGGTTGGAACTGAAAATGGGCAGGCTGAATGTGCCAAGTTGATCGATCTTTCAACTTGGTTACAACCAGCCTGCCGGATTCTCTTGCAATTATTATAATCACTGTCTTCTCCCAACTGAAATGGCTTCCCCCGCCCTCCCGCCAGGAGATGACAATGGCCCGGCAGGAGGGATTCCCGCATCAACACTGTCTGTGTTGATGGGGTAATCAATCAAATTTCTTTCCTTCATTCGCTTCATGTATGGTCGGCCTTAGACTAGCAGATTTAGATGAACTTGAAGCTACACTCTAGCTAACACTTTATAAATAGTTACAACAACAGCTTTATCCTTTTAGGATAAAGATTTTACATAATTGAATAGAAGCTGACCATTTGTAAGCTACCCGTCAGTGTTAAATAGTTTGTCTTAACGCTCTAACTGCCAGTGGCACCACTAGGGTTGGTGTCGCCTGTTGTGGTAAAACATGGTGTCACCCCCCCCCCCCAATAATTTTTGCAACCTGGGGAGAGATGGGGGAGAGAGAGAGGGGGGCAAGGAGATAAAGTGAGGCAGGGAGAGAGAGTGAGAGAGGGCAGGAAGAGAGAGTGCAAGGGGGCAGGGAGAGAGAGTGAGAGGGGACAGGGAAACAGAGAGGGGGAGAGAGGGAGGGGGAAGAGAGAGAGAACAGAGAGAGAGGGGGGCAGGGAAGAGAGAATGAGAGGGAGCAGGGAAGAGAGAAAGGGGAGAGAGCAGGGGCAGAGGGGGGGCAGGGAGAGAGCAGTGGGGGCAGAGGGAGAGAGAGGGGACAGGGGGAGAGAGGTGGGCATGGGAGAGAGGGGGGCAGGGAGAGAGAGAGGGGGCAGAGGAGAAAGAGAGGGGGCAGGGGGAGAGAGGGGACAGGGAGAGAGAGAGAGAGGGGGACAGGGAGAGAAAGAGAGAGAGAGAGAGGAGGCAGGGAGAGAGAGGGGGCAGGGTCTGGTCAGTGCTCATTCCCTTGGATGGTCCTAGGGGCTCACTGGCTCAGTCAGCGACTTCTCTTTCAATGTGGCTGTCAGTTTCACAGACGGAGCACACATGCAAGGAGAGAGGGGTCAGGAGAAGGGATGTGTCATGCTCAGGCATGCTGGAGGTATAAGGAGCAGTGTGGGGATCCCTTCCTTCCAGGACAGTTGCAGCTCCTGAGCCGGCTGTCACACGCACCCGCAGAGGACAGAGGTGAAGGAGAGAAGCAGGTGGATGGAGCCATGGGTTTTCCGCTGGCCCTGCATGTCTGCAGCGGAAGTGGCGCAACCTTTCAAGAGGCATCAGAGCAGCCCAGCTCAGTCTGCCCCTGGTGTCACCCCTGTGGCAGGTGTCTCCCGGTTGCAGTCCGCACCCACCACCCCTAGTGACACCACTGCTAACTGTCACTTTGTCTGATCAGCTTGATCTGTTAGGCCACTTTTCCACTGGGGCGGGCAGGGCGGTAGCGGTAAAGCCCTGCTAGTTTTAGCGGTGCTTTACTGCTGTTACAGCGGCACTTTGGCGGAGTGTTTTTAACTCCAACGAAGGGGTTAAAAGTGCCCGTGTGTTGTGTTCAGACGCTTCGGAAGCACTTGGCCATTCATTTCAATGGCAGGGGAGGTGTAGGAGCGGTGTATACACCGCTCCCGCACCGCCCCATGGATGCTGCTTGCAGGACTTTTTTTCCTGTCCTGCAAGAGCACCACCCCAGTGTGAAAGCACTCTGGCTTTCACACTAGGGTGGATTGGGGGTGTTTTTCAGGCGCTTTACAGTCGCTATTTTTAGTAGTGTGAAAGGGGTCTTAACCACTTACCAACCGGGGCCCTTTTTTACATTTGTTGGTTACAAGTTAAAAACAGTTTTTTTTGTTAGAAAATTACTTAGAACCCCCAAACATTATATATATATATATATATTTTTTTTCAAACACCCTAGAGAATAAAATGGCAATCGTTGCAATACTTTTTGTCACACGGTATTTGCGCAACGGTCTTTCAAGCGCGATTTTTTGTATATTGAGAAAGAGGATGTTACGCTAAGTAAATAGATACCATACATGTTACGGTTGAAAATTGCGCGCACTCGCGGAATGGCGACAAAGTCCAGTACTTAAAAATCTCCATAGGTGACGCTTTAAAAAGTTTTAACGGTAACCAGGTTAGAGGTGCAGAGGAGGTCTTTTGCTAGAATTATTGCTCACACTCTGGCGATCGCGGTGATACCTCACATGTGTGGTTTGAACACCGTTTTCATGTGCGGGCGCAACTTAGGTATGCATTTTCTTTGCTGCGCAAGCTCGCAGGGACGGTGTCGCTTTAATTTTTTTTTTTTTTTTTTAATTTTATTTATTTTTAACACTGTTCCTGATCACTTTTATTTCTATCACAAGGAATGTAAACATCCCTTGTGATAGTAATATATGGTGACAGGTACTCTTTATGGAGGGCTGGGGGGTCTAAAAGACACCCCATCCCTCCTTTACACTTCACAGTATACAGATCACCAAAAACAGCGATTCTGAATACTGTCATTTTTTTAAAACTGGCGCCATTAGCCGCCGAGTAAACCGGAAGTGATGTTATGCCGCCGCTTTCCGGAATTTGCCGAAGGAGACCCGATCTGAACCAATTCCGGCTTCTATCAGGTCTCCTCTGAGCTGGCGGATGCGCCGGATCGTAGCTCCAGTCTCCTGGTGGGACGGGAGACCGTAGAAGAGTGTCAGAAGGGGACGGGAGGGGGGTGTCCCCTCCCGCCCCCTGGGATAACGATCGAGCGGCTCCCGAGCAGGATCGGTCCTCATCCTCAGATAGCTGACCGTCCACTCTAAAAAACGGTACCGGGATATAGCCTGCAGCTGCAGGCTATATCCCGGTACAGCCACTCAAATTAGCCATCGCCTATTTACGGCGCTGGGGCTGAACCGGTTAAAGGAAGTTAAAAAATAACTAACCTACTGGCTTGATCACCAGGTAAAGAGAAAGAATAAATACAATTATAATTACTACTAATAATTTTTAATACCACTTTAAATGGATTTTGAAGGAAGGACCAGGATTGGAAATGAAACAAATAGACTACACATTAGCTCTCCCACTGTTAAATTATGAGCGATGGCCCAAAAATTTGACCCCTTTATTATTGATTGCATAATAGCTGCCGGAAAAATTATTTTGGTAGCAGTGGTGGCTGGTGTTAATTTTTTTGGGGGGGGGGGGGCGGCAAACAGTGCACCCGCCAATCCCCCCCCCCCCGTCGGGTCAGTCAGTGCACTTACCCCATCCATGGCGGGCAGTCATGGACATCTTCCCCGGCTCTCGGCAGCGGGTATCACTAGCAGCTTCTCCTTCCCCTGTTCCACGGCTTCCGTCTCCTCCTCGGCGGCCAATCAGAACGCTTCTCCTTTCGGCCAATCGGGAAATGGGTCTCAGACCCATGCTTCCTGATTGGCGGAGAGGCGATTCAGTGTGAAAATAGGGAATATTCATTAGCTATTCTCACACACCTGGGTGGTCTCCGGGCGCATTCTCAGCACCCCAAGCCCAACCTATTATGAAGTCTATTAGAGCCTCTGGCTCTAATCGGTGCTTCAAAAAACCACCCATGCCGCATTGGAATCCATGCATCTGGCATCCTGAAAGGAGCCGGATACAAGGATGTGGGGGTGGCAGCGATGGATAGGGGAGGCAGTGCCCGTGGGCCCTCAATGGATGAGCCGCCCCCGTTTGGTATCCTTTATCATTAATCTAAATATGCAAACTTAATTTGAAACATAGAAACATAGAAAAGTGACGGCAGAAAAAGACTGAGTAGTCCATCGAGTCTGCCCCTTTTTATTTTTATTTATTTTTTTTTTTTTACAATCACCTTGTTGTCTGACTATGGATTTATGTTTATCCCAAGCATGTTTGAAGCCATTTACTGTTGACTGTCTCACAACCTCTGTTGGTAGTTTATTCCAATCATCAACCACCCTTTCAGTAAAATAATACTTTCTAAGATTAGTTTTGAACTTCCCCCCAGTTAGTTTGAGGTCATGTCCCCGTGTTCTTGATTTTGGTTTCATATTGAAAAGACTGCCCTCCTGAACCTTATTCACCCCCTTGAGGTATTTAAAGGTTTCAATCATGTCTCCCCTCTCCCTTCTTTCCTCCAGACTGTACATATTAAGTTCCTGAAGTCGCTCTTGATATGTTTTATCCCCCAGACCTTTCACCATTTTTGTTACCCGTCTCTGAACTCATTCTATCTTAGAGACGGGTAACAAAAATGGTGAAAGGTCTTGAACTTATGTTCCCCATTAAAAAGGGATAGTGGAAATCCTTCTGGACACACTTTATTGTCTGGTTACAACACAAATTCTACGCAGTCCATTTATAGAGGTGGCACAGTTTTGCCCATTGTTTCATGGGAAGCCATCATATATGGCTCTTGTATACCCCTCCCAAAATCTGTTCTTATGTTTTTACTTTTTTGTACTCTCATTTTTGTGTTAAATTTACTTAAAATTTGGTGTACCTTATGCACACAATCTACCTTCATATCTGAACAGCCATGTCAGGTTTGCTGACATTAACATGTCATGTGCAGCTTTGTTATGTTTTTCAGTTTGGTTACCACTTTTGTTCCCTCACCCTGCTGAGCCCTGCATTCTGTGTGTTATACATTCCTAACCCCTACACTCTGTGCATGACACACTCCTGAGCACTGCACTCTCTGTGTTATGCTTTTCTGGTGCCTTTATTCTTTGCTTTATGCAATCCTGAACTTTGCACTGTAGATATTATGTTGCACATTGCATCCTCCTGACTACTGTACTCTGTGCACTTAACTTTATATGACATATTCCTGAAGTCATTCTTTAACCAGCTGCCGACCGTCCGCCGTGGCTTGACAGCGGCAACTTGGCTCAATATCGCATATTGCCGTCACCTGATGGTGGCTGCGAGATCGCGGCTCATGGGCTCACCGTGTAGAGGGGGAGCCAGGGAGCGGGTAGGGAGAACTCTATGTCCGCCGGCTACCCGCGATCTCTCCCCCGCAGTGACAGAACGGGGAACCGTTAGTGTAAACAATGGACCTCTGTTCTGACAGGGGAGAAGGAGAGTGATTGCATGCTTCCTGTATATGGGAGCAGCGATCACTCTCCTCCCCCACTCAGCCCAGCCCCCATACAGTTAGTAACACCTCCTAGGGAACACAGTTAACCCTTGCCTGCCAATGACATTTACTCAGTAATCAGTGCATTTTCATAGCACTGATCGCTGTAATGGTCCCAAAAAAGTGTCAAAACTGTCCGACATGTCCGCTGCAATGTCGCAGTACCGCTAAAAAAATCGCAGATCGCCACCATTACTAGTAAAAAATTTAAAAAAAATAAGAACCCCCACAAATGAATTCTCATTGTTCGTAAACACGGCAACTTTTGCGCAAGCCAATCAATATACGCCGATTGAGATTTTTTTTTACCAAAATATGAGGAAGAATATATATCTGCCAAAACTGATGAATATTTTTTTTATATGTATTTTAGCAAAAAGTAAGAAATATTGTTTTTTTGCAAAATTGTCACTCTTTGTTTGTTTATAACGGTGATCAGAAGTGACGCAGAGGTGATCAAATACCACCAAAAGAAAGTTCTATTTGTGGCAAAAAAAAGGACGTCAATTTTGTTTGGGTACAACATTGCACGACCACGCAATTGTCAGTTAAAGCGACACAGTGCTGAATCGCAAGAAGTGCTCTGGTCCTAAAGGGGGAAATCCTTCTGGGGCTGAAGTGGTTAAGGTAGGCTGTGTGAATAAAAGCAAATGTAATTACACAGGTTATATATTTAAACTGTGTGTGCTGAGATTTGTACGTGTCTATTAAACAATTGTTTGTGGCAAAGTAATTAAAGCATATTCTATAGTACAAGGACTCTAGCATATGCTTGTTGTGTATACAGTAAGAATACAAGTATGTTTTATTTAACTATGCCCCTTGCAGCACCTTCCAAGATTTAGCCACATCTACAATTATCTGCTGTGCACACCACTTTGTTAAAACAAGAAAGGATTGTTCCCGGGTGCTAGATATGCTAGGTACGTTACTATTGGGATCTTTACTGCCTAAAACTTCAGCCGGGATGGGTAGATAATGTAATCAATGCACGGGTGAAAAGAAAATCATTTTTTTTTTGTATGTAGAGTACTGAAGAGTGAACCAAAGGTGGTGAGAAGTGAACTAGAATTAGGGAGTAATAGAACAGGGAAGGAATATTAAATAGATGCATATAACTTGTGACACTACACATGTGACCTATATGCTGGAGTGTCCTTGTGGGTCACACTACAAGAAAACTGGCCATCAGAACAGAATATATAATCAATATATACAAGGGTTTTGAAACTCATAGTGTTTCTAGAGAGTTTAAAGAATTTATTGTATTTTTAAACATTGGTGGGGGGGAGGCCAACATGAAACAAGACATTTCAAACAATAAAATGCAATGGATAGTTCTACTGGATACTTTGTAAACAAATAGACTCAACATAAAACTATACCTGAATTGCCTTATTTTTAAAAGAGAAGTATGGCCAAAACTTTTTTGGCCATACTTCTCTTGAGGATTACAGAAGTGCACTTACTTGTGCTCTCCTGTGACCCAGACATCACAGAGCCGCGCTCCAGACTCTGGAGGGATCCTGAAAATAACGTTGGGATCCACCCAGAAGCCATACAGAGAGCCTGAGCCAGCTGCTCCTGCCCGGTGCTCCAGTGTATACTGGAGCAGCAGAGTACACACCAATTTTCAGCTTTCAGTGCTGTTGTGATTTGAATGAGAATTGCGCGGTCATGCGACGTTGTACCCAAACAAAGTTTTTATCATTTTGTTCCCACAAATAGAGCTTTCTTTTGGTGGTATTTGATCACACCTGCAGTTTTTATTTTTTGCGTTATAAAAAAAAAAAGACCGAAAATTTTGAAAAAAAAAAAACATTTTCTTTGTTCCTGTCACAAAAGTTTGTATAAAGTACATTTTCTCCCTCACTGACGGGCACTGATGTGGCTACACTGATGGGCACTGATGAGGCTACACTGACGGCACTGATGAGGCAGTACAGATTGGCACTGATAAGGTTGCACTGATGATGGGGCACATATGCAGCACTGATGGGTGGCACTGACAAGCAACACTGATGGGCACTGATATGTGGCACTGATATGCGGCACTGATGGACACTCATAGGTGGCACTGATAAGTGCCACTGGGCACTGATGGGCACTGATAGGTGGCACAGGTGGGCACTTTTAGGTGGCACAGGTGGGCACTTTTAGATGGCACAGGTGGGCACTTACAGGTGGCAGTGGTGGGCACTGGTGCAACAAGCACTGTTAGGGATGGCACTGGCAGGCATCATACATGGGCACAGTGCCATCCCTACAGTGCACAATATTTCCCTTACCTGGTGGTCTAGTGGGGGCTCCCTGGTGGTCCTGGGCGGCCTCTGTGGTCCTTCCCTGGTGGTTCTGGGCGGCCTCTTTGTGATATCCGGGAGGGGGGGCTCCCTGGTGGTCCTGGGCAGGCTCCCTGGTGGTCCAGTGGGGTGATCCTGAGGGTGGCTGCACTGATAAATGTTCAGCACAGCCCCCCCCCGTCAGGAGAGTAGCCGATCGGCTCTCCGCTGCTCAGGTCTGAAGACCTGAGCAGAGGAAAAGCCGATAAACGGCTCTTCCTATTTACACTGTGATCAGCCGTGATTGGTCACGGCTGATCACATGATAAAAGGCTTCGGATCAATAGACGTCCAGTCAGGATAATGAACCCCCCGCCCGGACGTCATTTGTCTATACGCCGGGCGGGAAGTGGTTAAAAACCACTTCCGGACTGCCCGCCGTCGTTATGTGTCGGTAGTTTGACACTAAATACCGTTGTTATGGCAGCACATAGCTGCCATAACCCCGGTATTTTTAAAAACGGCGGGCGGTCCGCTTTAAGACAAAAGTGGTCTTTGTGGCAGATTCGCTGCAAGATCACTTTTATAGGTGGCGGGAGATGTACGGCACGTCTCGCCTCGTCCCAGTCATCTCTGCCGCTTACTGGATCCATCAGTAGCGATGGAGACAATCCGATCCTCTCCCCGAAGAGGCTGGAAGTCAAATGAGGGAATGATGGCCCCCACTCGACTCCATACCATTGGATGACAGAAGCAACGTCAAACGTCACTTCCACCCAATGGTCTTAAAGGGGATTTTTTTTTTTTCATTAAGTTTATTTTTTATTGCTTTTAGGTGTAAATGTGAGATCTGAGGTTTTTTGACCCACATTAAAGAGGCCCTGTCCTGATTATTTCTATTACAAGGGATGTTAACATTCCTTGTAATAGGAATAAAAGTGATAATTTTTTTTTTTTTTAAAGACAGTGTAAAAATAACAAATAAAAAGTAAAATAAAAAAAGATAAATACATTTACAGAGCCCCATCCCTCTGAGCTCGTGCGCAGATCGAACGCATACGCAAGTGGACTTTGACAAAGCGCAGGCGCGTGAAACATGTTCATGGCGGCACACAGACTTTCCCCTCTCCTCCATCTCCGGCTCAGCTCTGACGTCATCTAGGCGCGCCGAACCTCCTCAGCTCTGCTAGATTCCTCCGAGTCCCTGGGTCATTGCTTGGCTTGTCCCATTGGCTCAGCCAAGCCATAGGCTCAACCACACTTTCTCAAGTTCTGGCACGATTGGCTTCCTGTCCGCCACCCGCAGCACCATCCATCTTGGACACAGTCGCACTTCCACCATCCACTATCAGCTAGCAGCCTTTGGGACTCCTCCTCCTGGACCAGTTTTTCACCCTCCCCAGCATGGTCACTGGCACCCCCCATGTTAAGCCAGCGAGCCCTCTGGATGATGTTAACCTCTCTTAAAGCTCTGAGGCCATCTGTGGTAACGTTGGTCTATTACACTATTCATATATTGTTCATAATATCGTGTTATGCACATTTTAAACTTTCGTTCTAACTTGATGTGCCTGCTCTTACTGTATACCCATATTTTGGATCCAGCCTACAGAGCACTGCTCAATAGTTTGCCTTGTTTATTCCACATTGTTCCAGTGTTTGTCAGCTGCACTGGGCTTGATCCTTCACTAGCTATGGATTTTCATACACAATTTTTTCATAGGACCCATCGTTTTTGAAGCTCTTCAGGACTGTATTTTCGCATATGCAAGTCGCGCCCACAGATGTAAACAGTGTTCAGACCACACATATCGCCGCGATCGTTAGAGCGAGAGCAATAATTCTAGCACTAGACCCCCTCTGTAACTTAAAACTGGTAACCTGTAGAAATTTTTAAACGTAGCCTATGGAGATTTTTAAGTACCAAAGTTTGTCGCCATTCCTCGAGCGGGTACAATTTTGAAGCATGGCATGTTCGGTATCAATTTACTCGGCGTAACATTATCTTGCACAATATGTAAAAAAATTGGGCTAACTTTACTGTTTACTTATTTTTTAATTCAAAAAAGTGTATTTTTTTTTAAAATAAAATTTCGTTTGTAAGACCACTGTGCAAATACGGTGTGACATAAAGTATTGCAACGACCACCATTTTATTCTCTAGGGTGTTTAAATAAAATATATATATAACATTTGGGGGTTCTAGCAAAAATAAACAGATTTTAACTTGTAAACAACAAGTTTGAAAAATAGGCCCGGTCCTTAAGTGGTTAAAAAAAAGATAAAAAAATAAAGTAGCATTATAAACAAAAAAAAAAAAAACATTTTAAAATCCCCTGCCCCGTGTACACACAGATAAGAATGGCAGCATCTATGTAAGAAAATGGCAACTGTGCCACACATTAAACAGTATCTCACAAAAGTGAGTACACCCCTCACATTTTTGTAACTATTTTATAATATATTTTCATGTCACAACATTGAAGAAATTATACCTTGCTACAATGTAAAGTAGTGAGTATACAGCTTGTATAACAGTATAAATTTGCTGTCCCCTCAAAATAACTCAACACACAGCCATTAATGTCTAAACCACTGGCAACAAAGTGAGTACACTCCTATGTGAAAATGTCCAAATTGGCCTATCATGTGACTTGTTAGTGTTATAAGGTCTCAGGAGTGAATGGGGAGCAGGTGTGTTGAATTTGGTGTTATCGCTCTCACTCTCTCATACTGGTCACTGGTAGTTCAACATGGCACCTCATTACAAAGAACTCTCTGAGGATCTGAAAAAAAGAATTGTTGCTCTACATAAAGATAGCCTAGGCTGTAAGAAGATTGGCAAGACCCTGAAACTGAGCTGCAGCATGGTGGCCAAGACCATACAGCAGTTTAGTCTGATAGGTTGAACTGAAAGAGAGGAAATTCTCTAGCAGGAAGCAGACAGGAAGCTGGTGGGAGGGGCTAGAGTTTTTTTGTCATTTGTTTACAATGGTATTGTTCATTTATGAATACAAGTGTAGATTGCAAAAGTTGGGGAGGAAACAGCATTGTGCATGTGTATAGTGCTACGCTATAGGTGTGTTTAAGAAACGTTATGCTTCTTAAACAGGTAAAGTAATATCTCTATGTTGAAATGAATAAAATAATATACTGTAAAAGCACACACTTTTTTTGAGTCTATGGTTATTAAAGTCCAACTTAAACTGTGCAGGAAGAACTGTGAATTGAACCACGTCAATGTCCAGAGGAAATTATCCAGAAAAAATTGTGCAAAGTGAAGTCCAATCAGGAATAAACATGAAGACTGCCACCAGGAACCTCCAAGGGTATATGCTCACTTCACATATGGACCCTCATTAGAGGGGTCAGTGAAGCCTTAAAACAATCAGTCAGGGATTTCACACTCTCTGTGGATGGTCAGTGATCTCGGTAGCAAACTCAGCCTCAGAGTCAAACCCAGCTCAAAAAAAGTAAAAAGCCTCATAGTGTACACTGTATAAATAATTTTATTACTAAAAAAACATATATGCACTTACCCGAGCAGCAGTGTAAGGTAAACCAGATTCCCACCACCAAAACACCAGTGCAGGCTTATGCTAATGTTCGTGCGCATTACTGACATGCTAATACTTCTAGGCAAAGAGGCAATAGATGTACTATTCCAGTTAATTGCGGTCGCATTCTTACACGCGCTTGCACACGTATTAGCATGAATGGTCTTCAGAATGGTCTTCAGCTTGTTCCTCAATTCCTGTGACCTTATCCATTGAACCTCCTTACCTGTGCATGACCTGGCTTTCTCCTGGACTTTGCCTTTGCTCCTGCATTAATGTTATGTACCTGATCTCTCTGACTTTGACCTGTTTACTGGGCTCGTCTTTGCCTGCTGATTCTGTACTGCGCTGCCTGGCTGTTCACAACCTTGGCCTGCTTCCTGGACTTTCTCTGCCTGCTGATGTGGTCCCTTGTTACCCAGCTGCCCCTGGTCACTGCCTGAATACTGACTCTGCTACCATCTCCTGCTCCAGTGCCAAGCTACTTCAGTATCCTGTTCTTAGAACTGCGACCTCCAGTTTCATCCACCTAAGAGTGGACTTCACCAGCCAGCTACTCCGGCACTCGTGCCACTCTCTGTCTCCACCTTCAGGAGTGTTGGGCAGGAGGTGCAAAAGAGGCATTTACAACATTCCAGTCATCACCAGTTACATGATAAGCAGGTGCATAAATGTCACCATGTCCCCTCATATTTTAGACGAGCGTGCAGGGTAGCCATTCTATTAGGAAATCAGTAGGAGCTGGCAGCCCACTCAGAAACTGGCTCTGACTCCTGGATCGATTAGGCTCTATAATAGGAGTTTCATCAATGTGTTGTCATCATAGCTGCAGGGGGTACAACCATAGTTTTTTCCCGCTACAGCTATACCTTCAGTGCCCTGACTATAATAAAATAAATAAAAAAATAGAAATACAACTGGCTGTTGAGTGCACGGGAGGAAAAGATTATTCTTGCAAAGTAGAGGAATTGTAGACATGCAACCCAACCACGAGCCAATTAAAAAAAGGAAAAATAAATAAATATAAACAATAAAAAAGGGATTTTATTAAAACTTACCGTAAAATTCTTTTCTCTGAGTTCGCTGACAGACGCAGCCCTTCATTAGACAAGTGGGGTTATATGCACATCCTACCAGGAGTTGACTAGGCATATAGAAAGAAAGCAAGCTGGCCCCTCCCAGGGGGCCTTCCTCTCTCTCCCATATAACCCCCCTGCTCTGTATAGCATATCAGTTCGTAACAAGCGAAAAACAAACACAGAGGGGTGGGTGCTGCGTCTGTCAGTGAACTCAGAGAAAATGATTTTACGGTAAGTTTTAATAAAATCCCTTTTTCTCTTACATTCACTGACAGACGCAGCCCTTCATTAGACAAGTGGGGATGTCCCAAAGCTGTGTCAGTCAAGAGGGGTGGGTAAAACAACAACAACTGTACCCAACAGAATCCTCTCAGGAGGCGCCAGCCACGCCTACACCGCCGCCTGTAAAACTTTACGGCCAAAAGCAGCATCCGCAGATGCTGACACATCAACTTTGTAAAACTTAGTAAACATGTGCACCGAGGCCCAAGTAGCTGCCTTGCACACCTGTGACACCGAAGCCTGGTGTCTGAAAGCCCAGGAAGTGCTAACTGCCCTGGTGGAATTAGCTGTGACCGGAAAAGGGGGTACTTTGCCCCGAACAGTATACGCATGGGTCACGGTCTGCTTGATCCAACGGGAAACAGTAGCCAACGAGGCCGCCAACCCTTTGCACGGCCCATCGGTCAGCACAAACAACGCATCAGACTTCCGAAAGGAAGCTGTAGACGCCAAGTACACCCGTAAAGCCCTCACGACATCCAAGGAATGTAACTCAAATTCCTTGGGATGCGCTGGGTGCGGACATAATGAAGGAAAAACAATATCTTCATTAATGGGAAAAGAAGAGACCACCTTCGGTAGAAAGGAAGGAGACGGGCGCAAGACCGCCTTGTCCTTATGAAGGACTAGGTAAGGAGACTTGCAGGACAAAGCTGCCAACTCAGACACCCACCTAGCGGATGTGATGGCCACCAAGAACGCCACTTTCTGCGACAGCAATTGTAAGGGAATATCCCTGATCTTCTCATAAGGCAGTTTCTGCAGCACAGAAAGCACCAAATTCAAATCCCATGGCGCCAAAAGCGACCGTATTTGGGGAGCCACATGGCGCACACCTTGTACAAATGTACGAATCAACGAATGTGATGCCAAAGGCCGTTGAAATAGAATTGCCAGAGCCAAAATCTGACCCTTGAGAGTTCTCAATGCCAATTTTTTATCCAGGCCCTGCTGCGAAAAAGCCAGGACCCTGGACACAACATAAGAGCGAGGGTTCCAACCCCCCGCCTCACACCAGGCAATATAGGCCTTCCAGGTGCGATGATAAATCTTGCGTGAAGTACACTTGCGCGCCTTAAGCATGATAGGGATCACGGAGTCAGCGACCCCCTATCCCTCAACACCTGGGACTCAATAGCCAAGCCATCAAAGCCAGCGAGGGTAAAGCAGGGTGCAAGATGGGTCCCTGAGACAACAGATCTTCACGCAGCGGAAGACACCAGGGAACATCTGCCACCATCCGCACCACGTCGGCGTACCAAGGACGCCAAGGCCAATCCGGAGCCACCAGGATTGTCGGAATCCCCTCCACTTCCACTCTGTGCAGTAGCCGCGGTAGAAGCTTGATGGGAGGAAAGGCGTACAGGAGTCGATACCGACTCATGAGCCCCAACACACGCATACAGAACCGTAAGGAAGACCACCGGCGTGACGGCAGGGTTCGCACCACTGCATGCAGTGTCAGCAACTTGGCCGGAGGTAAGAACACCTTCGCCTGCTCTGTGTCCAGAATCAGACCCAGATATTCCAGGTGACAGGACGGGGTCAATGTCAACTTCTGCAGATTGATCAGCCAGCCGATAGCCACCTTCTCCTCCAGAGCCGAAGCAGACTCCGCTCTCAGGAGCAGGTCGTCAAGGTATGGTACCACCGCAATGCCTCTCTGCCTCAACAGCGCCAACACCGGAGCCACCAGCTTGGTGAACACCCGAGGAGCCGAGGCCAGACCGAAGGGAATTGCCACGAATTGGTAGTGCAGATCTCCCACCACAAAGTGCAGAAAGTGCTGGTGCCGGAGACAAATAGGAATGTGGAGGTACGCATCCCTGATATCCAGAGATGCCATGAAGTCCCCTTGGTGTAGGGCGGCCACAACTGAACGTACAGATTCCATTCTGAATTTTCGCGCCCTCACAAAGTGATTTAGCGCTTTTGGTTGCAGAACCGGTTTGACCCCCCCCTTTTTGGGAACCACAAACAAGTTGGAGTAGAAGCTGCGGAATCTTTCCAGCCGGGGTACTGGCACAATCACCCCTTGTTCGGAGAGCGCCTGAACAGCCCCTAGGAGAGCCTCTCGACGCCCCTGAGGGAGTCTCAAGTTTGATGAGAAGAACCTGTCTGGGGGTAGAGTGCTGAACTCTATCCTGTACCCGGAGGACACCACTTCCTGCACCCACCGGTCGGGAATGCGGGCAGTCCACCTGTCTGCGAAACCCATCATATGGAGGCAGACTTATCCTCTGTCTTTTCGCTCTTGCGTTGCCAGGGTCGCTTACTGGCCCCCACGGCAGACTTGCCAGGCCTTGACACCTTGCCCGCTCCACCGGGGGCACGAAAAAACCTCTTCTGACCAGAAGGATTAGGACCCTGCTTGCGGAGGAACTCCCGCAGCCTGGGCTCCGGAAGAAAAGTACTCTTCCCTCCAGTGAAATCCTTAATGATTTCATCCAACTGCGCCCCAAAGAGCCGACCGCCCTGAAAGGGGAGATCCATCAGGCCCTTCTTAGACGTGTGGTCACCCGGCCACGAACACATCCAGAGTACCCACCTGATAATGACTGCAAAAACCGACATTTTAGACAACATGGGAAGCAGGTCCAGAGCTGCGTCACACAGGTATCGAAGCCCCTGAAACACATGATCAGCTCTCTGCGACGCCTCAAGCGACCTCCCACAGTTCAAGTCATTCTGCAGCTCCGTCATACACTCAGACAGAGATGCCGACGCCAGGGCCGGCCGCATGGCTGAGCCTGCCAGCAGAAAAAGTGCTTTGGACACCGCCTCCGTCCGCCTATCAGCTGGGTCCTTAAAAGAGGGAGACCCCTCCAAGGGAATGGTCGTAGCCTTATTCAGGTGTGCCACCGGGGGGTCCACTGCGGGGGATGCCCACTTCTCCACAAAGCTATCCTCAAATGGATAACGTATAGCGAAGCGTCTCGGCAGGGCAAAGGAATTCTGTGCCATTCATGATAGACCAGATGGTCAAAAAATTGATCATAAGGGTAAGCCTTAGGGGGCCTGAGCGGCCTAGCAGACCCGCAAACGTATGCGGACTCCTACGACTCCCCAACTTGGTCCAGTCGCAAAGACGCACGGATATCAGCAATCAGTGCAGCCACCAGCGCCTTTTCGCGTGCAACCGAGGCCCCCTGGTCTTCCTCGCCGTCCGAGGGATCCAGCTCGCCCTCTGAGAGCTCCACAGGGGTCCCCGTGACCCCCGAGGCCACTTCCGGTTCAGACTCTTCCCCTGAAGAAAGGGGGGAGGCGGACGCTTTTTAGGGGCCCCCTAACTTGGCTCGGCCCCGCCCGGGGAAGGAATTCCCCAAATACTGCTCTCAACTGGTCCAGGGACACCAGGCCCCCCAGCACAGGACTGGGAAAATGCACTGACACCCCCACAATACAGCCACACCACCACCCCACAGAGCAACCAGAGAGACCCCAGGAGGACTGCACCCACCGCTACCAGCACCCCAGGGAGAGCCCAGCTATACTTGCTGTTTGTAGCCTCACAAGCGCTGCGTCCCAGTAGGAGTGCTTAGTGACCGCCAGTCATAGAGCCTGCGCCGCCTGTGTAATCCACGCTGTCCCAGGATGAAAAGAGGAAGCAAAATGGCAGCAGCATGTTTTTCTTACCAGGGACATCCAACATGGCCGCCCAAGCGGTCACTAGAGGCCAAGCCTGTAATACAGGCCGCGACTACAGCAAAATGGCCGCCGCTCAGCACTAGAGGGAAAACCCCAGGAAAATGTCCGCGGCTACGGCAAAATGTCGGCGGATCGCCGCATGGCAGTGCGGAAGTGCGGGGAGGGGGGTGTAGGAGGGGGGCGAGTACACCCAGGGGGGACACTAGCCCAACGAAACACTCTCCACCGGCCGGCTGAAATCGCATAAATCGCCCAGCGCCCCTCCGCGCCCCTAGGGGGGGAGAGAGGGGGTCACTCACCAGTCCGATGGGCGTAGTGGGTAGCCACCCGGGTGCAGACCTTCCTCCCACTCCGAAGAGAGATGCTGCAGGCCGCAGGCCCCTGGACAGGAACCAGGTCCGGTCACCAGGCGCAAGTGGGAATCACCCACTGGCCGCCCGCACGGAACAGGCACGATGCGGCGGGCCCCGCCAAGGCTAGGGCTAGCTCGCATCGGTCATCCGCGCTGGGGAAAGTGCCCCAGCCGGCTTCTTGATAGCAGTCTTCATCAGATAGCTTGAAAAAAATAAAAAAGCGGTAGCAAAAAAATTAACCGCAGGTCCCATAAGGGAGCCAGGTCTAACTCCTTGCACTAGGCATAGAAAACTGATATGCTATACAGAGCAGGGGGGTTATATGGGAGAGAGGACGGCCCCCTGGAAGGGGCCAGCTTGCTTTCATTCTATTTGCCTAATCAACTCCTGGTAGGACGTGCATATAACCCCACTTGTCTAATGAAGGGCTGCGTCTGTCAGTGAACGTAAGAGAAAATAATGATTTAAAGAAATTGTGAATGGGAATCTACAACCCAGGCTAGAAAATGTTTCCATTAGGTTTTATAGAGGAGGGCTTGCAGCACAAAGAGCTTGAATAAAGTGTGGCACAGACCACTAGATTTGGGAATGGTTTTGGTGTTGCTTTTTTCCAGATGTCAGCTGATGCCCATTACCATCTGGAGCTGTACTGTCCAATAGGGATGAGCGTAAAGTTTGGTCAGACTTTTTACTCATTCAGTGGTTGCTGAACATTATGAATAGTAGCGGTAGAATTACCATTGCTAAGGATGTAGCAGCATCACTTGGCCACATGTGGGAATCCCCAGCCATGTAAACATAGGGTTAGCATGACATCATTGACCATATATGGACACATGGCCATATTTTGTAAAAGACATTGACCAAACACAGCTTTGGTCATATTTGCTGAATGATATCACCCAGAAGACCTCATCTCTTTGTCTATTTTTAGCCTAGGTGATGTCATTAAGCATTAGAAAAGTGACAGACTCAGATGTGTCCATCAGTCCGTCGGTAGGATTTGTTGTTTTTGTTTTGGAGGGTATTGTTCATTGTGATTGACATTAATTTGCTTCACTAGACAACAGGATTGACAACTGATTTACCGCGTGGGACATTTTTTTAAAATAAAGAACTTGTAAAAAAAAACATGTAAATATGTTTATTTGCTTTTCACTTTTTTCTGAATAGAGTAGGAGTGTGCAATGTACCCGTTACTCATTCATACGGGGGGGGGGGTGGTGTCTGGGGCCCCTTATTGTTAAAGAGAGCTTCCAAATTCCCATAAATTCCCTACCCACAGACCCCTACAACAACTGAGTACCCCCATGTTGAGGACAAGTGACCTGGTATAGTTCAGGAGGTGGGCCACGTGCTTATCCCTTTGCTTTCTTGGCCTGCACGGCTGTATGCTCAAATGAGGATCTGGTATAGAATTTTGGGGGCCATGCTTTTTCTCCTTGTTTCTTGTCTGAGGGTTCTCCCTCAAAATTTGGGCTTGTTATGGCATTTTTATAAAATTGAGTGCTTTTGCTTTATTATATTATTACTATACAATTATTATTTTGTTTAACCACATCAATACTGGGCATGAAAACCCCCTTCCTGTCCAGGCCATTTTTCAGCTTTATCACACTTTAAATGACAATTACTCAGTCATGCAACACTGTACCCATATGGAATTTGTGTCCTTTTTTTCACACAAATAGAGATTTCTTTTGGTGTTATTTAATCACTAGTGGGTTATTTATTTTTTGTGCTATAAATAAAAAAAAGTTTGAAAATTATGTGAAAAAATGTATTTTCTTTGTTTCTGTCATAAAATTTTGCAAATGAGTCATTTTTATTCATAAATTTTGGCCAAAATTTATACTGGTACATATCTTTGGTAAAAATAACCCAAATAAGTGTATATTATTTGGTCCTTGTGTAAGTTATAGAGTCTACAAGCTATGGTGCCAATCATTGAAAATTGATTGCACCTGATCACACCTGATATACGGACAGCCTCATTTCTTGAGACCCTAACAAGCCAGGAAAATACAAATACCCCCCAAATGACCCCTTTTTGGAAAGTAGACAGTCCAAGGTATTTAGTAAGAGGCATGGCGTATGTTTTGAAGTTGTATCTTTTTCCCACAATTCTTTGCAAAATGAAGATTTTTTTTCACAAAATTGTCATATATTAACGGGTTATTTCTCACACCCAGCATATGCATACCACAAATTACACCCCAAAACACATTCTGCTACTCCTCCTGAGTATGGCGATATCACATGTCTGAGACTTTTTCACAGCCTGGCCACATACAGAGGCTCAACATGCAGGGAGCACCGTCAGCTATTCTAGGGACATAAATTACACATCTAATGTCATGACGACCTATCACATTTTTGAAGGCCCTGGAGCACCAGGACAATGGAATTGCGCAAAAAAATTACCCCATTTTGGAAAGCAAAAGGCATAATGAGTCTTTTGAACATGTAGTTTTTTTCCAGTAGTTTTTGGAAAATGTGGAAAAAAAATTAAAACACATTTTTATTCCACAAAGTTGTCCATTTATATGATATTTCCAACACATAGCATATACATAGCAAAAATGACACCCCAAAATACATTCTGCTACTCCTCCTGAGTATGGCGATACCACATATGCGAGACTTTTACATAGCCTGGCCACATACAGAGGCCCAACATTGAACTAGCACCTTCAGGCGTTCTACAAGCATAAATGACACATCTCATTTCTCAACCACCTATTACACTTTTGAAGGTCCTGGAGCACCAGGACAATGGAATTGCCCACAAAATGACCCCATTTTGCAAAGCAAACACCCCAACATATAATCTATGAGGCATAATGAGCCTTTTGAACATGTCACTTTTTTCCAGTAGTTTTTGGAAAACGTGGGAAAAAAATGAAAACGCTTTTATTTTTACACAAAGTTGTCGATTTATATGATATTTCCAACACATAACATGTACCTAGCAAAAATGACACCCCAAAATACATTCTACTACTCCCCCTGAGTATGGCAATACCAAATGTGTGAGACTTTTACAGGTGATGTTTACTGATAGGTGATGACGTTCTCTGACAGGTGATTGGCGATGGTGACTGGTGGAGGTCACTGATGGGTGATGGGTGACTGGCGGTGGTCACTGATGGGTGACGGGTGTCTGGTGGTGGTCACTGATGGGTGACGGGTGTCTGGAGGTGGTAACTGATGGGTGACTAGCGGTGGCCACTGATGGGTGATGGGTGACTGGCAGTGGTCACTGAAAGGTGACAGGTGACTGGCGGTGCGCACCGATAGGTGTCGGGTGACTGGTGGAGGTCACTGATGGGTGCTGGGTGTGTGGTGGTGGTCACTGATGGGTGCCGGGTGTCTGGCGGTGGTCACTGATGGGTGACGGATGTCTGGCGGTGGTTACTGATGGGTGCCGGGTGTCTGGCGGTGGTCACTGATGGGTGACGGGTGTCTGGCGGTGGTCACTAATGGGTGAGGGGTGTCTGCCGGTGGTCACTGATGGGTAACGGGTGTCTGGTGGTGGTCACTGATGGGTGATGGTGTCTGGCGGTGGTCACTGATGGGATATGCCTCGGTCAGTGATGGGTGACACGCCATGGTCACTGATGTGTGACACGCCACGGTCAGTGATGGGTGACGGGTGACACGCCATGGTCAGTGATGGGTGACATGCCACGTTCAGTGATGGGTGACATGCCACTGTCAGTGATGGGTGACAGGTGCATTTTATAATGACAGGTACACTTTATGGGGGCAGATGGGGTGACTGTTGGGTGACAGGTGCATTGGGGGGGCAGGGGTGAAGTGACAGGTGTGTTGGTGCGGGGGGGTTACGTGGACAGTGGGTTGTCAGTGGGGTAGACGGGGGTATTTCACATGGACAGTAATATTTTACGTGGACAGTGGGTAGTGACTGTCACCGTACAGTGGGTAGTGACTTGCACCGTACAGTGGGTAGTGACTGGTACCGCACAGTGGGCAGTGGGTAGTGACTGGCACCGCACAGTGTGTAGTCACTGGTACCGCACAGTGGGTAGTGACTGGCTCCGTATAGGGTAGTCACTGGTGGCGGTCTGTGGTAGTGGGTAGTCACTGGTGGTGGTCTGTGGGCAATGGGTAGTCACTGGTGGCCGTCTGTGGGGAGTGGGTAATCACTGGTGGCGGTCTGTGGGCAGTGGGTAGTCACTGGTGGCGGTCTGTGGGCCGTGGGT
>BLSH010543406.1:55163-74371 GCA_018402905.1 Glandirana rugosa
TTCCCGATCCTAGTCACTCAATGACTAGACGCATTTTGTGGTTGTGTGGACAGTGAAGTGGGGACGGGGGGTTACGTGGACAGTGGGTTGTCAGTGGGTGGGTGACAGGTGCATTGGGGGGCAGGGGTGAAGTGACAGGTGTGTTGGTGTTTTACGCAGATCAGTAACTCACTGATCCTAGCCCTTCTCTCCTCACACTGGAAACTGTGAGGAGAGAAGAGCTGTTAGCAGTGAGTTACCGCTCTGTTTACATTACATGTGATCGGCTGTGAGTAGATCACAGCTGACCACAAGGTAACAGCCACCGGCCGGCGGCTGATACCATTGTTGGTGGCAGGCAGTGTTCCCTGGGAACACGCCGCCACCGACGCGCACACGCAGCATGCTCCCGATCGCGCGCATGCGCCGTGCAAATGGGGGCAGTACCATTTGTGATCGGCCATGACTTCGTCACGGCCAATCACATGGTCAACAGCCATGACCAATGGCTGTTCACCCCAGTCAGTGACGCAGTGTGTCCCGGGGACACACCGCCACCGACAGAGCCAGGATGCTTGAGCTTGATCGTGTTCGCAATCCCAGCTTAAAGGGGCGACGTCATATGAACGAGAGCCGTACCGCTCCACCATCATTTGACGGTGGACGGACGGCAAGTGATTAAGAATAAATTTTCTTATAACTTTTAGATATGCTGTGGTTGCCACTTGCATCAATTCTATTACCACTGGATAAAAAAATCAGGTATTGCAGCCAAAACTACTTAAAGCGGAACTTTACCCATAACAACTTGATAGAAAATAATGTTTTTTAGCAAGGAACATACATTCCACATTAATAATTATGCTACCAAAATAAGCGTGTGCTGTAAATTGCCTCCAGCATAGTTCCTGTCTTCTTGCTGGAGGCTGCCATTTTGCTGAAGCCCAGAGCCCCTGAACAGCAGTAAAGCATAAAGCAGAACGGTCCCCTCCTAGGGAAGGAGACGCAGACAGTCCCAATGGCAGGAGCCAGTTCATCCGGTGAGTTGCCTGATATTACTATGTTGAGTTATTTGGCTCAAACTTTTTCTTCAATTATTGAAAAAATGAAATCTTCAATAGTTCAGAATACTGTTTTGGATGATAATGGCATTGCCTCAGTGTGGCAGATTAAATTACCTAACTCCACGCAGACTCAATCCCGGGATCTACACTTGCCAATTCTATTGCTACGCCTCTTCCCGTGTCTCTGTCATTCCTTCTCCACTTTTGCCTGAAGGTTGTTTGAAGGAAGCATTATCTTGCAAGATTTCTCCATTAGGATTTCATCTTAGCATGGCTATCAACTTAAAAATATGAAGAAATAAATATATTGATATTCTCTCTTTATTACCATCGTCTAAAGAGAGTTGTTTTGACAGAAAAGATGACAAGTTTGAGGATGATAAAAGAAGATCAGTGCCTCACTCATTTAATAATTGGTTTCAGGCCTTTTGCATATTTGCGAGTGTACTAGGTGAGAAATACCCTCAGCACTGTTGTGGGCTATTTCAGCATGTCAAAATAATTTTGAAGGCCTATAAAAATTTTAATGGGCTGGCTTGATTTTACTACGATGAATCCTTTTGACAGAAATTGGCAGTGCATCATTCTCTTAAATGGGGAATGAAAAATGTCGGTCTTTAGCTTAACCTGCTTTTGCCTCAAAAAATTCAGTTTTCTAAGCCCACTGTTCCAAGTCCTGTTGGATTTCGCAAAGGCTTGTGCTTTAATTTTAATGACGGACAGTGCAAGTGGCCACCTCTAGATACAAACACGAGTGCGCGTATTGTTCAGGAAATCACCCTGCAGCCAGATGTTTTCAAAAAAAATGGGTGCTAGTAATACTAATCCTGCAAAGGAGTCTTTTCTTAAAAGCAGTGACTCCCGTGATACTGGAAAACATGCAGCCGTGGCTTATACTTTACCCAAACCAAGCGATAGCGGAATTCTTAATTAATGGATTTTCAGAAGGTTTTCCTTTACCGGTTTATTCAGGGTCAGGTTGCACTATCTACGACAATTTGTCTTTGGTTTATCGTTACGGTGATGTGGTGAATGCTAAGCTGGAAAAAGAGGTTTCTGAAGGACGAATGGGAGGACCTTTATCTGAGCCGCCATTTTTAGATTTTAGAATTTGGCCTTTGGGGATTGTTCCGAAGAGAGAAGCAAATTCTTTTCGCATGATTCATCATATCTCTTACTCTGTGGGTTTTTCATTGAATGACGAAATCGACCCTGAATTATGTTCAGTGTCTTATTCTTCCTTTGATGACGCTCTTGAAAAAATTAAGAGAGTAGGTGGTTCCCCCCTTTTAGCAAAGGCGGATGTGCAATCTGCATTTTGATTATTGTCTTTTCATCCTTCTGCCTTGAATTCTTTGGGCATTTATTTTACTTTGACAAGTGCCTACCCATGGGCTGTTCATTATCTTGCAGATATTTTGAATTGTTTTCTACCTTTCTGGAATGGTTTGTCAGTTATCAAACTGGGTCCTCAAATTTATTACACTATTTGAACGATTTTTTATTGATCGGCAAGGATAACTCGGAGGATTGTTTATATTTTTTTTTTTTTCCTTGTTTAAGGTTTTTATTGTGTTTTTGAGGATGATACAGAAAAAAGTTGGTACAGCTTCATAGGTGTATAGAGGAGTACAAGGGTATGTCAAACATAGTCAGCAACCATGACATTGTGGTACAAAAGTTGGTATGAGCCCTTGCAGACAGGGACCTATTGAGTCGGGATTGTTATCAGGGCCGAGTGGGGGCGAGCGAAATCAATAGGGTTGTGAACCTGGACACCCCGATGGGGTCTAGCTGTGTCCAGGGTTTTACGTGCCTGGGTCTGGGCACACTCGGTCTGAATCGGAGGGTGATGCAGGGTTATGGTCTGCAGTGCTGCGAGACCGGCTAGGTGATAGTTAATAATCAAGATGGTATTGAGATTGCTTCAGGGTTAGGGTTAGGGCTCTGTCTGCACGAATAGCTTTTAACATCGGTTGTCATCCGAGGATGTTTCAAAAGTGATGCAGCGGGGTGAGGAAAGCTGTAATTAACATATCAGGGTATTAACATGTGATTGTACTCAGTGAATTAGAGTTCCAGAGAGAAGGAAGACAGGGAGGAGTGAAGGAAGATTTAGAGAGAAGGTGTGAGAAGAGTAGTAGCAGGGGGAGTGGGGGTGGATGGACCGGGAGCAAGGAGACGATGAGCCGTAGTGGAGCAAGGCGATTGGCATGGTAGAAGTAGTGTGTCGTCAAAATCCGGGGGGTAGGTGGTGTTTAATCCATGGGCGCCATTTGGTTTCGAATCTATGTATTTTGTTGGTTTCGATGGCCAGCATTTTAGAGTGGACCAGTACCCTGTCCATTCTACCCAGTGTTTCAGGGAGCAACAAGGTTGCGGATTTCCAAGCTTTTGCTATTGTTTGTTTGGCAGCTGTGGTGAGATGCATAAGCAGTTGAAACTGGAGGCGGGTTAGGCCATCAGGTTTCAAATTCAATAGAGCAATCTCGGGGTCCTTTGAGATAGGCTTCTCGAGTGTTTTGCTTATCAGGTCGAAGATTCTACCCCAAAAGTCATTGACTACTGGGCAGGTCCACCATATATGGAAGAAGGTGCCCTGTTCACTGCACCCTCGGAAACAGAGTGTCGAGTGTGTGGGGACAAACTTCGCAATCCTAGTGGGGACTAGATACCATCTCGTAAGGACTTTCAGATTGGTTTCTATAGCCAAAACATTGGGTGAGGATGAGGCGGTACTGGACCAGATACTAGACCATTCTGCACTGTCTAGTGTGCGCCCTATGTCTGATTCCCATTTGGTGGTGTAGGAAGGTGGTGTGTTAGTCGGGGTGTCTGAGAGTTGGCGGTATAGTATTGATATGATGCCCCTAGCGTGTGGGTCCCTATCACAGAATCTCTCGAATTGTGAGAATTGGTTGAGGGGCGTATCGGTCCTGAGTAGGGGGGCATAAAAGCTCTGAATTTGCCTATATCAGAAGTTCTCGGTTGCTCTAAGCGTGTTGTCTTGGCACAATGTGGAGAAGGGACGGAATGAGGTGCCCATTGTTAGTTTGTACAAGCGGAGTAAGCCCGCCGCGGACCAAGCCCGAAAGGCGGCTGGGGATTCCCAAGCTGGGGGGAAGGAGGGGTTCTGTAAAAAGGACAGGAGTGGGTTGTGTGAGGACATAAGATTATGCCTTGTTTTGAGCTTGTCCCATAGGTTAAGTGAGTGCTTAGTGACAGGGCTGTCAATATGTTTGCGGTCTGTGGGGTGAAGCCAGAGCAAATTTGCCGTTGAGAGTGGGTCTATTACAACAGATTCTATTATAACCCATAGTGGTGTTTCGTCTACAGCATGGTATTTTGTCAGCTGCGAGAGTTGGGCAGCGTGATAGTATGTTTTGAAGTGTGGGACCCCGAAACCCCCGCATAGCTTGTGTAGGAAGAGGGTGGATCTAGGCACTCTCGGTTTGGTGGAACCCCAGATGTAGGATTGGACCCTTCGTTGGAGCAGACGGAAGAAATAGGCTGGTATGGGGACGGGGAGGACCCTAAACAGATAAAGGAATTTTGGCAAGATGGCCATTTTAACCACATTGATCCTACCTAGCCAAGAGATGGGTAGGGAGGCCCACTGGGTGAGGAGGTGGGAGATTTTCTTAAGGAGAGGAAGGTAATTAATAGCGAATAAGGAAGAGGTATTGGCTGATAGTTGGGTGCCTAGGTAGGTGAGTTGTTGGGGTGCCCACTTGAAGGGTAGAGAGGTCTTAACCTGTTGTAGTTCAGAAGGGGATAGCGAGATGTTCATTAGTTGCGACTTGTGGGCGTTGATGTGAAGGCCAGAGACGCTAGCGAATTCGGTAAGTAAGGAAAGGAGGTTTGGGGCCGAGATATGCGGGGAGGACATGAAGACTAAGATATCATCGGCGAAAAGGCTAGTTTTGTGCGTGACTCCACCGTGTTCTATGCCCCCGATGTCAGGATGCGCGCGGATCAGCTGGGCCAGAGGTTCTATCAGGAGGGCAAACAGTAACGGGGATAGTGGACATCCCTGCCTGGTGCCGCACTGAATATTAAACATTGCTGATTTGTAGCCATTGTATTTGACGTAGGCTCTAGGGTTAGTGTAGAGAGAAGAGATCCAGGACAGGAAATGTGGGCCAAAACCCCAGTGTCGGAGGGTGTATTGCATATAAGTCCAGGAGACTGTGTCGAACGCTTTCCTGACATCGAGGGACAGTAGGCAGGTGGGTATACGCCTACGCTTTGCAATATGTGTGAGGAGTATGGTGCGTCTGATATTATCTCCGGCTTGGCGTGTAGGAATGAATCCGGTTTGGTCCCGGTGTATTAGTTTGCCAATCAAGTGGTTAAGCCTAGTGGCTAGAACCTTTGCTAGTAGTTTGACGTCAATATTGAGGAGGGAGATTGGTCTATAATTAGACCATGTAGAGTGGTCGGCATTGGGTTTGGGTAGCATTGCTATTGTGGCCGTTAGTGTCCCAGGTCTGAATGCGTGCCCTTTGAGCATAAGGTTAAAGGCTTTAGTCAGCATGGGGGTTAGAAGGTGGGCGAAATGCTTATAGTAGCTAGCGGAGAAGCCGTCCGGGCCGGGGCGCTTGTGTATCTTCAGCTGTTTAATGGCCTGGTTCACCTCTAGTTCGGTAATGGGGGCTTCTAGGGTGTCTGATTGGGTTTGTGTGAGGTGGGGGAGAGAGATTCGGGAGAATATCTTGTCCAGGTGATCAGTGGTTGGTGTCGTGTTGCCAGAGTATAGCTGAGAGAGTTCGGTGCGGAAAATGTCTAGAATTTTGATGGGGTTGCTAGTGTAAGAGTCTTTACCTGTTTTGAGGCGTATGGTGGAGGGTGGGGTGTTAATAGCCTTTATGATTCGGGCCAATAAAGTGTCCGGTTTGTTCGCTTTAGTGTAGAGTTTGTGGTGATACCTTCGCTGAGTTTTCTCGGCAGTATCTGTGAGGAACAAGTCCAATTCAAGTTTAGCTTTCTCGAGTCTATGCTTATTATTGGGGTTGGGATCGGACTGGAATGCTGTGTGACAGGAAGAGAACTCCTCATCCAGTTTTTTAAATTTGTGTCTGCGCTCGCGTTTAAGGATGGAGGCCTGTTGGATTAGTTTACCCCTAAGGACAGGCTTGTGTGCCTCCCATAGGGTAACTGCCGATATATCGTCTGTGGCGTTAGTGGTGAGGTACTCCTTGATGGCAATTTCTATGTCTAGACAGTGGGAGGGGTTAGTAAGTGTCGAGTCATTGATGTACCAGGTGGTGTCGTGCGATCGGGGGACCGGGGATGCCAAAGTGAGATGAACGGCAGAGTGATCCGTCCATGGGTATGGGGTAAGCGAGGAGGCGAGAATTTCTGGGGTCATGCTGTTTGCTATTAAGATATGGTCGATACGTGAGAAGGAGTTGTGGGGGTGGGAGTAGAAGGTGAATTTCCTACTAGTAGGGTTTGCTTCCCGCCAGGAATCAGAAAGTGAATGATTGATGAGGAGTTGTTGTAGGGACAGCTTGGTAGGGGATGCGATAGGGGCCGAAGGAGACTTATCGAGAAATGGGGTGACAACTTGGCTAGAGTCTCCGCATAAAATCACAGTTCCCATTTTGTGCGTGTCGACCAGGTTGAACAGATGTGATAAGAAGGCCGGTGGGTTCTTGTTTGGGGCGTAGTAGGATATTACGGTTATTGGGGTGTCCGAGATGTAGCCTGTGACTAGGACATAGCGACCGGCGGGGTCGCTTATTTGAGAATGTAGGGTGAAAGGTGTATTGCGATGGAAGGCGACGAGCGTGCCTCTAACCTTAGAGTCAGCTGATGCTGTGAAAAATTGGGGATACGCCCTACTCAGGAACTTGGGTGAGTGTTTCTGGGAGAAATGCGTCTCCTGGAGACAAGCGATGTGAACCTTGGCTGAGGCCAGGGTTCGAAGGGCTTTTGTACGCTTTTGTGGAATATTAAACCCCTGGACGTTGAGGGAACAGATGTTTAGGGGGGCCATGGTGAGTGTGTATGTTGGGTGTCACTATACCTGCTCCGTTGACCCATCGTCGCCGCCGCCCCCGGTCCAGGAGGGGGAAAGAAGAGATTCAGGAAGTAGTGAAGGGAGAAAGAGATAAAAGTTAGAGTGGCTTCACATATAACAACGAAAATGTATGAAAGAACAAACAATTGTAACATTGTGAACATGAAATACAACTGGGAGCGTAGTGGGGGCCGGCCGGGACGACCCCCATAGGCTCTGTATCTGCGTCCAGATGTCCGCATTCGCATGCAGGTACCTGGAGGCCGACAAAGGGGGCGAGCAAGTAAGCCTGTGAGTGGACAGCTCCGCATAAAGGCGGGCATAGTAGTAAATGATTGAAACAGCAGTAACATTGGCAACCATATACCCCTATGGGCAGGTTTTGCGTTGAAAGAGGAGGGAAAATAACACAAAAAAAAAAAAAAAAAATATAAGACAAACTGTAGCAAAAAAATAGCTGTTTGTTGCGTAGCAAAGTCCGCTTTGGTTCAAAAATAGTTTAGGTGCAGGCCAGAGAACTATTGGTCTGTTGGCGGGTGTAGGGAAGTGGTATAAGGCACACTGCCTTAAAAAGGACACCAGCAGTGGAATATGATGTGACCCATAGTCTTGTGTGGGGGCGAGTCTCAAAGATCAATGCCTCACTGGCCATCCAGGTCAATAGTGGGACAAATGTGGTGAAGGCAGTTGGCAAATAGTAGAGACAGCGGCCAGGGTAGGATCATTTGTGGGTTAAGTTGGCTAGGTGTCGTGCCAGGTGGGGGCATGCAGCTGGGCGATTCGCCCTGTGATCAAGAGGTTGGTATGGTTGGGGGTGAAGATGTCTCCTGTAGACCTGGGGTTTCAGCGAGTGAGTCCGACAAATAAGTTCAGAGGAAGAAGGCCAGGTGAGACCGTCAGGGTTATGCAGGCCTAACCCTGGGTTCGCGGGTTAGAGGTAAGTGGTGTTCAAGGCCCAGACCTAGGCCAAGGTTAGTTCAGTCCATGGAGTCCTCTGTGCTTAAGGGCCGAGGTTCGAAGCGACCACGCTTGTATTGAGACACACCTGGTTGGGAGCTACCAAGACCTGCAAGAGATGGGTCCTTCTTCGGAGACCCAGACGCCGAGCGCCTGCGGGTATGTTCAGGAGCGGGGTCTTGTCCTTCAAGGCCCAGCTCAAGCAGGGTTTCTTTCAGTTCTTGCGCTGTGCGGCATACATATTTTGTGTCCGAGTGCGTGAAGCGCACTGAGAAGGGAAATCCCCAGTGGTAGGCGATTTGATGTTGCTGCAGCGTTTGCAAAAGAGGCTTCAGGGTGCGTCTTTTAGCAATAGTTATTGGTGACAGGTCAGTGTAGATTTGATAGTCGTGGCCTTGAAAAGTAAGCTGACGTTTGCCTCTTGCGGCCTTAAGCAGCTGCTCTTTAGTGCGATAAAAGTGTAATTTCGCTATTATGTCCCTGGGGGGGCCTTTTTCTTTGCGGGGTGCTAGAGCTCTATGAACTCTATCCATCTCCAGTCTTTCGACTGGGATGCCTGGAAGTAACTCCTGGAACAGGGCTAGCATGGTTGCCTGCACGTCAAGGACTGTTTCAGGTATGCCTCTGACTCTCAGATTTGAGCGGCGGGCTCTGTTCTCATAGTCTTCAAGGCGGGCTTGTAAGTTGAGGTTTTCCTCCTTAATGTTTTCAATTTCTGTGAGGCACTGCTGGACATTACAGTCCAGATCATCTACTCTGACTTCCAGCTCTGCAGTGTGACCACCCAGTTCCCTGATTTCCTTTGTCAGTTGTTCTGTAATACGGTCTGAGGTCTGTTTCAGGGCCTTGTTAGGCATGGCTTCAAATTTTGTGAAAACATCAGTCTGGGGGTTGTTGGATGTGGACCAGTCATCCTGGTCTAACTCACCCAGGGAGAGCTGTGCTTTTGGAGACTGCCTCTGATGTGGCTGTGATGATCGCGGCTGCGAGGAGCGCGGTGAGCGCGGTGATCTGGCTTGCTGCGATGGCGCCGTCGCCATTTTGATGATAGGCCTCGTCAGGGCGTCACTGATGTTTTTGGTCCGGAGCTTCGGTTTCGCTCCGATTGGTACCATGGGAGCCGTCTTCGAGGGTTCACGCAGGCTTTATGCAGGGTTGGAGCCGGTTCTCTGGGGTCTGGTTGTGTATAGCCCGGCGGCGGTGTCCACTCAGGAGCGGAGCTCTATGCAGGCACGTCTGTCTGCATCGGCTTCGCGCATGCGCCCCCGGATTGTTTATATTTAATGACTGAATTTCAGGTTATTTGTCATAAATTTGGTATACCACTAGAAAAATTGGTGTCACCTATGCAGTGCTTGGAATTTCTAGGTGTAACTATTGACACAAAAAAAATGGAATTCTGCCTCCCTATGGCTAATGTAATGAAAATTTGTTTTTTTTTGTTGGAGTTTATTATTTCCAAAAGAAAACTCAGTTTAAAAACTATCCAATCTTTGTTGGGCTTGTTGGCCTTTATGTCACGGGTTATCCCAATGGGTAGAGTTTTTCCAAAGCGATTGTATTTGGCTATTGCTTACTTAACCTCTCTGTGGCATTTTGTACAGATAACCGTGGCTGTTAGGGATGATTTACTTATTTGGAAACAATTTATGGATACATTTAATGGTTGTTCGTTGTAGCAGGCACCTTTTTGTTTAGCTACGGCTTTAGATTTGTATACTGATGCTTCGGGGGCGTTAGGGTATGGAATTTTTTGGCAAGGGAACTGGTCGGCAAGCAAATGGCCGGAGGTATGGCACATTAAAGGTTTTACAAAAAATATAGTATTATTGGAACTGTTCCCTGTTTTAGTTGCCTTAGAATTGTGGGTTATGGCGTTTCAGAATAGACGCATTATGCTTCATTCAGACAACAAAGGTGTAGTCTACGCCATTAACTGTTTGTTATCTAAGTCTTTACCAGTCATTGCTGTTGTACGTCAATTGGTATTTAAATGTCTGTCTTTAAATATATGGTTGAAAGCTACTTAAGTTCCAGGTTCTTTAATCACCCTGGCGGTATGATTATTTCAGATCTTTTGTGCTGAAAGTGGTACAATTATTTTGCATGGAAATTTGGCGTTTTATATTGTAGACCTGTAATTCTTAGGAATAACTCACTTAAATCTGTCCAAACAACAGTCTAGTAGACATCCCGAGTATGATAAAGTTCGAAACATGAAATCATAAATTATAATATAATAAATAACTAAAAATAATTATCAAAAATAATAACGTAATAGTAACAAAATGTATTCAATAATGTAATCAAACCAAAAACACTGAAATTTGCTCAGTTGCAGAATTGTCGCTGTCGTCACTTTCAGTGTCTGATGATAAATTTCCCCAAAAATCAGTATCACTCAATTCTGCAAATGATTCTTATTTACTATCGCTGTTTTCTAGCTGATACACTTTTGACATAAAGGGACACTTTTTGGTTGCCATGGACATTCTCAAGTTTCCAGGCAGAAAGAATGACATATATAATATAAAAGTGCATGCAGGGCACTGGGAAGACCACTAGGGACAAAGGGGATGTGAAATTATTTGATACTGTAATGTAATCTGTAAGATGACAGTGCACTGTATGTGTTATGTGTGTTTCACTTTTTGAATTTGCTGCTGGTCTCCATCCTCGTGCGACGCGACGCTCGCAGGGAACCGAGCCCGGCACACAGAGCCATTGGGCGGCGGACACAGCCCACAGACACAGCGGGGGGCATCGCTGGATCTAGGGGACAAGGTAAGTAACGATGCCTGGATCCAGCAATGCAATCTCGAGTGTGGCTCGGGTTTACCGCTAATGGTACTGAAATTCCACCCGAGCCACACTCGGGATTACAGCCAGGGAGGTTAAACAATGTTGCTAACACTTTATCACGTTTCCAGTTAGATCGGTTTCGTGCATTGGTACCGGAGGCAGACCAGGATGGTTCCCCTGGCCCGAATTTCTTATGGAACCTGATTTGAAGTTGATAAGTTCAGCTATACAAAATTTTATTGCACCTTCCATGTATTCACCTATTTTTTAGAGCGTACTAATAATTTATATACTGTCTTTTCTGAAGCTTTAGTTTTAGCATCTCTAAATTTTTTATTGTCACGTGATTATTCTTATTCTCACATTCAGAAAACTTTATCTGGTGTGTCTTTTTTTCTGAAATTACCTGGTATACCTTTTGCATAGATAGATGGTTACTAATGGAGAGATAGGGTATACTGTCCTCCCCTAATTTAACATATACAATGGGAGGGTCCCCCAATAAGGGTGTAGTGTCAGCAAGCTTTTAATGGAAAGTGTAATTCAAATAACATAACAATTTCTTTCTTTCAAAATGTATTATGCATTTCCATAAATAGTTTATACAATAAAAATATGAGCTCTGGTTGTGCAGACAAGGGACCTAGGCATCATTGAACAATGTTACAGCTTCAAACATAAAGGATCGCATACAATACAGCCGGGGCTGCGTCGATTTTCCAACGCGTTTCGACCATTAAAAGGTTTGTAGGTCTTCCTCAGGGGGAAGTGTCCTTCTACAAGGGTTTTAAAAAAGGAAAACTTAAGCATTAACTCCAAAGTCAAACAGATATCCCATTTGTACACATGTTTAACTTACATTTATCACTGGGCATTGACTTTGAAGCACCAGTCCCAGAAACCAGAGCAAAGTTTAAAAACAGGTCATCAGTGAATGGCACAACATGGGCTGTCCTCGCTCCCGTGACTCGATACCCGGCCTCAGGCTTGTAGGGGGTCATGTGTAGGTTCCCTCTGTGGAGGGATAAAGCAAGCTATGCCAGAGATTTTGCCCTGTATTAAATTGATAAAATTAATACAGTGTCAGATTTGTTTGTACTGGAGAATAGGGGCATGGGTCCCCCCCCCCCAAAAATAGAGTATGAATGTTCATATAGGCAATCTCATAATTAGTTAAAAGGGTGTAAACTTTCCTGTCCTATCCGGATTCTTTTTTGCCCCTCAATGTGTGGCTTATTATATGGATTCTAACTTGATGAAAATAAAAGAACTCTTTGAGCAAGAGAGATTATAACAATTATGAGTGTGACCTCATCTGAACAAGTGGGATAGGGTTGGGTATGAAGGTGGTGAGATGATGTGCACAAGTGAGATTGATGCAAAAAAAACCCCAAAAAAACAAAAACAAAACCCACAGCACAAGAATCGGTGCAATTTGTGTCAAAACTTTCTTTCATAACTTCAGCAAATATTAAAAGGCTATCATAAAGGTACTTTTATAGTAGATGGTAGGATGCCAATTACTTCTGACCTATTAGGTCATATTTTTAAGGCAACTGAGTTCATATGCTTTTCCCAGTATGAATCTTTGTTATTTAAATCAGCATTTAGTATTTGTTTTTTTCTGAGCTTTTCGGGTATCGGAATTGGCACCTCGTACAGCTTTTGATACTTCAGATTTAATGTTTCAAGATTTTTTATTGGGTCCTGATTTTATTCAGATTTTACTTAGGCACAGTAAGACTGATCAATTGGGTAAGGGCAGATGGATTACGTTGCGGAAAATTTATAATCCGTATATTTGTGATATTTCCTTGATGCAACAGTTTTTATCGGTTAGGACTTCAACTACAGGTCATTTATTTTTGCATCATTCTGGTTTGCCTTTGACAAGGTTTCAGTTTCAATCTGTACTGCATAAATGTCTGTGTTTTTTTATAACTTGGTCACCTTCATATTTCATCACACTCCTTTTGAACTGGAGCTGCTACAGAGGTGGCAAATTTGGGATTTTCTGGTAATGATATCAAAAAAATTGCTGGGTGGAAATCTGATTGTTATCAATGCTGCATCCGTCCTAATGTTTGCTTTTGAATTTCAGGTGTCAAATTTCAAGCTTGGATTATTGGACATTTGTATATTTATTGGTCCCACCAACGTGCATGCAAGAGAATTTATGGCTCTAATTTGTGTTTACTTCTGTCGGACTATCGAATTTGGTGGTATAGGAAAAGAGGGATGAAATGGTCTGATTTAAAAGAAACCTTATTGTTACTGTATTTATCTTAGCCAGCTCCACTTATTATTGTCCTGCATTTAGCACGCAATGATATCGGCTATTACAAAACGTTTGCTCTTATTTCACAGATCAAATTAGATTTGATGTGCCTTCATTCAATATACCTGGATACTGTCTTGGTTTATTCCGAAATTGTTCCACGCTTGAATTGGTTGATTTTGGAAGAACTTGGACATTTTGAAAAGATTTAATAGGACGCCGGCTAAATTTATGCCTTCTTTACAGGGTTTAGCATTTAAACACGTTGATTTGGAAGGTGGCATCCAAGGTTTTTATCGGAGCGACTGTGTTCATTTATCTGACATTGCTTTGGATATCTTCAATTTAGACCTGCAGTCTTGTATCAAACTGGCCGCACTTAAGATGGGGGGGGGGGGGGGGGTGCCAGGCTTATGGCAATGAGCCCAGGGTCTGGTTGAAAATATATTCAATTTGATATATATAACCTGAGCTTTGATAGCTGGGTTATTAGTATTGATATGTAAAGATGATATTTGTTTATAAAATGATATGGTTTATGTTTGAAATGTAACTTTAAGATATGATATACATTATATTTAATAAGCCTATAATAAAGAACTGCAGCCTTTTCAATCCAAAATTGGTGTGATTTAGTGATTTATTTAAATAGCTTACTTTGTACATAGTCTTGACTACTGTACCATGAAAGGTGGGAGGTGGGGCAAAAAACTGTCCCCCCCCTGACCGCCTATGGGACCGTGGCAAGCTAAGGGAATAGTTTTAATAGGCTAAAAAACAAAAAAATATATAAAGAGTACTTGCTGATTGGTTGTTTTGGAATAACTACTGATTGGTGGTTTTTAAAGGGTTAATTTTAGCATTAACGGTAAATAGCTTGTGCTAGAGAGTATAAATATAAGAAGACTGCATAGCTGAAACTGACAGACGGCGATGACTGAAGAAAAGAAGGTCGTCCAGCCCTCCCTCCCTGTCGCAGTTCAGTTTATGAGACATTGGGTTTGATTTACTAAATCTGGCGAGTGCAAAAAACAGTGCAGCTGTGCATGCTAGCCAATCAGCTACTAACCTCAACTTGTTCAATCAAGCTTTGACAATAAAACCTTGAAGCTGATTGGTTTCTGTGTGGAGCTGCACCAAATTTTGCACTTTCAAGCTTTAGTAAATCAACCCCATTGTGTCTCTCTCTTTGAGAGGAGATGAAAATATATTCAATTTGTTATATATAACCTGAGCTTTGATAGTTGGGTTATTAGTATTGATATGTAAAGATGATTTGTTTATAAAATTATATGGTTTATGTTTAAAATATAACTTTAAGATATGATATACATTATATTTAATAAGCCTATAATCCAAAATTGGTGTGATTTATTTAAATAGCTTACATTTTACATAGTCTTGACTACGGTACCATCAGCAGTGCCTAAAAATGGAGAGCAACTGAGCATGTGCACAGCAGGGTGAGACAGTGTAGTACCGGATTTTAAACAGTATAAACACTTATTTTTAATGTTTTACATAGCTATATCTGCAAAAGGGGCCATGCTGAAGTGATCTAGCAGGACTTCATATTCTGACTAAAATTCCACTTTAAAATGTTCTTTATTTCATGTTTAAATGAATCAGATTGCTGCTATTGTAATAAAGCCAAGTCAAATGTACCAGTTGAAAAAATGATTTGCACATCCAACATATGTGATGGCAGAATATGGTGTTGCTGACACAGTCCATGAAAATGATACTGTTCCATAACACCATTAACAGCCTAAAAGCATTTCTAAAGCACATGGTGTTTTTCTTCCATGTTACTTTTACGTCCCATTAAAAGGGCCCTGTCTTCCCTGTTTGGTATTTGAAAAAAAATACATATTTTTTTTGCTTTAATTGTCTGCCACTCTTATCTCCCCTTTCCCATGTTTTAGAATAGCTTCTCTATTTCCCTTAACCACTTCAGTCCCGCAAGGTTTTACCCCAAAACAGAAAAACAAAAAAAGAGCGACAATTTTGAAAATAAAAACAATATTTTTTTACTTCCTGCTATAAAACATATCCAATAAAAAATTGTAAAAAAATCATATTTATTCATCAATTTAGGCCAATATGTATTCTTCTACATATTTTTGGTAGAAAACTCCAAATAAGCCTATATTGATTGGTTTGCGCAAAAGTTATAGTGTCTACAAACAATGGGATATTTTTATGGAATTTTTTTTTTTTTTTTTTTACTAGTAATGGCGGTGATCAGCGACTTATAGCGGGACTTCGACATTGCAGTAGGACAAATCGGACATCTGACACTTTTTTGGGGACCAGTGACACTAATACAGTGATCAGTGCTAAAAATATGCACTGTTACTGTACTAATGACACTGGCAGGGAAGGAGTTAACATCAGGGGCAATCAAAGGGCTAAGTGTGCTCCTAGCTGGTGCTTGCTAACTGTGTGGAGGTTGCTCTGACTGGATGAAGACAGAGATCGGTGTTCCTGCTTAGCAGGAATACAAGATCACCATCTTCTTCCCTGTCAGAACGGCGATCTGCCTTGTTTACATAGGCAGAACACCATTCTGCCTCTCTGGGGAATGATCAGGGATGGCCAGTGGACACTGGGTCCGCCAGACCCGTTGATTGGCATCCCCTGTGGCTATTGCACGAAATGACGTACAGGTACATGATTTCACGCTATGGCGCCAACTTGCCACAGTAAATATGCGGTAGGTGGTCGGCAAGTGGTTAAAAATGGCCAGAATCTTTTCCTAGCTATCTTCAAAATACATTTTTGTTTTCAGTCCCTAAAAGCACTTTAACATCCACCATTCAACAGTGCATTCATGCACTTGTCATTTATTTCAAGCAAAATCACTTTATAAACATGACCTGATGCACTAAAGCCCACACGGGGCCTTTAATCCTTTAATAGCCACTTTGCCTATCAATCATAGTTCTATAAATATGTTTCAAAACTGGCACATTATCCCTAAAAAGCTACTGTACAAGGAAGGATGTCCAAAAGCAGAATCACTTCACCACCACCTTATGCATTATGGGATGCCAGGAGTACGCCAGAACATAAAGGACAAGTCAAGAATTGTATACAATGTAACACCTCCTCTGCAACACAGAAGAAGCTGAAAACAATTTTCAGCAGCTTTTGGTGCCTTATCTTTGGACTCTTTATTACTTTTTTTAATATGGTATATTGAGATAACCCAGGCTAATTTAGAACTGCAGTTTTTAATATTTCTCTTCCTTCCTTTGGGATCAATACTGAGATTACTAAAGATCACTCCAGATACATTTTCTTGTACTCTTTTATAAAAATCTGTTGACACATACAGAAAACCTATTGTATTTTACCCTTGCTATTTGAACCTATTTGGAATCTGAAGATAATGTACAATATTCAGATGCAAAATAAAGCTTTAAAAAAAAAAATCACATTGTGTTTACTCGGTTTCTGTTTAACCCCTTTTCTTCTTATTGGGCTTTGCAGTCCATACAAATCATTCACAGGTGTGCCGTGGTGTCATATACAGTAGGTACCAGTAAGGGTGGATCATCACTGGTGCAGGGCAGAGGGACTGAAAAACATCCAGCTGCTTTTTTGGGGATGAGCACTATCCTAGCAAATAGATGAAAAACCCAGTTCTAAATGTCTAGTGTGTTTCTGAACATATGCAACTTTCTTTTGTCAAACATGCACCCAAAAACAAAATGAAAATACTAGTAAGCACATATTCTTATGACTTATTAACGTGGTTGTAAAGGCTGCTCAGTGTGCAGCTCCCCCCTCAGTCCCCTTAATTCCAATCTAAGCTGGATCTCGATCCAGTGATGTGCGCGAGACCCAAAGCTCTCCCTCCTGATTTGCTGAGATGCAGGCAGTCCCCCATATACAGAAGAAGCCAAAAGATGATATGCCCATGGGACTTTTATGAGTATTACTAAATAGAATGATCCAACAAAGTATTAAAAACATACACAATTTATTACAAAATACATAGAAAACACATACAATTTAATATTGGGTAATATCATCAATATCCATAAATCAGGCATATATATACAACATATCACCCATGATTGCTGGAACATGTACTTTTCAATTCATAAAGGCTGTAAACTCTTATTCATGGGGCAACGGCCACTTCTTCAAAAGACAGCCAAGATTGAATTTCGTGTATATCTGCGAAAAAAACATGTCATGAGAAAACAACACTGAATTGAGTAGCTTCAGGTTAATGCGTTTATATTGAGAAAGTACATTCGTTTTCAAGGAATAGCTCCAAAATATATATGGAAAGTATACTCACACCAACGTTGATGAAATATTAAATTTATTAACACCAGAATCTCAATGCTGTGGAAGAAAATCCACAGAAATGGTTCCAACCGGGAGCTGATGGTGGTGGGCCAAGCACCAAAGAGGGGCCAACACAGCAAAACCCCTAAAATAGGGAAAAGGAGGGGCTCAAAAATACTGATGGAAATCAGAAAATACAGGTGATATAACGTGAGGGAAGTGGGTAGTGAAAAAACATGGAAGGCATGCTATGCGGCAACAGATATGATAAGGTGCATGGGGAAGCTAGATGAATACAATGTAAGAAGTGGTGACCAGGATAAGGGGTATGTACTTTTACCCAGATTAAAAACAAGTAACAGTGGCCATTCACCACCATCAGGTCCCGGTTGGAACCATTTCTGTGGATTTTCTTCCACATCATTGAGATCCTGGTGTTAATACATTTGTTTGTTGTTTTGCTTCATTTTGCTTATCCTCTGTTTCATCAACGCTGGAGTGAGTATACATTCCATATATATTTTGGAGCTATTCCTTGCAAACGGATGTACTTTCTCAATATAAATGCTGTGGCGAGGTGATCGATGGAAGAGTTCACAACAAGTTCACAACGAACTATGGTGGAATCCGGTCCAGGTTTTTCCAGCCACTTTGGTAGGGCTGATCCCGGGCTGGATTTTGTGGTCCACTGCTGTCCACAAACAGGAGGTATAAATTACCAGGAGGAGAGCAAAGAGTTGCTCTGACCTGAGACTCGGAAGCATTCAAGCTGAGAGAGCTGACACTTTGAAAGTGTAAAGGACTAAGATAAAAGGTTTGCGCTATCTATGTTTTGGGTGTCTGGGAGAAGTCCTACACCGCTCAGATAGGAATGCTGATTGTTCAGTTAGAGCCTGGTTGGCAAGGATTTGTTTTCTGTTTATTTTGAATGCAACCTTTTAACAATAAACCTGGCTGCAAGCCAGATTTTTAAGAATCTGCCGTGTAGACTTGTGCATGGCTAAAAAATTTGTTTTTTTTAGTTTTTCGGAAATTCGGAAATTAAAAAAAATCGTAATTCGGAAATTCAAAAATTAAAAAAAATCGTAATTCGGAAATTAAAAAATTTGGAAATCCGAAATTCGGAAAATCATGGTAATTCTGCAATTGCGGTAATTCGGTAATTCGGCAATTGCGGTAATACGGAACTTCGCGGTAATTCGGCAATTCAGAAATTTGCGGTAATTCGGCAATTGCGGTAATTCGGAAATTCAGCAATCGGAGCAGACGAAAATCCGAAATTCAGAAATCCAAAAATTGGAAAAAACAAACAATATTTGAAATAATAACCAACTAATAACTATTAAATTATAGGTATTGGAATTTTCTTGAAAGTTTGGCTGTTAATGAACTTAAATATGAAATTTAGCACTAATAGTCATACTTTCAAGAAAATTTCAATACCTATATTTAATAGTTATTTATTATTATTTCAAATATTCTTTTTTTATTTCCGAATTTCGGAAATTCGGAAATAAGGAAGAACATTTGAAATAATAAGTTATTAATTTATTATTTTTACTTATTATAAATTATAACAAGATATTATTATTTCAAATGTTTTTCCTTATTTCTGACTTTTGCAGTGTGTGACTGTACATATGCATACTGTATGTATGTGTGTGTGTGTGCATATTGGGTGTGTATATACTGTGTGTATATTGGATGTATACTGTGTGTTTACATACAATATAAGCACAGTATATACACACCCAGTATGCACACACACATACATACAGTATGCATATATAACATACAT
>BLSH010543406.1:77566-90923 GCA_018402905.1 Glandirana rugosa
ATCAAGTGGTGAAAGGCCGCGCACAGCGGCCATTCACCACGATCCGTGATCAGTCGGGTCCCCCGGACCCGACGGTCACGGATGTTCCCGTGTGCGCGCCCCAGGGGGCGCGCGGGAAGCGCGATTCTGGGAGGACGTCAATAGACGTCCTCCCAGAATTAAGCAACCGCCCTGTAGACGTCAATTGTCTATGGGGCGGTTGTTAAGTGGTTAATGTATTATTTTAACTTATTATGAATTATAATAAGCTATTATTATTTCAAATGTTCTTCCTAATTTCTGACCTTTGCAGTGTGTGACTGTATATATGCATACTGTATGTATGTGTGTGTGCATACTGGGTGTGTATATACTGTGCTTATATTATATGTAAACACACAGCATACATACAATATACACACAGTATATACACACCCAGTATGCACACACACACACACACACACATACAGTATGCATATATTCAGTAACACACTGCAAAAGTCGGAAATAAGGAAAAACATTTGAAATAATAGCTTATTATAATTTATAATAAGTAAAAATAATAAATTAATAATTTATTATTTCAAATGTTCTTCCTTATTTCCGAAATTTGGAAATAAAAAAGAATATTTGAAATAATAATAAATAACTATTAAATATAGGTATTGAAATTTTCTTGAAAGTATGACCATTAGTGCTAAATTTCATATTTCAGTTCACTAACAGCCAAACTTTCAAGGAAATTCCAATACCTATAATTTAATAGTTATTAGTTAGTTATTATTTCAAATATTCTTAGTTTTTTCCAATTTTCGGATTTCCGAATTTCGGCTGTTCGAATTGACGAATTTCCGAATTACCGCAATTGCCGAATTACCGCGAATTTCCGAATTTCCGCAATTGCCGAATTACCGCACATTTCCGAATTAACGTAATTGCTGAATTACCGCAAATTTCCGAATTACCGCGAATTTCCGAATTACCGCGATTCGGAAAAACGAAAATTCGGAAAAATTCGGAAATTGAAAATGCGGAATTTGTCCGAATTGCAGAATTTTGCAAAATTCGGTGAAAACGAAATTCTGAACGAAACGAATTACACAAGCCTACTGCCGTGTAAACTGCCTTTATCTCAGGGAAGGTGATCCCCACAAGAGCTAATCCCTCAGACTCTGCGGGAATCTTCCTGAACAAAATGGAGGAGGTGGGAAAAGCCCTGTTGCAGGCCAATGCAGCCCAGCGGGAGATGAATTGCCAGTTTGCGGAGGCCCTGCTGGAGTTAAAGAAGGGGTCCGCAGCCCCTCCACCGGGGGAACAAAAAATGGTGCCAACCAGCTATTACCGGCAAAAGATGACACCTGCAGATGATGAGGAGGCATACCTCACAACTTTTGAGAGAGTTGCTGTGCGGGAAGGATGGCAAAAAGAACAAGGGGCAGGACTATTAGCCCCCTTTTTGACAGGGGAACCACAAAAAGCCGATTTTTGATCTGGAATCAGATAAAGCCCGGGATTATAAGACCCTAAAAGCAGAGATACTCACACGCTTGGGTATCACCATGGCAGTTTGGGCTCAACGGCTGCATCGATGGTTCTACCGTACGGACAAACCACCCCGCTCCCAGATGTTCGATTTGATCCACCTCACTAAGAAGTGGCTGCCAGACCCTCAAATTGTAGAGCGTATGGTCATGGACCGCTATTTGCATGTGTTCCCTCCTACTTTCAGGAAATGGGTCCGCCATGGGGACCCAAAGACCGCAACCCAACTGGTGGGCCTGGTGGAAAGATATACGGCTGCCGAGGATTCACTGAACCAGCCCATACCCCACTCCCATATCTCTAGGGGTGAAAAACTGCCTGGAGGATCCGGTAAGACTGTTCCAGGGTTCAAGGGCATGGGGAGATGTAACAAGACTGCTGTTACAGTTAATGAGACTATGGACTCTGGACCTGGAGACTGGCCAAATAGGTCAGGAAGGTCTTTGAAATTATTGAGAGGACTGGGCATAGAACACTTACAATGTTATCGCTGCCATGCGTTAGGTCATATTGCTGCAAACTATTCCCCCCAATGATGAACCAATGCAATGCGATAATGCTTATACAAAAAGACGCATGCCTCTTTTTGCACAGGTCGCGTGTACTGTCTCATGTCAAGGGCGCATGGAGAAACAGATGTGTGTGATTTCTGTTGATGGGAAGCCAGTAACTCCCTTACTTGATTATGGTAGTATTGTGACACAAAAGTAATTGTGTAAATCCGGCAAAGCTACACCCTTGCACCATTGGGGTTATTTGCATTCACAATAGAGATTGACAACCAGGGTAACACATTCAGTGGGGGTGGTACCTTCACTGCTGCATGAAGTGCTAGTGGGGAGAGATTTTCCCCATTTTTGGAGTTTATGGGAAAGTAAAGGAAGTCAGAAGGATAGAGCTTCCCCTGCTGGGGAAACACAGGAACTGATACCAGACCCTTTTGTTTGCCAAATTGAAAGGGAAACTGGTGGCATGACTGAGGAAGAAGGAGACCCTTTACCGTTTCCCGTAATGACTGGGGAACAGGAGGAGATGGAAGCCAGCTCCCAGCTAGAGCTTAATGAACAAGAAAACATCTCTGACTCTAGCAGTGAGAATGGGTAGAATGTGAGGTCAGGAGAGAGGATTTTTTTACAGGACAACTACGAGATGTGACACTCACTAGAGCCAGAGAAAACATTAAAATAATAGATGGTGAACCTGTGGAACCTAATACATTTTGGCCCGGATTGTATGCCGACGTCAAAGAATACTGTGAGTCATGCCCAGAGTGTCAGCGTTCTGCGCCAGCGCCCCTTTTTCGCAGTCCGCTGGTTCTGTTACCAATAATTGAAGTGCCTTTTGAGAGAATTGGCATTGATCTGGTGGGACCAGTAATGAAATCTGCCTGGGGCCACCAGTACATACTGGTAATACTGGACTATGCCCCGCGGTATCCGAAAGCCATTCCCTTACATAATACCTCAGCTAAGGCTATCGCCAAAGAGCTTGTCCAGGCATTTAGTCGTGTGGGGATTCCTAATGGGATATTAATAGATCAGGGCACGTCATTGAGCATATCTCATTGATGCAGGATCGAATTGCGGCTGTCCTGCCCCTTGTAAGAGAACATATGGAGCAAGCCCAGGAGGCCCAGAGAAAGGTTTATAATCGGGGTGCCAAGACCCAGACTTTCAACCCTGGGGACAGAGTGCTGGTGCTAGTCCCCACAGTTGAAAGTAAATTCCTAGCGAAGTGGCAGGGTCCCTTTGAAATTAGGGAAATAGTAGGGGGAAGTAAACTACAAAGTTTACCGGCCAGGGAAATGGAAACCAGAGCAAGTATATAATGTAAATCTCCTGAAACCGTGGAAGGACAGAGAGACTTTACTGGCAGTGAAAACTCCCCCAAAGGACAGGGTCCCCATAACACCTGACGTTCCCATAACTGAATACTTGTCGGTGGCTCAACAAAAGGACATTAACCACTTCAGCCCCGGAAGGATTTCCAGCTTTAGGACCGGAGCCCTTTTTGCGATTCGGCACTGCGTTGCTTTAACTGAAAATTGCGCGGTCGTGCGGCGTTGTACCCAAATGAAATTTGCGTCCTTTTTTTCCCACAAATAGAGCTTTCTTTTGGTGGTATTTGATCCCCTCTGCGTCATTTCTGATCGCCGCTATAAACAAAAGAAGAGCGACAATTTTGCAAAAAAACCCCAAATTTCTTACTTTTTGCTAAAATACAAATCCAAAAAAAAATATAAAAAAACATTTTTTTTTTCACCGCTTTTGGCCGATTTATATTCTTCCTCATATTTGCGATAAAAAAATTGCAATCGGCATTTATTGATTGGTTTGCGCAAAAGTGGTCGCGTTTACGGATGATGAGAATTCATTTTTGGGGTTTTTATTTTTTTTTTATTAGTAATGGCGGCGATCTGCGATCTTTAGCGGTACTGCAATATTGCAGCGGACATGTCGGACTATTTTGACACTTTTTTGGGACCATTGGCGTGTTCTAACTGTATGGGGGCTGCCCTAGCTGGGGAAGGGAAGTGGTCACAGCCTTCATATACAGGAAGGCTGTGATCAGAGCCCTTCCCCCTTCACAGAACGGAGGTCCGTGTTTACATACACGGATCTCCGTTCCTTCGCTCCGGGGGGGCCATCGCGGGTAGCCGGCGGCAATCAAAGCCGCCGCACCCGCTCCCTGGCCCTCCCTGAACACAGTGAGCGCGCGGGTGCGCCTCCGGCGGCGCGCGCGCGCTCACAGTGCGCGTTATCGCAGCCGCCGTCGTATGACGGCAATTTGCGATAACGAGCCACTTTGCCGCCGTCAACCTGCAGTTGGCGGTCGGCAGGTGGTTAAAGAGTTTGTGAGTAAAAATAGAGATGTTTTTCTCTCCCCTACCTGGACTGACCATAGTTGTACAGAATATAATTTCGGAAGCAGGTGTCCGCGTAAATGTAAAGCCCTACAGAATACCTGAGGCTAGGCGGGAGGCCGTTGCCAAGGAAATAAAAAACATGTTAGAGTTGGACATGATAGAGGAGTCCCACAGTGACTGGTCGGGTGCCATAGTGTTGGTCCCAAAGCCAGATGGTACTATCAGGTTCTGCAATGATTTTAGAAAGTTGAATAGCGTATCCAAGTTTGATGCATACCCAATGCCTTGGGTCGACAAGCTTGTGGACAGATTGGGAAGTGCCAGGTACATAAAGACTTTAGACCTGAATAAAGGCTATTGGCATATACCCCTGACAGAATCAGCAAAGGAGAAGACTGCCTTCTTTACTCCTGAAGGGTGGTTTCAGTATAAACGGATGCCTTTTGGTTTACATGGTGCCCCTGCCTCATTCCAGAGAATGATGGACAAGAAGTTAAGACCACATCGCCCCTATGCAGCCGCCTATTTGGACGATGTTGTCATTCACAGCCCAGATTTGGAATCTCATTTGCCCCAGGTGTAAGCAGTAGTGTATTCCCTTGCGAAAGCGGGACTCACTGCATACCCCTAAAAATGTGCCATAGGCTTGGAGGATGCCAAATACCTTGGCTACGTTACTGGTCGAGGACTGGTTAAGCCACAGACCAACAAAGTTGAGGCGATTCAAAAGTGGCCCCAACCTCTGAATAACAAACAAGTTTGGGCATTCCTAGGGATTACAGAGTACTAGAGGCGTTTTCTACTATCGCCTCCCCTCTGATGGATCTCATGAGAGGTAGAGGGTCGGTCATGGTTAAGTGGAATCCTGAGGCAGAGAAGGCATTTCAGTTGTTGAAGCAAGCCCTTTGTGTATGGCCAGTGCTCATGACCCAGGATTTCATAAAGGAGTTTGTTGTACAGAGGGACACCTCTGATGTGGGACTAGATGTGGTACTGTCCCAACTCAGAGATGGTGAGGAGCAAGGTGGTTCCTTTCTCTGCATGTATTCAAGTTCACGGTAGAGTACAGAGCTGGGAAGCTCCAGAATAACGCAGATGCTCTGTCCCGTGTCAACTGTCTAGTTGGTACAGTTGCTCAGCCGCAGGGGCTTGAGCGGGGGGGGGATATGTGGTGAGGTGTTCGATGGAAGATACATCTTCACAACAAACTATGGTGGAATCCGGTTCGGGTTTTGCTAGCCACTTTGGTAGGGCTGATCCCGGGCTGGATTTTGTGGTCCACTGCTGTCCACAAACAGGTGGTATAAATTAAAAGGAGGAGAGCAAAGAGTTGCTCTGACCTGAGTCTCGGAAGCCATTCAAGCTGAGAGAGCTGACACTTTGAAAGTGTAATGGACTAAGATAAAAGGTTTGCACTGTCTATGTTTTGGGTGTCTGGGAGAAGCCCTACACTGCTCAGATAGGAATGCTGATTGTTTAGTTAGAGCCTGGTTGGTATGGATTTGTATTCTGTTTTGTTTATTTTGAATGCAACCTTTTAAAGCGGAGTTCCACCCAAAAGTGGAACTTCCGCTGGTTGGATTCCTCCCCCCCTCAGGTGTCACATTTGGAATCTTTTGGGGGGGAGGGGGAAGAGGACACCTGTCTTTAGACAGGTGTCCCTTTCCACACATCCGGGAGCTCTGGCCGGCTGCCATGGCCGCTGACGTCAGCAGCCCGGCTCCCTCCTCCCTGCTCGCTCTGCTACTGGCCCCTGGCCAATAGCAGAGCGCGGCAGAGCCTCGCGCATGCGCAGTAAGGTGCCCGGCGGTGCCCCCGTCATTTCCGCTATCTGGAATGCAGGTGGAGCGCTCTACGGCCTCCCCTGCTTCCTGTATGTTTCTGGAATCAATTTGCTGTTTTACCCACGATTTTTTTAAAATGAACAAAGGCTTTCTTCACTATTGGAGCCTTTCATCTCTTTTATATGCCCTGTGATTCACAGTAAGCTGTTGACACGCTTCAGATTTACAACAGCTGACTATTGCCATTGGAAGGATTTCCCAAGACGCATATGATCTCTGTTATGGGGGTCATCGAATTTTGGTGAGTAGGATGTGTGACAGGTGACGGTGGAGGTTGATGTCACCCCTATGCCTGCGGAATCTGCACCTCAAGTTTTCATGGAGTGAACGGCTTTCATTGATTTCTCACATGAATTTTTATGGACTTCTAAAATTGTTTATCATGTATTGTGACTCCTAAAACCACATTGCACTTTATATGTACAGTCAGATTTTTAAGAGCCTGCCGTGTGAACTGCCTTTATCTCAGGGAAGATGATCCCCACAAGAGCTAATCCCTCACAACGCATTAACCTGAAGCTACTAAATTCATTGTTGTTTTCTCATGACATTTTCCACACATATACACAAAATGCAATCTTGGCGGTCTCCTGAAGAAGTGGGCAAATTGCCCCATGAAACGCGTAGCAAGTTTACAGCCTTTATGAATTAAAATTTCATGTTCCAGCAATCATGGGTGATATGTTGTATATACATGCCTGATTTGTGGATAGTGAGGATATTACCAAATATCGAATTGTATGTGTTTTCTATGTATTTTGTAATAAATTTAATATGTTTTTAATACTTTGTTGGATCATTCTATTCAGCACCACTCACAAAAGTCCCATGGGCAGATCTTCTTTTGGCATGACTAATGTATGTGTTTGCTTCTGCGTGCGAGCACGGAGAGAGAGATGGGGGTTTTACATTTTTATTTTTTTTACATTGTCTCTTTAAAAAAAATTCTGATCACTTTTATTGCTGTCACAAGGAATGTAAACATCCCTTATGACAGTAATAGGCAGTGACAGGTACTGTTTGTGGAGGAAGCTGGGGTATAAGACCCCAAACCCCTCCTCTGCACTTGAAAGTATTCAAAACGCCAAGATCGGCATTTTTAATACTTTCGATTTTTGAAAACTGGCGCCGTTGGCTCCTGAGTAAACCGGAAGTGATGTCATGACGTCGCTTCCGGGTTTACTATAGCCGAGACCCAATCAAAGCCGATTTTTTTTGGCTTTGTTCAAGTCTCCGGCCAGCCAGCTGTCAGGAAAGACGAAGAACTTGTGTTTCCATAAGAAGAAACACGGTGTGCAAGCGCATGCACGAACGAACGGACGGCACGAATGTTCGTGCGCACACGCGGCCGGGAGGCGCGCATTCCCGTTCGTAACCGTTCTTTGGCGCCAAATGGACTATTTAAACCATACAGTGACATGAGATCAGTGCCATTTGGTCTACAACGTTCCTGAGATTCCTGTTTATTTGCTGAACCTGTTCTTCTTATCTACCGGCTTGCCCCTGACACCGCTGCTATCTGCCTGCCCTGGCCTCTGGCTTTCCTTGACGATCCTCTTGCCTGCTCCTTGGTACCTCGCTGCCAGTCTGCTGCTGACCTGGCCTGTGCCCGACCATCCTTCTGCCTGCTCCTTGGTTCCTGATCCACTTGCCTGATGCCTGATCCAGTCTGTCTCCGGCCTTCTCATCCAGCATCTACTGCTTGGTCCAGCCGTACAGGGCTATCGCCGGCTGTTCCCCGGAGTTCCTCTCCTGCTCCAGCTAGCTGCACCTCCAGCCCTGCCTGTGACCATCGCACCTGTGTTCCAGTTAAGCGCTCGTGCCATTCTGCACTCTTGAGCCTCCTGTCCTCCATATGAGGGGTTCCCGAGTCAGGATTGTAAGAGAGGCTGTCCTCGGCAGTTGCAGACTCCACCACCAGGTACGTGACACCAGCAGACAAGCCGACTGAACGCTCGGGTCTCCCGGTGGAACAGGAGAGCCCGGGCGAGCACTGGAAAGCAGCAGGGGGGGGCATCCTTCCCTCTGCTTGTAATAATAGCCGAGTGGCTGCTTAGCCACATTGGTTGTTATTACAAGAGAGCCAAGCATCAGTTCTAAAAGGATGGTACCAAGGTGATGTCTGCAGATGCGGGCGTCACTCCGGTGCAACCACTTGAAGCCAACAATGTACAGGTACGTGATTTGGCAGAAAGTGGTTAACTTTCTGTTATGAAACATATCAAATTTAAAAAATGTATTATACAATTTTGGCCAAACTGTATTCTGCTACGTTTCTGATTAAAAAACCCAATAAGTGTATATTGATTGGTTTTGCATGAAAGTTATAGCACCTACAAACTAAGGTATATACAGTATACTGGAATGTTTATTTTTTATACTACTAATGGCGGTGATCAGTGACTTATAATGGGAGTGCAATAGTGCAGCGGGAAATCTGACACTAACTGATGCTGGGGTAAACGGACTAACTGTGACCGATTGTCACCAGTGACATTAATACAGTGATCAGCGATAATACTATACACGGTCACTGTACTAATGACACTGGCTGGGAAAGGGTTAACAACTAGGGCGATCAAGTGATTTAATGGATGCCTAACTGTGTATAAAGTATGCTGCTTTTACTAAGAGATCTCTCAGTTTCTCATTCCTAATTTGCAGGGATGAGAAACTGATATGTCGCTCTGACTGTACAGAGGTTTGTGTTGTTTACTGGGTTGTAATTGCGCACAGCCAATCAGCAGGTCCCGGCCATGAATCCCGCTGTGTAAAATCACACATATGCGTGTAGTGCCCTCATAGTAATAGGAGCTTTTTTGTAGTAGATTTTTGCTAGGAGAGGCAAATTTAGTCAGGCCTGACAAAAAGTGCAGGCCTGAATGTTTTTATCTGGGAAGGGGAGTGGCTCAGGGAGAGCTGGAGATTGCAGGAAGGACACCCCTTGGATACTCCTCCCCTTTGTTTCCAGAAGGCTCTGGAAAATGGGATGGAATAAGAGGTGTCACTTTCTGAAATATGTTAAGGAGCCCTGACCAATCCACAACTTGGATTGGCAGGGGGCAGGACTCCTTAAATACTGTGGTCTGCCCAGCTGGGGGAGGAGAGTGTCGGGTGAAAGAGTGGAGATGTACCTGAGGTTACGGAGGCCTCCATTAACCCATCGGCTTTACATACCCCCAGCGATGCCTTCTAAAGCCTCCGGATCCCACTCTGCTACCGGTAAGAATGCGGGGAAAAGCTTGGCAGCCAAACTGGCCACGGTGGGCTCTATACATCGCTATTTAGCGGCAGAAAAGAATAGCCCATCCACGCCGCGCAACAAGGCCAAAGCCTCGAGGTCAAGTAGATCTCCTTCCGCCCACACACCCTTGCTTTGAGGTTGCTCCCCGGTCTCCTCACTTGGATCGGAGCTCATGGACGACCCAGGTTCTCCGACTGGCTCTGAGATGTCCTCCCTAGTCAGTGGGCTTAAGAAAGAGCTGGCAAGCATGTTCCACAATCTGGAGAGGTCAATAAAAAGAGAGGTCTCTGCAGTAAGAGTGGACATGTCTCATCTTTTAACGTGTTGCGGACACAGAGAGGCACCGAGACGCACTAGAGGAAGCCTATGACTGACATGCTGAGATTTGACAGGGTCCATCGAGCCCTCTGACCACGCAACCTCACCGCTGACCTGCCTAGAGATGTTGGTAGAAGAAAACCTGTGCTAAAGGACTTGTTAGCGCTTTTTCCGTTTTTGCGCACGCCTGGGCGCGTTTGTGCGTGCCCCTGCACGCGCCGGAAACGTCGTCAAGCGGCTATTTGGGCTAAGTGCACCCAGCATCAAGTGCTGTCTGATCTACAGCGTGTGAGTTGTTTCCTGTGAGACTGTAACCTGTTTATCTGTTTCTGTGACCCGGCCTGTCCTGACCTTGTCTGATCTCCACCTGCACCGACCCACCGGCTTGCCTACGACCACTCTCCTGCCTGATCCCAGTGTACCTCTGCTGCCTGCCTGTTAACGACCCTGCCTGGACCCGACTACTCTCCCGCCTGCTCCCTCTATACCGCACCACCAGCCCATTCACGACCCGGCCAGTACGACCACACTTCAGTTGCACGAGTGCTCCAATGGACATCCTACCATCACCAGCGACCCAGTCCGACCCTCGTGCCATCCTGAACTCCCGAGCCACCTGTCTACTCTACCAGGGGTTCCCCCGAGTCAGGGTAGTAAGATGTCATGTGAAGACTGCATTATTATGAAGACAAAAACGCCATCATGCTCAAACTAAAGGGGGCTCCAAACATTCATTTTGACGGTGCCACCATCACTATTTGCCCAGATCTATCCAAAGTCACTCTCGACCATCGCCGATCCCACAAACCACTACTGGAGCAGCTGAAGACAGAGGGTGCGACATATAGATGGTGCTTTCCGCTATGCCTCATAGCTACCAAAAATGGCCGCTCCTCTACCCTCCCTGCCTTTCTTCATGACATCAATGTCACACCAGTGGAGCTACCTGAATGGCAGGACCATATCCCTGTCTTCGGCGCCTTTTCAGATCTCAATGGCACAAAACGCCATCCAAGAAAAGGAGGACGGTGACTCCGGGTTCTTCATCAAAAAAAAATGGGTGAGACCTAACCTGCTTCTTACATCCTTTCGCATTACTGCTGATCACCTCATTTAGCACATGCTGGTCAGGAAGCACTGTGAAACTGTATAGACTTACGAAGGAGGTATGGGGAGGTTAAAAAGTTCCATGTTAAGGTTTATTCAGCATTGTTGCACTCCCACCCCTCCTCACTGAGTTGCTCAACCGTCCAGCTGTGCTCAAGATCAGAATGCTGATCTCCCCTAGGTTTACTGTTTTGCTAAATCGTTCAGCTAAAAGTTCACAGTTCTTCAATTGCCAGAGGTAATGATTACAAATATCATATATGTATCTGCACTCTTCTTATGGGCCGTACACTGACAGAGCCCGCTACCCCCCATTGTTGTATGCATCAGACTCAATTAGTCTATGCCCCCTTCCTTTTGGGGTTTGTATGGTCGAGCTGCCTTGGCACCTCCAAGCCGAGATCGCCAAATGTAGATGGCGAGGTGGCTCGGCCTTGCTCTTCCCTAAGGGACCACTGCAATAATATGCGAGGTTGTCACCTGCTCCCATTGTATGTCATTTATGATGTACATTTATGCTTTGTGTATGCCAAGCCTTTCTCTTTTTCTGTTTCTTTCTATTCCCCCTCTTTACTCCTTTCTCCCCCTATTATCTGTGCCGACATAGGTGGCCATATAAGCTGATTAGCTCACATTTGCTGACCCGGTGGCTGCACTAGGCATTCTATCATATAACGTCAGAGGCAGGGCCGTAGATAATTTTTTGTCCTGGGGGGGGGGGGTTCAGCAGCAGGTACCAAGTGGTGAAGTGGGGGGGGGAACCAAGCAGTGCTGTGTGGGTCTATGGAGCATGTCTCCATAGACCCACACAGCACAGGAGCGAGCATGAACTGTGTGCCCCGTAGCAAGCAGGTTTCTATTGTGGCACATAGAGAAGAGGAGGATCAGGGTCACTCTGTGCAAAACCATTGCACAAGGCATTTGGGTTGTCGTTAAGATTTCACTGACACCCGCTGTATATTGCAAGAGCAGTGCAATTTGAATGTAGTGCAGGACCAGGGCCACCTTTAATATTGATTGGACCCTGGGCAAACATTTTCTTCCCCCCCCCATTCACATCATGACTGCTCACTGATTGGTTGCTGGAGGTTACAGCACATCATCTCACTGCCTGCGCACCATGGACTGGGGAGGTGGGGGACTCACCAATAGACAGAAAGCTCCTAAAATGTGTTATTAGCAATGAGCAGAGCACACACAGCTATGAAAGTAGGGACTGCAGTGTGTGTGAAAGAGGCCTTCATGGTGAAAGCACTACTTTAAACCAGAACAGTTTGTTCTGACTCTCATACACTCCATTTGTTGTGTGGATGTATAGCTTGGTTTGAGATTGCATCCCAGTCAGTGATGGCCGACCAATGAGGTTTTCAGGGCCTCAACTGCAGCCCCTGACACACCAAAGGGTTGTGCATATCATATACTGCCAGACATATTACGTGAGATGGTCAGAGACTGCAGGCATACAAGAGATGGTCAGAGACTACAGATATACTACAGTAGATGGTCAGAGATTGCAAACATAGTACAGGAGATGGTCAGAGACTGCAGACATAGTACAGGAGATGGTCATAGACTGCAGACATAGTACAAGAGATGGTCAGTGACTGCAGACATAGTACAAGAGATGGTCAGAGACTGTTGGTGTACTACAGGAGATGGTCAGAGATTGCAGGCATACAAGAGATGTCAGGTACTGCAGACGTACTACAAGAGATGGTCAGAAACCGCAGACGTACTACAGGAGATAGTCAGGGATTGCAGACATAGTACAGGAGATGGTCAGAGACTGCACACATAGTACAGGAGATGGTCAGAGACTGCAGACATAGTACAGGAGAGGGTCAGAGACTGTAGGTGTAGTACAGGAGAGGGTCAGAGACTGTAGGTGTACTACAGGAGATAGTCAGAGACTGCAGACTACTACAGGAAATGGTCAGAGACTGCAGGCGTACAAAAGAGGGTCAGAGACTGCAGGCGTAATACAACAGATGGTCAGAGAATGCAGACGTACTACAGGAGATGGTCAGAGACTGCAGGTGTACAAGAGATGGTCAGAGACTGCAGACGTACTACAGGAGATGGTCAGAGACTGCAGGCATACAAGAGATGGTCAGAGAATGCAGGCGTACTACAGGAGATGGTCAGAGACTGCAGACATACTGGAGGAGATGGTCAGAGACTGCAGTTGTACTACAGGAGATGGTCAGAGACCATCCATGTACTATCTTATCTCCTATCCCTGTATATTGTCTGCTGAGCACTCACAATGGTCCTTCCTGATCACCATAACAGGTGCTGTCAGTGTCCCCACACACCACACATGTCATTTACTTACTGTGTGACACTGACAATAAGGACAGGTTCCAGACTTTCAGCATGGACTCTACAGAGGAGGGAGGAGCCATCCCTACCTCTCCTCCCCACTGATCACAGGTCTGGTTGTTAGAGGGTGGAGTG
>BLSH010543406.1:99040-121260 GCA_018402905.1 Glandirana rugosa
TTTAATGTGGGGTTTTATGTAGGACGACGAAGAAGACTTATGTCCCTATGGTGGAGTAAAATCACCTTTTTACGCACTTAGAAAGCCTGGAGGCGGTGATTGGTTTTTGGGGTCCCGCACGCGGCTAGACTGCCAAAAGGTCTCACATATGTGGTATCCCTGTATTCAGAAGAAGCAGCAGGATGTATTTTGGGGTGTAATTTCACATATACCCATGGCATGTTCAAGCAACTTATCATTTAGTGACAACTTTGTGGAAAAAAAAAATAGTAATTTCCCAGAAACTTGTGGCAAAATATAAAATATTCCATGGACTCAGCATGCCTCTCAGCAAATAGCTTGGGGTGTCTACTTTCCAAAATGGGGTCATTTGGGGGGGCTTGTGCTATCTGGGCATTCCATGGCCTCCGCAACAGAGATAGGTAGTGTGGAGTAAAATCACCTTTTTACGCACTTAGAAAGCCTGGAGGCGGTGATTGGTTTTTGGGGTCCCGTAGCGGCTAGACTGCCAAAAGGTCTCACATATGTGGTATCCCTGTATTCAGAAGAAGCAGCAGAATGTATTTTGGGGTGTAATTTCACATATACCCATGGCATGTTCAAGCAACTTATCATTTAGTGACAACTTTGTGAAAAGAAAAAAAAATTGTAATTTTCCAGAGACTTGTGGCAAAATATAAAATATTCCATGGACTCAACGTGCCTCTCAGCAAATAGCTTGGGGTGTCTACTTTCCAAAATGGGGTCATTTGGGGGGGGGCTTGTGCTATCTGGGCATTACATGGCCTCCGCAACAGAGATAAGTAGTGTGGGGTGAATGCATACATTTCCTTCAGAAATCCTGAAGGAGGTGATTGGTTTTCGGGGTCCTGTATGCAGATAGACTTCCAAAATGTCTCACACATGGGGTATCCCCGTACTCAGGAGAAGCAGCAGAATATATTTTTGGGGTGTAATTCCACATATACCCATGGCATGTGTGAGCAAAATATCATTTCAGTAACAACTTTGTATAATTTTTTTTTTTGGTCATCTTTCAATCACTTATGACAAAAAAATAAAATATTCAATGGGCTCAACATGCCTCTCAGCAAATTCCTTGGGATGTCTACTTTCCAAAATGGGTTCATTTGGGGGGGGGGTTTGTACTGCCCTTCCATTTTAGCACCTCAAGAAATGAGATAGGCAGTCATAAAATAAAAGCTGCATAAATTACAGAAAATGTACCCTAGTTTGTAGACGCTATAACTTTTGCGCAAACCAATAAATATACGGTAATTAACTTTTTTTTTACCCAAGACATGTGGCTAAATGCATTTTGGCAAAAATTTATGACTAAAATTTAGTTTATTGTATTTTTGTAATAACATAAAGTTGAAAATATCATTTTTTTAAAAAAAATTCGTCCTTTTTTTGTTTATATCGCAAAAAATAAAAAGCGCAGTGGTAAACAAATACCACCGAAAGAAAGCTCTATTTGTGGGAAAAAAAGGACGCAAATTTTGTTTGGGTACTGCATTGCATGACCGCGCAATTACCATTTGAAGCGGTGCAGTGCCAAATTGAAAAAAGTGCTCTGGTCCTAAAGCTGCAAAACCTTCCGGTTGGTAAGTGGTTAAGCCAGAGGAACTTGTTAATATGTCTTTGTAGAGATTCGATTTTAAATCTTGGTATATTAATCTGTAAGGCTCTAAATAAAAACAGTAATTTCGGGAGGATGCTCATTTTTATTGCACATATTCTACCGAGGAGTGAGATCCGATATGTAGACCATATTTTAAGGAGGTTTTCAATGTGTGTAAAGAGGCTAGGAAAGTTATTGTGATATAAGTTATTAAAATCTGGGGAAATCCTTACCCCCAGATATCTAATTGGAGCAGTGCACCATGTGAAGGAAAAATTTGTTTTAATATATGTGGCAACATTTGGAGGAATATTAATGGGGATGATGGAGCATTTGGAATGATTGATTCCAAGTCCTGAGATATCTTTAAACTTTTCCAGTTCCAAAATTAAAGAAGGGATTGATGTTAGAGGATTAGTTAGAAAGACAATAGCATCATCTGCATATAAACTAATCTTATATTCATAGGGGCCCTTGATGTAACCTGAGATATTTGCGTTATTTCTAACAGAGCAAGCTAGGGGCTCGAGTGCTAAAGCAAATAATAAAGGGGAAAGTGGGCATCCCTGTCTGGTTCCTCTATTAAGTGGAAAGAATCCCGAGTTACTACCAGGAATTCTAATTCTTGTTTGAGGATAGTGGTATAAAGCCTTGAAACCATGAATAAAAGAGTCAGAAAAGCCAAATTTAGAAAGGATTAGGTCCAGGTACTCCCAGCTAACACTATCAAATGCTTTGTCTATATCCAGACTCAGGAGACATACCGGGTTAAAGCGACCGCCTGAGTCTTGAATAATGTTATTAACCAATCTTATATTATCCGTAAGGTATCTATCTCTGATGAACCTAGATTGATCTATATGTACCAGGGAAGGGATAACAGTTGCCAATCTGTCTGCTAATAAGCGGCTAAAAATTTTTAGGTCATTATTCAGGACCAATATAGGCCTGAAATTTTGTGGGAGTGTATGATCCTTGTGTGGTTTGGGTAGTAGGGACATATTGGCTAGCGTCATCTCTGAGGGAAAATGATTACCTTTAAGTATGAAGTTAAAGAGTTTAGTTCGATATGGTACCAACAATGGGGCAAATTTTTTGTAGTATAATGTGGAGAAACCATCAGGGCCGGGGGCAGTAGAGGATTTAAGAGATTTAATAATGTTTAGTACCTCTAAATCTGAACATTGTTTATTCAGGGAGTCGGTTTGACTGGAGTCAAGGGATGGGAGGTTGATGTTATTGAGCCAGTTTACCGCTTCTTGTGAAGGGGGATTGTGCGGATTAGACAAAAGATTTTGGAAAAATTCCAAAAAAAATTTTTGCACGTCGTTTGGATGTGAGACCATATTTCCTCTAGCATCGCGCAATTTATATGTGTGTGGGGGTTTGGTATATTGGTTCAGTTTCTTAGCGAACATAGAGGAAATATTGTTACCATGGAGAAGAAATTTAGCTCTGGAAAATCTAAAACATTTCTCTGTATCTTTAGATAAATCATCCAAAGCTTTACGTTTGTCTTTAATTAATTGCAAAAGGGGTGGAGAGGAAGAGGAACTTATTTTATTATATAAGTTATGTAACTCTCTAGTGAGAGTGTTGATGTCAGCAGTCTTCGATTTGTTTCTAGCCGAGGCAATCTTAATCAACTGTCCTCTCAATACAGCTTTGTGTGCTGACCAGAGCATTGAAGGGGAGATATTATCAATATCATTATGTAAGAAATATTCCTCGATATGGTTTGAAATTTGTTGGTATATAATGGGGTCGGATAATAATGAGTCATTTAGTCTCCATGAGTGAGGAGATCTTGGGAAGCCTATATATGAGGTTTCAAAGGAGACTATATTATGATCTCACCATGGACATGGGACTATCTCAGCTGTAAGTGAGTTAGCTAATATTATTGGGGTGGTAAAAATGTAATCTAGACGAGCAAATGTATTATGGGGGTGGGAGAAATGAGTATATTCTTTCGTGTCTATATTATGTGATCTCCATGTGTCGATCAATTGGAATGAGTTTAGAGATTTATGTATTGATTTGGAAAAGGTTTTCGAGCTAGGTGAGGGAGAACTTCTATCTAACGCTTGATGAGCAACCAGGTTAAAATCCCCACCAATAATTAAATGTGGTGATGCATATTTTCCAGTGAATTAAAGAATCCATTGAAAAAGGTGGAATGTGCTTCATTAGGAGCATATACGGAAGAAATGGTAATTTTGCGACCGCCAATACTACCTTGTATAATGACATATCGACTCTCCGGATCTTTAAAAATATGAATGGGTTTGAAAATAAGTGAATTTCTGATAAAGATTGCAGTGCCTCTAGTTTTATTATGGTATGTGGTAAAGTAAAGCTGTTGAAATTTTTTATCAAAAAATTTAGGGTGGTTAGTATCATCAAAATGCGTTTCCTGAAGTAGAATAATATCAGCCTTAATACTTTTGTAATGCCAAAAAGCTTTTCTTCTTTTTTGTGGGGAATTGAATCCCTGTACATTATGAGATATTATTTTGATAGCCATAAGTGGTGTAGAAGAGGTGTGCTTATGAAAACATATTTACTGGATAGTATATATGGTGTTGATGAGGAAATGTTATGGAGAGACAGAGGTATGCATATATTGCTTGAGACCCAGACTGTAACCAAAATTACATAATTGACAATGTAGTATATAGCTATGGAGAAAACCAAAGGAATTATACTTCCAAATATTAGTAATGTTAAAAGCATGAATAAGCTAGTAACTGAAAGAACTTAACAAAGGAGGCCAAGTGACATATGATCATATGGCCTAACATAAGTTACAAACCAGGGACAAAAAACCGTCCCTATCTTGTCACCAACCACTTTATAATGTGTACCCCTCTCTCCCATCCGATGGGGGAAAACAAAGACGAGGACAGAGGAGAACACCAACACAGGCAAAAAAGGGCCAAAAAGGCCAAAAATCACTGCTAAGTGAGTCGGCGACAAGAGTGGGGTCAAACTAGCACGGACACGGGCAGTGCGGCAAATATGTAAACTTAAGATTTAGCAATGCCTAGTGACTTAAATGGTATTATGTTACCTAAAGTTTAAATTAGGTACAACCCCGGCCATTAATAATAGAGATAAGATTATCCTGAAAAATTGTACCAAAATTCTTATATCACCAATAATGTGTTGAGAACAAACAGCAGCTATATGAGATGTGTTGGTAATAAGGGGAGAGAGGAAGAGAAAAGAAGAAAAACTCTCCCCCTCTCCAGCTCCACCACACAATAGAAAAGTAAGAAAAAAAGGAGTTGAATCCTATGTGGGATTGTCCTTATAGTTGAAGATTTATATAAAACAAAAAAATAAAAAATAAAAATTTGAGTATTGTTCAGCCTCTGAAAAATGATGAATCTGTGACATAAAGGGATTGTTTATCGTCAGAAAGATGATTTAGTTCCAAATCCCCAAGATGCCGTGACAAAGAGATTGATTGTAGAGCAGTAATCCTGGCATCAAGCCGGAAAAAATAGATATGGTTTCAAAATAGAAAAAAAATTGTATTTTGTAGAAGTAGTATCTCACTTTCGCCACATGAGGGAGACAAAGACCATATAATATATATAGCTACTCAATGTGGTGAAGAGAGTTCCAGCAAGTATTGCAGACATGGTAAAGAAAGGAAAAAAAAAAAAAAGAGAGAAATCAAAAAGAAAAATTGTGGATTCTGAAATGGAATCGGTTATAACTGTCACATAAAGGGGGTATTTAGAAAATGTCAAGGAGCACTTGTACAACGAAAAGAGAAGAGAGAGAAAATAAAAACCTCTCTCCCACTCCCCTCCTTAATGAATAATATTGCGAGATTGCTGTCTGTTTCTTCTGTGGTCATTTCTTGATGAGGGAGTTGACCATATAGGTGATGGTCTTGGAGTGATTTGAAGGCGCAGGGGCGGTTCGGGTTCCATAAGGCCCAATTTAATGAGGAGCTCCTTTCCTTCAGCAGTGTTGTATACCGTATATATTGTCCCATTGTGAGGAACTGTGAGTTTGAAGGGAAAACCCCACCTGTATCTAATCCTGGCACTCTGAAGTGTCTCCTGCGTTCCAGGGTAGCTTGAGATATGTCAGGAAATATCTGTATCTTAGCACCTTCTAGTTTTATGTCAGGATTAGCTCTGGATGCTCTGAGGATTTCCTCCTTAACAAGAAAGTCCTTGAAGCACATAATTATGTCGCGAGGTGGTTTGTCAACCGGCGGTTTAGGGCGTAAGGCTCTATGCATTCTGTCGCAAATAAATGCAGAATCTGGTCTATCTGGGACAAGGGATTGAAACAATTTCATCATTGATGGGATTAGATCCGTAACCGATTCCAGGACACCACGCACTCTGAGATTACACCTGCGATTTCGGTTCTCAAGATCTTCAATTTGCGCCTGCATTTGCGAATAATTATCCGCTAAAATATCATATTCCTTCCTTAGTTCATTATGAGCAAGAGCTAGCTCATCATGCTTAGTTTCTAAGCGGTCAGTGCGGGTGCCAAGAGATGCAATTTCTTGAGAGAGGGCTTGTGTAGATTTGCTAATCTCTGAATGAATCTTACTGGTGATTCTTTCATACATGGATGCTAGGCTGTCCTTAAGGTCTGCCTTGGTGAGAGATGCAGGAGATATAGAGTTATACTCACAGTCCTCAGAAGAAGTCAGGGAGGGTTGAAGTTCCTGTGAGCAACATGTGGCTTTAGGACCGGTGCCATTTTGATTCATCTTCTTCTGCTTCTGTTGTGAGCGGAGAAGGTAAGTTGTTAAATTGCCCTGGGATCGGCGATTCACCAATTTTCTTTTCCCAGGCATGCACAGGGGTCTTAGCCAGGGGGTGATCCACTTTATAGGCTAAATTACAAGCATATAACCCCAGGATAGCCGCTGGATGTGTCCGTAGTGCGGGAGCTACATATGGACACCTCCGACTCGCTCCGCGCCGCGCATGCACCCCCGTTCAATCGCCTTCTTACAGGAAACTCATTTGACACATACCACCCCAGTCAAACTGAACTGTCCTCAATTCCCTACATGGTATTATAGCCTCTCTGATACTAACAAGGCTAAGGGAGTAGCCATCGGGTTTAGTGGAGGTGTTTCTTTTCAGATAGAAGAGATGATAGATGGTCGTTATATTCTTCTCAGGGGACATATAGGTGCTACGCTATGTACACTTGCCAACATACACAGCCTTACCACTTACCAACCTGTCTCACATTGTAACAAAATTAGCAGATTTTGCTAAAGGGGTCACCATCCTCGCAGGTGACTTCAACATGCCACTAGACCCAATTATGGGCACCTCACATGGTCACTCCTCGATCCCATTTAGACACTTATCCTACATTAAAAAGAAATTACACGACTCGTAATCTAGACTATTCTCATTTTTCCAAAACACACCAATCATACTCAAAAATGTATAATATTTTTATTGATCACTTCCATCTTACCTTACTAAAATCCGCATCAATAGGTGTCACATCTATCTCAGATCACGCCCCCGTTTCCATACAGCTGTCGTTTCCCTCCCTCCCCCTCCGCACGAACAAATGGAAATTTAATGATACTCTTCTCTCTAATTCAGTAGATACCACTTCGCTGGCAGCCTCAATAGAGCAGTATTTTAAAGAGAACCCGTCCCCAGGAATTTCTCCTGCTGTTCAATGGGAGGCTCATAAAGCCATGGTACGGGGCAAATTAATCGAGATTGGTGCGAGGAGGAAGAGGGAATGCGACACCCAGCTTAAAGATTTACTTAAGCAGGTGGCAGATCTTCCACAAAAGCACAAACACAAACTATCCCTACATAGGTATCATTTGGAGACCCTCGCCTTAAAACAGGAGGAACTAAAGGATCTCTTTGATTTAGATATCAAAAGATAATTTATCTGGGTGGCGCAAAAGACTTACGAGTGGGGTAATAAACCAGGCAAGCAATTAGCATGCTCCCTTAGAACGGAAAAAGTAGCATCTTTTGTATCCAAGGTTGAACTTCCCCCCGGGGGAAATAGTTCACACCTCATCCCAGATAGCTAAAGCTTTTGGGGAATTTTACACACAACTATACAACGTAAAAGGTGAACTTGATTCTGTGTCCCCTGAGGAGAACGGTTATCCTCATACCTAAAAGCGGCACATCTACCCAAACTACCAGGTAAATCTCACAAACAATTGGAAACTAAATTTACCACAGAAGAATTCCAGGCGGCACTAAAAATCATGTCAACTGGGAAAGCCCCGAGTCCAGGCGGGTACACTGTACTATACTATAAGACGTTTAACAAACTCCTTCTCCCCCACCTGACAGCTCATGCCAACTCTATATCCAAATCTGTAAACTTACGTCCAGAATCCCTGACCGCCCATATAACAGTAATCCCCAAACCAAATCTCTCTAACAAATGTAGACGCAAAGCTCTATACCAAGGTGACAGCCATGAGAATGATTCCCCTCATCCCCAAATGGATCACAGCCAATCAATCAGCATTCATCCCCCACAGAGAGGCTAGGGACAACTCTTTACGTGCCATTTCCCTGATCTACCATGTGCGCGGATGTGCCCAGCCCACCCTTCTTCTTTCCACCAATGCTGAAAAAGTGTTTGACAGGGTGGACTGGGACTACCTGTGAATGTCCCTATGTCACTTGGGTCTGGGTCCAAGAATGTTGTCCAGAATTTTTTCATTATATTCCCAACCTACCGCACAGATAAGAATCAAGGGCATACTGAGTGAACCCTTCGCACTTAAAAATGGTACCAGACAGGGCTGTCCCCTCTCCTATTCGCTATATCCTTTGAACATTTCTTGGCCACAATCAGAAATAATGACTACATCCACAACATTGAACTAGGTAACAAAACCCACAAATATGCTGCCTACGCAGATGATATCTTAATCCTTGTTCAGCAACCTCGCATATCGTTACTTAAATTAATGACAGCTTTCAAAAACTTTCAAACATTATCCAATTTGAAAATCAACCTCTCAAAATCAGAAATCCTAAACATCAACGTCCCCAAACCGGAGGCGGACCAGATAAAACCTTTTTTTCCCTTTAAGTGGCAACCTACTTCCCTAAAGTACTTGGGTATCCAACCCACGCAACCTATTTAGACATAACTACATACCCCTTCTGAACAACATCAGAGCAGACCTGCTCTTATGGTCCTTTCTATCTCACTCATGGATGGGGAAAATAAACATCATAAAAATTAATGTGCTACCGTGCATCCTCTACCTCTTTCATATGATACCATATGACATCCCAGTGGGTTTTTTCAACATATTTCAGACCATGATCTCATGCTTCATCTGGAGGGACAGGCACCACAGAGTCTCCAGATCTACATTATATTGCTCCAAAGCTTCGGGTGGTCTGGCCCTCCCTGACTTAAAAATGTATTTTTATGCCATAGTACTCTTGAGGAGAACGGATTAGAAATACTCTCTCCCCTTGACGTCTCCTCTCACAACTTCCACATTAGCCATTTGGGACATGCTTCATAAAAGATACTCTTGGTCTTACAACTTCCCACTAATGCCCTTGCTGAACCACGACTACTCCCCCCCTGGTTCTATGGATGCTGGTTTTAAAGCTTGGTCCCAGAAGGACCCTCTACAACTTCATCACCTTATCCAAGCGGACACTCTCAAACCTCTCTCAACCATCCTTGGCTCCAAACCTGCCACCTTTAAGAACAAATGGAGATATAAACAAATGTCAATTCCTGCAATCTCTGCCACAACCAATAAGAGATATCCATGAACTGAACCCTATCGAATCAATGTTTCACTTTAAAGATCCGCCTACCCACTCGGTTTCGCAACTCTACAAAGCTTTAGCCTCACTACAATATCCTTTATACCCATAATATCTAGCCAAATTGGAAACGGACTTAAACTCTCAGCTCACTGGCTAACAAAGACACAAAATTCTTTCACATATCTTTTCTATAGCAATCTTTAAATCGGCAGAAGCAAACTATAAGCTTCGCTCCAGATGGTACTATTCCCTGACCAAACTACATTGCATATCCGCTTCTAACTCAACCCTTTGCTGGAGGAATTGCAGAGAAAACGTCCCTCATGCACATATATGGTGGCATTGCCTGTCATACAGGATTACTGGCAGACCATCCTAAATCTCATCAATGAAATCACGGGTTTCCCTCTCCCCTCAGACCCATGGACAATCCTTTTCCACAACTCCCAAGAACTAGCGGTTTCATACAAGCGTTCTATTACCCCTCATCTTTTGAACTCAGTGAAAGCCCTAATCCCAACACTCTGGGGCCAACCCAAAGTCCATACGGTAACAGACTGGTTGCACAAAATAACAGGATTTTTTTTCTACTTACCGTAAAATCCCTTTATCTGAGTTCATTGACGGACACAGCAGCTCATCTTGACTCCTGGATTATACTGCCACCCTCAGGAGTGGACTAGGCAGAACAGCAGTTTATCAAAAAAGCAGACACAGCCCCTCCCAGGGGGCAGTCCTTGCTGATAGTAACCCTCCACCCTGCAACAGCCAGCTCAGTTCATAACAAGCAGTACAAACTTAAAAGGAGGGGTGGGCGCTGTGTCCGTTAATGAACTCCGAGAAAGGGATTTTACGGTAGGTCTCTCTCATTCATTGACGGACACAGCAGCTCATCTTGACTCCTGGGACGTCCCAAAGCAGTGTCAAAATGAGGGGTGAGTAAACGAAACATCAAAAACTTCACCCAACAGAACCCTCTGTGAGGAACCAGAAAATACACCTCACACGGCCGCTTGCAACACTTTGCGGACAAAGGCAGCATCCGAAGATGCCAAAACATCAACCTTGTAAAACCTTGAAAAGGTGTGCACAGAAGACCAAGTAGCCACCTTGCACACTTGAGACACAGACGCCTGATGTCGGAAAGCCCAGGAAGTGCTAATCGCCCTGGTAGAGTGAGCCGTGACTGGGAAAGGAGGTTCTAGACCCCTAACAGCATAGGCTTGTGTCACAGTTTGTCTAATTCAACGTGAAGTAGTGGTCGATGAGGCCGCCAGGCCTTTGCGTGACCATCCACAACCACAAACAGCGCATCTGACCTCCGAAAAGAGGCCGTGGTAACCAGGTACACCCGCAGAGCCTGAACGACATCCAGCGAGTGCAGAGCAATATCCCTTGAGTGAGATGGGCGCGGACATAAAGGAGGAAGGACAATGTCCTCATCTATGTGAAAAGACGACACCACCTTTGGAAGGAAGGTGACGGGCGCAAAACCGCCTTATCCTTGTGTAGGACCAAATATGGAGACCTACAGGACAGAGCCGCCAATTCCGACAGGAAAGCCACTTTTTGCGAAAGCAATGGCAGCGGGATCTCCCTGATATTCTCAAACAGCGGTTTCTGAAGCACCGAGAGGACCAGATTAAGGTTTCATGGAGCCAGGGGCGACCGTACTTGGGGGGGCGACATGTTGAACCCCCTGCACGAAGGTACGGATCAAAGAATGTGTTGCCAATGGGTGCTGAAAAAAGATCATCAGAGCAGAAATCTGACCCTTGATCGTACTCAACAACAGCTTCTGGCCGAGGCTCCTCTGCAGAAAAACCAGAACCCTTGATACCGAAAAGAAGCGGGGATTACAGCCCCCATTCTCACACCAGGAGATGTAAGCCTTCCAGATGTGGTGGTATATCTTCCGGGAAGTGGCCTTATGTGCCTTGAGCATGGTGGGGATCACGGAGTCCGAGACACCCCGATCCTTCAACACCTGACATTCAATAGCCAGGCCGTTAAAGCCAGAGAGGGTACAGCAGGATGCAAGATGGGCCCCTGGGACAGTAGATCCTCATGAAGCGGGAGTCGCCAGGGAACGTCCACCACCATCCGTACCACGTCGGTGTACCAAGGGTGCCGTGGCCAATCTGGAGCTACGAGAATGGCCAGGGATTCCCTCTGCCTCTATTCTGTGCAACAGACGCGGAAGCAACTTGAGGGGGAGAAAGGCATAGATGAGTTGATCCCTTGTCCTGCTCATGAAGGTCTGCACGCGCTAGCAGAGCCACGTCTGGCGCGCCCACCGCAGACAAATCTGATGGAACACGTCTGGGTGCAAGGACCACTCTCCCTAATTCAACACCTGACGACTGAGGTAGTCCGCCTGTCAGTTTTCTATGCCCGGAATGTGAACGGCGGAGATCGCCGGCATATGGAGTTCGGCCCACCTCAGAATGTGAGCCACTTCCGTGGCCGCAGCCGAGCTCCTTGTTCCGCCCTGGTGATTCAGGCGCATATGGGAATATGCAGGCATGCGTCCTTGATGTCGAGGGAGGCCAGGAAGTCGCCCTGGTGAAATTCCGCCACCACAGAGCGGACGGACTCCATCCTGAACTTTGGTACAACAGTTCAGGGCCTTTAGGTCCAGTATCGGCTGGACCCCATCCTTTTTTGGAACCACAAACAGGTTGGAATAAAACCCCGAAATCGTTCCGAGGTCGGGACAGGAACCGCAACCCCCTGATGAAGTAGGTCCTGCACCTCCCCCAGTAAGGCCTGCAGCCGGCCCGGCGGGAGCCACATATTTGAAGCAAAGAACCTGTCCGGAGGGCGGGAATGAAACTCTATTTTGTACCCTGACAAAATCAACTTGTGCGCCCAGTGGTCTGAAATGCGGGAAGTCCACCGGTCCGCAAAACCACGGAGACGTCCCCCACCCGAAGAACGGGTGGGGGCAACCCTTCATGCTGAGGAGGACTTGTCCTCTGGCTTGTCACGCTTGGGCTGCCAGGGACGCTTTTGTCCACCCGCGGGAGCCTTTGCGGGCTGGGAGCCCTTGCTCGATGAGCAGGGCATACAAAAAAGCCTCTTCTGGGCAGAGAAGGAGGGGCCCGGCCTACGATGGGACTCCTTACTCCTTTTAGTCTCCGGAAGAAAAGTGCTCTTCCCACCGATTAGATTCTTTATAATCTCATCCAAAGTGGCTCCAAAGAGCCGCCCACCCTGAAACGGCAGGTCCGCCAGGGCCTTCTTAGATGTTTGGTACGCCAACCAAAATTTCAGCCAGAGCAGCCGCCTGACAACCACAGAGGACGCAGACATTTTGGATATCAGGGGGGCCATATCCAGGGCTGCATCACACAGATATTTAAGCCCTTAGACAAGCTGGTCAGCAAGCTCCACATAGGTGGGAGGAACCTTTGCATTGCTCAATTCGTGGTGCAAAAACTTTGCCCATTCCATGAGCGTTTGCGACACCAGGGCAGAGGACAACACAGGCCGCATAGCTGACCCTGCCAGAACAAACATGGTTTTGGTGATAGCCTCGGCTTTCCTATCAGCCGGGTCCTTGAAAGATGGTGTGCCTTCCACCGGGATTGTGGTCGCCTTATTTAAGTGAGACACTGGGGGATCAACCACTGGAGGTAACGTCCACTTTTTTACCAGGCTGTCCTCAAAAGGATAGCGCACTGAGAACTGTCTTGGTATGGGAAAGGAACTTTGAGGCCCTTCCCATTCTCTGTAGACAAACTTATCAAAGTAAGGTAAGTAAGGGAAAACCTTAGCCACACAGGCCGGTTTATGTGACCCAAAGGGAACTTCTGCGATGCTCCAGTTGCCTCTTCCAGCTTCAGAGTATCACACACCGCTGTAATCAGGGCACCTACTAGTGCCTTTTCGTGTGCAGCAGAGGCCGCCGAAGATTCCTCCTCACTATCAGAGGAACCTGGAGCCTCGCCATCCGACAGCTCAAGGGGGGTCCTCGTCATGGTGGAGCCCCCTTCAGGGTCAGAGTCCTCTCTGGAGGAGGGGGGGGGGCGCTTCTTCACCGCTTTACGCCCACATGCTACCTCTACCCGGGAGACAAAGGACTCCAGAACCGCCGACAGAGCGTCAATGGGGTCTGCAGTCCCTGAGGTGCTGGCCGCAACTACGGAGAGGTCTGGTGGGGAAGTACCCGCATCAGATGCCATTGCATCACCCACACCGGTAGCACACCACCTATACAGAGGCCTAGGTACCAGGCAGACCAGGCACCCCCCACCCCAAGCGCTGCACAGATCAGGAGGGTAACCCCAGGAGGACTCACCACCTGCTGGCCCCACTAACCAAAAGAGGGGAGGCCGTGCCTGCTGCTGCCCACCGCTGCCGCTGCCTTGCCTGCTTGCCCGTGCTGATGTGTCACTGTGCCTCCAGGAATTTCCTGAGGGGAGATTGGCGCCAAAATCAGCTCAGGGACAGCCCCTCCCATCCACAGGAGCTAGCTCGTATGCACAGGCTATAAGAAAATGGCCGTCGGACACATTAGACAGTATGACATGCGGCCGACCAAAACAAAATGGCGGCCACGACTACGCCAAAATGGCGGCAATGCAGCACGAGGCAGGAGGGTGAGGAGTGCAGCTGAAACCCCGGACACCACAAGGGAAACCCCAGGGGGGACCTAGCGGCAGGAGGGTGAGGGAGGGGGGTGAAAAGAAGGAGGGGGGAACCAGCCTAAGACCCCAGGAGGGTACCCACCTGCTCCCCCCATACCCCAGCAGGAGTGGGGGGCATACTTACCTCTCCAGTCGGGAGGTAGCGGGTATCCCATCCGAGGCAGATCCGCCTCCCCATCCATTTCGGGGGGGGGGGGCTGTCGGCCATGGTAGCACTGAGACTCGGACCCAATTGCCCGGTCATATGTGCTCCTGTGGGGCGTTTAACCCGCCGGCCGCCCGGTCCGGTTAGGGGCCTGTCGCAGCCGACCCAGCACGGAGCTAAGGTCTGCGCGCGCTCACTGGCCGGGCTGGGGAGACTACCAGGATCTATATTATCCAGCCTGTCGCCCAGCCCAGCAATTGATTGCAGTCTTCATCGCGAAAACACAGCAGAAGTGGTACCGAAAGCAGAGGCACCACAGGTCCCAGCAGGGAGCCAGGTCCTTACTCCTTGCACTAGGCAGAAAAAACTGAGCTGGCTGTTGCAGGGTGGAGGGTTACTATCAGCAAGGACTGCCCCCTGGGAGGGGCTGTGTCTGCTTTTTGATAAACTGCTGTTCTGCCTAGTCCACTCCTGAAGGTGGCGGTATAACCCAGGAGTCAAGATGAGCTGCTGTGTCCGTCAATGAACGAGAGAGAAAAACAAAATTTGTCTGTTAGAGGATCTTACTTATACTTCTAGAGGAGACGCCAGTAAACATACCAAAATATGGTCGGTCTGGATGGAATTTAAAACCACCCATAAATATAAATCGATAATATCACCTGTAACCATGGACTTACCGGAGAACACTACCTCTCTTCCCACGAGGCCTTGAGCTGACTTATGACGTATAATTAGTAATAACTCTTAATGCATAGAGTAATATATTTATAAAGCATGTCATCCACCTATTAAAACTGGCACACTAACCTTATCCCTTTCCCCCACCTCCTCCTTTCTCTCTCCTCTTTCATCTCAATGCTATCTAACTAATAGTTTTTTTTACGATCCTGTTAATGTAATCGTCTAATTTAGGCATTTTCAACCAACTCATCTAAATACTTTTTCCATCTAACATTGTTTGATAATTGTCTACATGTAACTATATCTTTACTCTTCAAATATAAAGATATTAAACAAAAAAAAAAGAAAGGCTACTGAAAGACTCTTTATAGGATCCACCAATGTCAGTGAGTGACAGATCCTGGGAACTGGACAGAAAGGCTGGAACAGGCTTGGAGGAGAGAGTGCACAGTCTGTGGAAGTTTGAGGAGCCAGTCAGGGGAAGCAGTATCACTGGACAGTGAGGTAGGCCGGAGAGGCCTGGAGGATGATGGGCTGGGAGTAGTAGTCCATCGGGACCTGGCTAGCACATTTGTACTTAGCTACACCCTGAGGGCCCATGGCCTTACAATCCGAGGGCCCGTGGTCCTTGGCTGTAACGGGTGGTCTGGAGGTCCTGCTGACACAGTGCAGGCCTCACCATGTGCTAGCTAGGGTGGAGGAAGAGGCAATGGAGGCCTGATAAACATCCTTTCAGGCCTAACGGTGAAGAAACAAGCGTTGTGCAGGAGAGAAGTGAAGAAGTTGAATGGACAGCAAGTGTCAGTGCTGGAGGAAGAGGAGTGTATATACTGCTTTGTATATAGATTGGTCCTATATCTATGATCTTTGGGCATCCCACAGTCGTCCCTACCCTATCCAAGTTTATTCCCTTAATAAACAACAAAACAAAGTACCGGCCTGTTCTGTGACTCCAGATGCATGGAAAATTGTGTGACTGAGAGCAAAATGCAAGGTGAACCACATCTACTAGCCACCCCTAAGGGGGCCATTGGCTACATGCGCATCCCAAACCTGGAAGTAGGCAGCGACGTATGGGTACATTGCTTTACATACAGCAGCTGACTGCCCACAGTACATTGCAGTACATCCCTGTCCCAAGCATTTTATTCATTAGACATTTGTTTTTTTTTCGGTCATAGATTCTCAGCATCACATTTGAGTGTTACCTGGGGTAATACAGCCTTCCTAGGAATGCTCTCTACTCCAACCTGATATCTACCCACCAAGGCATTTTGATATTTGCATAATTCCTCCTTAGTGCCAGCCCACTGCTTAATCACTTTTCGTCGGCGCTATAGCCAAAAGACGCATACAGCGGAGGCTTCCAGTGCCGGGAGGGCGTCAATAGATGTCCTACCGTGATCACGCTGCTCTGGTGCCCCCTGAGGTGCGCAGGCAGCTTGCGCTGTGATTGTCCTCATCAGTGCCCACCAGTGCCACCTCATCAGTGCCTATCAGTGCAGCCTCACTAATGTACATCAGTGAAGTGGACTCCTGACCCCCTGGCATGCCACATTTGGCATGTCATTTTTCTGGGGGGGGGGGGCGGGTACCTAGTTTTGACAGGTACCCAGCGCCCACTTCCACTTTGGCCACCTAGGCCACTCATGTGGAAGTTCTCCTCTCCCCCACCCCCCTGCAATCTTGTGGGATACGCCATAAGTCCCAGAAGATTGTCCGGCCATTTAGGACACGCAGCGCGACTCGCTCATGCGCAGTGCGCATCCGGCACCCGGCTGCAAGCCGTCACAACCAGGTGCCCACACTAGTGATGCTGGGGAGAGGCGGGGAAGAAAAAAACCAAGGCTTCGGGTGGCCGCATTGCTGGAAAGGACAACAGAGACTGCCGCTCCAGGTGAGCATACGAACAATGATGATGGGACTCCAAGTGCAGGTGCAAGCCCTGGACCGCCTGCCATAGGAAACTGAAATTGAAGAAATGGCTCTTGTTTGGTGGTGTCATGTCTGATCTTTGCATTGTTCAATAAAGGGATTTCCAGCGATGTCGGTGTGGAGCCATTTATTCAATTTTGGCCGCATTGCTAGACCGTGGAACAGCTGAGTGTGTGTTTATTAAAAGTCAGCAGCTACACTTTTTGTAGCTGCTGACTTTTAATAATCACAGAAACGGCTGGTGTCACATGAAAAGGTATAATAAAATATTTACAAAAATGTGAGGGGTGTACTCACTTTTGTGTACAGCATCTCACAAAAGTGAGTACACCCCTCACATTTTTGTAAATATTTTATTATATCTTTTCATGTGACAACACAGAAGAAATGACACTTTGCTACAATGTAGTGAGTGTACAGCTTGTATAACAGTGTAAATTTGCTGTCCAATCAAAAGAACGCAACACACAGCCATTAATGTCTAAACCGCTGGTAACAAAAATGAGTACCCCTAAGTGAAAATGTCCAAATTGGTCCCAAAGTGTCAATATTTTGTGTGGTCACCATTATTTTCCAGCACTGCCTTAACCCTCTTGGGCATGGAGTTCACCAGAGCTTCACAGGTTGCCACTGGAGTCCTCTTCTACTCCTCCATGATGACATTACAGAGCTGGTGGATGTTAGAGACCTTGCGTTCCTCCACCTTCTGCTTGAGGATGCCCCACAGATGCTCAATAGGGTTTATGTCTGGAGACATGCTTGACCAGTCCATCACCTTTACCCTCAGCTTCTTTAACAAAGTAGTGATCGTCTTGGCGGTGTGTTTGAGGTTGTTATGTTGGAATACTGCCCTGCGGTCCAGGCTCTGAAGGGAGGAGATCGTGCTCTGCTTCCGTATGTCACAGTACATGTTGACATTCATGGTTCCCTCAATGAACTGTAGCTCCCCAATGCCAGCAGCGCTCATGCAGCCCCAGACCATGACACTCCCACCACCATGCTTGACTGCACACTTGTCTTTGTACTCCTCATCTGGTTGCCGCCACACACGCGTGACACCATCTGAACCAAATAAGTTTATCTTGGTCTTATCAGACCACAGGACATGGTTCCAGTAATCCATGTCCTTAGTCTGCTTGTCTTCAGCAAACTGTTTGCGGGCTTTCTTATGCATCATCTTTAGAAGAGGCTTCCTTCTGGGACAACAGCCATGCTGACCAATTTTATGCAGCGTGTGGCGTATGGTCTGAGCACTGACAGGCTGGCCCCCCACCCCTTCAACCTCTGCAGCAATGCTGGCAGCACTCATACGTCTATTTCTAAATGACAACCTCTGGATATGACACTGAGCATGTGCACTCAATTTCTTTGGTCGACCATGGCGAGGCCTGTTCTGATTGGAACATGTCCTGTTAAACCGCTGAATGGTCTTGGCCACCATGCTGCGGCTCAGTTTCAGGGTCTTGGTAATCATCTTATAACTTAAGCCATCTATATGTAGAGCAACAATAGTTTTTTTCAAATCCTCAGAGAGTTTTTTGCCATGAGGTGCCATGTTGAACTTCCAGTGACCAGTATGATGCCCCATGCACACCTGAGCGTTTTGTAGCTTGAAGCCTGAAGCTACAAAATGCTGGAGGGGAAAAAAAAATCAAGGATTCTCTATGGAGATGGTTCACATCTCCACTCAAAAAGCCTGAAAACGCCTGAAGCCCAAACAAGTTCTGGAAGTATTTTTTCAGACAGATTTGGCCGTTTTTCTGCTTTTTACATTGGTGATCTTTTGACCTGTACAAAATCGCGGCAAAATTGCAGTAAAATCGCGCGACTTTCTGCCTGAAAAAGACACCTGAGACCCTGTAACACTAAAGAGTCACATGACACCGGGGAGGGAAAATTGCTAATTGGGCCCAATTTGCACATTTTCACTTAGGGGTGTACTCACTGTTGTTGCCAGTGGTTTAGGAATTAATGGCTGTGTGTTGAGTTATTTTGAGGGGACAGCAAATTTACACTGTTATACAAGCTGTACACTCATTACTTTACATTGTAGCAAAGTGTCATTTCTTCCGTGTAGTCACATGAAAAGATATAATAAAATATTTATAAAATGTGAGGGGTGTAATCACTTTTGTGAGCTACTGTGTATATAGTGAGGGAAAAAATATTTGATCCCCTGCTAATTTTGCGCTTTGCCCACTGACAAAGAAATGATCAGTCTATAGTTTTAATGGTAGGTTTAACAGTGAGAGACAGAAGAACAACATAAAAATGCAGAAAAATGCATTTCATAAAAGTTATAACTTGATTTGCATTTTAATGAGTGAAATACGCATTTGATCCTCTATCAATTAGCAAGATTTTTGGCTCCCAGGTATGTTTTATACAGGTAACGAGCTGAGATTAGGAGCACTCTCTTAATGGGAGTGCTCCTAATCTCAGCTTGTTACCTGTATAAAAAACACCTGTCCAAAGAAGCAATCAATTAATCAATCAATCAGATTCCAATCTCTCCACCATGGCCAAGACCAAAGAGCTGTCCAAAGATGTCAGGGACAGATTGTAGACCAACACAAACCTGGAATGGGCTACAAGACCATCGACAAGCAGCATTGTGAGAGGGTGTCAACAGTTGGTGCGATTATTCGCAAATGGAAAAAAACACAAAATTACTGTCAATCTCCCTCGGTCTTGGGCTCCATGCAACGTCTCATCTCATGGAGTTTCAATGATCATGAGAATGTTGAGGAATCAGCCCAGAACTACACAGGAGAATCTTGTCAATGATCTCAAGACAGCTGGGACACACTATGCCGTGAAGGACTGAAATTCTGCAGTTCCCGCAAGGTCCCCCTGCTCAAGAAAGCACATGTACAGGCACTTCTGAAGTCTGGTAATAAACATCTGAATGATTCAGAGGAGAACTGGGTGAAAGTGTTGTGATCAGATGAGACCAACATGACAATGACCCAAAACACACGGCCAAGGCAACAAAGGGGTGGCTCAAGTACATTAAGGTCCTGGAGTGGCCTTGTAGCCATTCTCCAGACCTTAATCCCATAGAAAATATGCGGAGGTAGCTGAAAGTTCAAGTTACCAAATGTCAGCCTCTAAATCTTAATGACTTGGAGAGGATCTGCAAAAATGAATGGGACAAAATCCCTCCTGAGATGTGTGTAAATCCGGTGGCCAAGAAACGTCTGACCTCTGTGATTGCCAACAAGGGTATTGTCACCAAGTACCAAGTCATGTTCTGTGAAGGGGTCAAATACTTATTTCACTCATTAAAATGCAAATCAATTTATAACTTTTTTGAAATGTGTTTTTATGGATTTTTTGTTGTTATTCTGTCTCTCGCTGTTAAAATAAACCTACCATTAAAATTATAGATGATAATTTCTTTGTCAGTGGGCAAACGTACAAAATCAGCAGGGGATCAAATACTTTTTACCCTCACTGTATATACTTAGTCCCAAGGGTAGCCACAGCACTCTATATGTGAGGTAAATGCCCAGGTGTAGAGTTGAGCGAACCCGGACTGTAAAGTTCGGGTCCGTATCGGACTTTGGGGTGTCCGTGCCCCGAACATTAAAAAAAAAAGTCCGGGATCGGGTTCGGTATTCGGGTATTTTTGGCGCCTTTTCTATAGCTGCTGGGGAGCCAATCAACAAGCTTTTCTCTAGTTTGCCCTTAGAAGCCATCACATCCATGCCTACTAATGGCATGGCTGTGATCGGCCAGTGCATCATGTGACCCAGCCTCTATATGAGGCTGGAGTCATGTAGCGGCGCGTGTCAGATCGTCTCAGACTAGAGTAGGGAGAGCTTCATGGCGGGGCTGTGAGGGAAAGATTAGCATTCACAACCATCTCAGACTGCATTAGGGAGAGCTTCATTACGGTGCTGCGAGGGAGACATTGGCATTCAGAACCATCTTATAGTGCATTAGGGAGACGTTCCTGTCTGTGCTGCGAGGGAGACATTAGCGTTCAGAACCATCTTATAGTGCATTAGTGAGACTTTCCTGTTGGTGCTCTGAGGGAGAGATTATCATTCTAAAACCATCTACTACTGCATTAGGGAGAGGTTCCTGTTGGTGCTCTGAGGGAGAGTTTATCGTTATAAAACCATCTCCCACTGCATTAGGGAGAGGTTCCCGTTGGTGCTCTGAGGAAGAAATTATCGTTCTAAAACCATCTACTACTGCATTAGGGAGAGGTTCCTGTTGGTGCTCTGAGGGAGAGTTTATTGTTTTAAAACCATCTCCTACTGCATTAGGGAGAGGTTCCTGTTGGTGCTCTGAGGGAGAGTTTATCGTTATAAAACCGTCTACTACTGCATTAGGGAGAGGCTCCTGTTGGTGCTCTGAGGGAGAGTTTATCATTATAAAACCATCTCCTACTGTATTAGGGAGAGATTAGTGATGGTGCTCTGAGGGAGAGTTTATTGTTATAAAACCGTCTACTACTGCATTAGGGAGAGGTTCCTGTTGGTACTCTGAGGGAGAGTTTATCGTTCTAAAACCATCTACTACTGCATTAGGGAGAGGTTCCTGATAGTGCTCTGAGGGAGAGTTTATTGTTCTAAAACCATCTACTACTGCATTAGGGAGAGGTACCTGTTGGTGCTCTGAGGGAGAGTTTATCGTTCTATAACCGTCTACTACTGCATTAGGGAGAGGTTCCTGTTGGTGCTCTGAGGGAGAGTTTATCATTATAAAACCATCTCCTACTGCATTAGGGAGAGGTTCCTGTTGGTGCTCTGAGGGAGAGTTTATAGTTATAAAACTATCTCCTTCTGCATTAGGGAGAGGTTCCTTTTGGTGCTCTGAGGGAGAGTTTATCGGTATAAAACCATCTCCTACTGCATTAGGGAGAGGTTCCTGTTGGTGCTCTGAGGGAGAGTTTATCGTTATAAAACCTTCTACTACTGCATTAGGGAGAGGTTCCTGTTGGTGCTCTGAGGGAGAGTTTATCGTTATAAAACCATCTCCTTCTGCATTAGGGAGAGGTTCCTGTTGGTCCTCTGAGGGAGAGTTTATTGTTATAAAACCATCTCCTACTGCATTAGGGAGAGGTTCCTGTTGGTGCTCTGAGGGAGAGTTTATTGTAATAAAACCGTCTACTACTGCATTAGGGAGAGGTTCCTGTTGGTGCTCTGAGGGAGAGTTTATTGCTCTAAAACCATCTACTACTGCATTAGGGAGAGGTTTCTGTTGGTGCTCAGAGGGAGAGATTATCGTTCTAAAACCGTCTACTACTGCATTAGGGAGAGGTTCCTGTTGGTGCTCTGAGGGAGAGTTTATCATTCTAAAACCGTCTACTACTGCATTAGGTTGAGGTTCCTGTTGGTTGGAGTTGGATTACGTCATCATCTGCCAAAATCTTA
>BLSH010543419.1:0-16688 GCA_018402905.1 Glandirana rugosa
GCCCGCAGTAGCGGCGAGAAGCGGAGGACGTCATATGACGTCCTCCCGGATCGACGGCCAGTCCCTGCCGACGTCATTTTACTATACGTCGGTAGGGAACTGGTTAAACCGGATATTTTTCTAATCCATGAAACCCACTTTGCTATGGACAAATCTCCTACTCTACACATGCGACAATACCCACACATTTTCTCTGCTTCCAACCCCCGAAAGAAAAATGGCGTCCTAACAGTAATAAGAAACACTTCTGCCTTTTGCCTCCGTTCGGAGACAGTCGACCCACTTGGCAGATACCACATCCTCATATGTGACATAGAAGGAACCACATATACCATCGCAAATGTGTATGCCCCCAACACAAAGCAACTCAGATTCTGCAAAAGACTATTCAAAAAAATCCTAGACCTTAGACAAGATAAACTCATCATTGGAGGCGACTTCAACATCATTAACAATAGAGACTTAGACGCCTCCAACAACAAAAGAGCACCCCACCAAACTCTAAATCAAACACTTCATTCCATGGACCTGTATGACATCTGGAGATGCCAACATAGCACAGAAAGAGACTATTCATATTACTCCCCACCACATCTCTCCTATTCTAGGATCGACTTCGTCATCACGGATAAATGGACACTACAAACAATAACCTCCTAAAATATTGGGACAATAACGTGGTCGGACCATGCCCCAGTCACGATACAAATGGACGAACCTTGCAAAACCAACTCCACCAGACTCTGGAGACTAAACTCGGCCCTACTGTCTAAACCCGAACACCGCCAGAAAATTATTCAAGCACACAACTTGTTCTTTCAAACAAACTCTTCACCTGAAATTTCTACCCCCATCATCTGGGCTACCTACAAAGCTTACATGAGGGGAATCTTTATTCAAATGCAATCCAAATTAAATAGCCAGAGGAGAAAGCAAATTGAAGAGGTCTTACAATCAATCAAACAAAAAGAAACCCAACACAAACAAACTCCCACACACATTCTAGCAGACTCCTTACAACAAGATAGACAAAAGCTCAGATCCCTTCTTTCATACAAAATTGAACAAAACTTAAAGAGAACCAAGTCCATATACTACTCCCTAGGCAATAAAGCCAATTCTCTATTAGCGAAATCAGCCAAACAACAAAGATTAAAAGCCAAAATACATGCGGTCTATCACCCCACATCCAAAAAACTCCACACAAACCCTGCAGAAATTGCAGACGCCTTTGGCGACTTCTACCAAGCCCTTTACAATCTTAAAGACGATAACACAACGCCCCAACCCACTACAATCACCATACAGGATTATTTAAAAACAATTAATCTTCCCTCCCTCACAGAATCCCAAGTCCAATCCATATCTAAACCCTTCACTTCCCAAGAAATAGAAGACACTACAAAAACCCTTCCATTACACAAATCTCCAGGTGAAGATGGTTACTCTAACGAATTCTACAAACAATTCACAACCAACCTGGCCCCCCATGTTACCGACCTCTTCAATTGGGCTGCATCCTCTGGCTCCTTTCCTACAGAGTTTTTGCAATCGATAATTACCACAATACATAAACCTGGCAAGAATCCCCAGGAGGTCCAAAATTACAGACCCATATCCCTTATCAATACGGACATCAAGATTTACGCTAAAACACTAGCCAGAAGACATATGCCATTAATTCCATTGCTGATACACCCTGATCAAGTGGGCTTTGTACCTGGACGACAAGCCCCAGACGCCACAAGAAAACTATTATCCCTCCTACATGAACTGCAACACAAAAAAACGCCTTCTCTGTTCCTTTCCCTGGATGCAGAGAAGGCGTTTGATAGAATTCACTGGGGATTCTTGTATGAAACCTTACAAAAATTTGGCTTTACGGGTTGGATAAACCAAGCTATTATGGCCCTTTACTCATCTCCGTCAGCGAAAGTTTTAACAGATGGCCTACTATCCAAACCTTTTAAAATAACAAATGGTACTCGCCAAGGCTACCCCCTCTCCCCCTTAATATTTGCACTACTAATAGAGCCTTTAGCATCCCAAATAAGAACAGACCCAAGAATATCTGGCATACCTTATAACCATACAGAACAGAAAATCAGCCTTTTCGCTGACGACATAATTATCCTACTTACTAACCCAACCCAATCTCTCTACTCCGCTAAACAAGTCCTTGATCAATACACCCAAGTCTCTTACTATAAACTTAATGTCTCCAAATCAACAATTCTCAAAATACACCTGCCCCCCCCCACACCCAAAACGATTTACAGAAAAAGTACGCTTTCTCCTGGTCCTCCAAATCCATTCCCTACTTAGGGATCAATCTGACCCCACACACCGCTCAACTATATGACCTTAACCACAAACAGATCCTACAATCACTTCCTAAAGAGCTAAACTCAATACGTTCCAAAGGTATATTCAAACTCGGTCGTATAGCCATTGTAAAAATGTTTATACTTCCCAAATTATTGTACCTCTTTAGAACTCTCCCTATTACCATTCCCAAAACATTTTTCATAACCGCTCAAGAGCACATCAACCAATACATATGGGAATCCAAACGTCCTAGATGTGCGTCCCATCTGCTATATAGACCATTAAACAAAGGAGGTGCTGCTCTGCCACATTTACATACGTACTACATAGCATCATTATTGGATCAACTATACTACTGGTGGCACCCTTCTGAAGAAAAAATTTGGTCCTTACTAGAAACACCCGCCCTATATCCAATGACATCACTCTCCTATTTATTCCTCTTGGCTGCTCTCCCCAAAGCCAAAGAATTTTCTCACCCAACTATCAAAGCCTCACAACAAGCATGGACGTATCTGACCTCTCTAAATTCACAACCAGCAGATCACATAAAACTCCATATAAACACACTCAAATGAATAATTCCGAACTTAAATACTACCCCTTGGACACAATGCGATATAAACCATGTCCAACAACTGTATGACAAAGGGAAACCAATCCCATTTCCTGCCCTACAAAAGCGCTATAATCTACCGCCTTCTGAGTTCTACACCTATGTAAGAATCCACCACTACCTACGCTCTCACAAAATCCCTCTAGAAATAGATATTCCAACTAAAGTGCATCAGTTCTTTAAAACTCCATCCTATAGAGGACACGGAATATCCTTTTTTTTATAACAATATTAACGCAGCAATATTCCCACTCAGAACCTCATCTCTAGAAAAATGGGAAACATTATTAAGTCACAACACAACAGATGACAATTGGCAGAAGGCCCTTCTATACTCCGCCAAAACTTCCAGATGCGCAAATCATTGGGAATCTTACTTAAAAATATTAAAAAAATGCTGGCGTAAATGCGGCGACCTTGGATCCCTTATGCATATAATGTGGTCCTGCAAATCCCTAACTTCCTACTGGGCCGCGACTTTCAAATTGATAGCGGAAGTCACAGGCCTCATACTTAGCCCGAACCCAAAAATAGCACTATTACACATAGGATTAGAATCAATCCCCCTTTCTGCTAGACATGTCACCATACACATCTTATACGCTGCAAAAATAAACATTACTAGAAAATGGAAATCTACAGATATCCCAAAAATCTCAGAAACCATAGCAGAAATCAACCACCAATATGACATGGAAAGATTGTTTGCCCAAATCACCCTCTCCTACCCAAAATTTCTCAAAAAATGGGCTCTGTGGTCAAATAGTTCCAAATGTTCAAGTAATTAAAATGACACAAGATCAATTACATAAGAATGAAACTGACTATAGCTCCGACTTTGCAAGACCCCTCTTCCCCCCACCCTCCCCTCCCCCTTCTTGTTACATGTTGACACTTTCTGAGTACCCTTACATAAAACTCAAACAACAAATTGCAGTGTACTATGTATTACTTGTAATCAAAGTTTTTCACATGCTATTGTAAACAATTTTGGCTCTTAAAGATCATATCCATCACTGTAATAATCTGTTGTGTACTCTTATTATGTAAAGAACATTGTTGTAACACTTAAACTCAATAAAGAATATCTTTAAAAAAAAAAGAAAGGCAGAGGAGCTAATATATAGAAATAAAGATATTACTCGTCTGCTTTACTAACTGTTCTTAATAACTCATGCCCTTGGTATTCCTCCGTGAGTCTCTATAGTATAGCTTGAACATGCCAGAGTCAAAAACATTGTACACAGTAGGCATATCCAAAGTATAACATTAAAAAAATAGCCCACTTATTCCCCTACCCTCTAAGTTTTCTTTTTTTTTATTCCATAAAACTTTATTAGTCGAGTGAGAGAAAAAAAAAAACAGTATACAAGAATGATCAGTTTTAAACAATGCAGAGGCCTCGTAAGCTTTAGAGCAATCGTGTGACATAGCGTGGATATAAGCACAATTAGGCATCATCTCAAAGGTCGTCGGGTGGAAGCGTTACATTGTTTTCATTCAAAGCTCGACATATTTTGTTGCTTAGATGAGCATGTATTGAGCTTTTAGACATAAGAAGAGAAGAGATAGGATGGGGGAGGGGAAGGAGTAGGGGTAGTGTGGTTAGAATGGGTTTTCTTTTTTAATACGTCAGTGGGGGGTACAGTATTTAATCTGTATTAGAAAACATTGGGTTTGCCTTTTTAACTGTATGTTTAAATATGTTATTTTTTTATTCTATGTACCTATATAGTGCTGTCAATTTACGCAGTGCTTTACATATAAATTGTTGTACATTCACATCAGTCCCTACCCTCAAGGTGCTTACAATCTAAGGTCCCTTAAGCCTCGTACACACGATGCGACGATCGTGCGGCCCAAATCATATGTTGGCTGTTGTATCTCGCATACTGACATGCACTAAGCGATCGTACGACCAAGCCAAACGTAGTGACGTGTTATGAGCGTATTAAGAGGAAGTTCAGGTGCATGTAATTTGTGAATTAGACTTCCAGGTGTTCCTGACTTCTGAGCATGCATGTTTTGCACAGTACAACTTTTGTTGGAGCAACTTCTCTGTACAACAGTCGTACGACCGCTTGTTGGTACAACCAAAGTTTTCTAGTCTGCTCATCCAACTTCTGTTTTACGACCATTGTACGTCTCTGTTCTAATTGCACGTACTAACGTTCGGATTGTATGAAAGCGGTCGCACGACTGTTTTCATACAATCGTCACATCGTGTGTACGAGGCTTAACTCACGTTCATACATACACATACTAGGGCCAATTTAGACAGGATCCAATTAACCTACCAGCATGTCTTTGGAGCGTGGGAGGAAACCCATGCAGACACAGGGAGAACATGCAAAGTCCAGGCAGGTAATGTTGTGATTGGGATTCAAACCAGCAACCCTTTTGCTGCTAGGCTAAAGTGCTAGCCACTACACCACTGTGCTGCCCATGTTTTTGTTGCTTTAGAAGTCGTCCACTTCTTGCAGCCAGCAAGGTGAGATAAAATGGTGTGGAAAGCTGTTAACCACTTAAGCCCCAGAAGAATTTCCTACTTTAGGACCAGAGTACTTTTTGCGATTCAGCACTGCGTCGTGTTAACTGACAATTGAGCGGTTGTGCAATGTTGTACCTAAACAAAATTTGCGTTCTTTTTTCCCACAAATAGAGCTTTCTATTGGTGGTATTTGATCCCCTCTGTGTCATTTCTGGTCGCCGCTATAAACAAAAGAAGGGCGACAATTTTGCAAAAAAAAACTAAATTTCTTACTTTTTGCTAAAGTACAGATTAACTCCTTGCCGACCGCCAATCGGCAATTGACGGCGACAAAGTGGCACGTGAGCGCAAATCGCCGTCATACGCCCGTGCGCTCACTGTGTTCAGGGAGGGCCAGGGAGCGGGTGCGGCGGCTTCGATTGCTGCCGGCTACCCGCGATGGCCCCCCCGGAGCGAAGGAACGGAGGTCCGTGTATGTAAACACGTACCTCCGTTCTGTGTGAGGGGGAAGGGCTGTGATCACAGCCTTCCTGTATACGAAGGCTTTGACCACTTCCCTTCCCCAGCTAGGGCAGTCCCCCCACAGTTAGAACACGCCCAGGGAACACAGTTAACCCTTAGAGCGCCCCCTGCAGGTTAACCCCTTCACTGCCAATGGCATTTACACAGTAATCAGTGCATTTTTATAGCACTGATCGCTGTATAAATGCCAATGGTCCCAAAAAAGTGTCAAAATGGTCCGACATGTCCGCTGAAATATCGCAGTACCGCTAAAAATCGCAGATCTCTGCCATTACTAGTAAAAAAAAAATAAATAAATAAAAACCCCAAAAATGAATTCTCATCATCCGTAAACGCGACCACTTTTGCGCAAACCAATCAATGAACGCCGATTGCGATTTTTTTATCACAAATATGAGGAAGAATATAAATCGGCCAAAACCGATGAAAAAAAATGTTTTTTTATATTTTTTTTTTGGATGTGTATTTTAGCAAAAAGTAAGAAATTTGGGTTTTTTTGCAAAATTGTCGCTCTTCTTTTGTTTATAGCGGCGACCAGAAATGACGCAGCGGTGATCAAATACCACCAAAAGAAATCTCTATTTATGGGGAAAAAAAGGACGCAAATTTCGTTTGGGTACAACGTCGCACGACCGCGCAATTGTCAGTTAAAGCGACGCAGCGCCGAATCGCAAAAAGGACTCCGGTCCTAAAGCTGGAAATCCTTCCGGGGCTGAAGTGGTTAAAAAAAAAATAATAAAAAAACAATTTTTTCTTTCTCATATTTTTGGTAAAAAAAAAAAAAAATCACAATCAGCGTTTGTTGACTGGTTTGCGCAAATGTTGCCGCGTTTACAAATGATGAGAATTAATTTATGGGGTTTTCATTTATTTTTATTTTTACTAGTAATGGTGGCGAAATAATTTTTAGCAGTTAACCACTTCCACTTCGACTGCATAGGAAACCAGAGTTCTCCCCCCTCCTCTCCCTGCCCACAACCTTCTGGGACACACAAGTCCCAAAATACTGCGGGTCTATTCACAAAGCATAGTGCAACTCGTTCATGCAAAGTGGTCTGTGGAGCCGCAAGGAGCCACAGCCAGTTTCCTTTAGTAAATATGCCAGCGCTGGGGACCTGAAGACCCACAAACAACTGGCCCAGGTGGGGGTGGCGCCGGATCTTTGGACAGGTGAGTGTCTTTTTTAAAAAGTCAGCAGCTACAGTGTTTGTAACTGCTGACTTTTATTTATTTATTTTTAAAGTAGTTGTAAAATCAGAGGGTTATTTTTATCTTAATGCATTTTATTCATTAAGATAAAAAGCCTTCTGTGTGCAGCAGCCACACTCAGCCCCCCTAATACTTACCTGAGGCCCCTCTATTTCCAGCGATGTTGTAGGAATGTCTCAGCTTTCCGGGACTCCCCTCCTCATTGGCTGAGACAGCAGTGTGGTGCCATTCACTACCGCTGCTGTCAATAAAAGTCAGCCAGCCAATGAGAATAAAAAAAAGCAATATGTGGTGTGACTACCCTTTGGCTTCAAATCAGCATTAATTCTTCTAGGTACATTTGCACACAGTTTTTGAAGGAACTTGACAAGTAGGTTGTTGTAAATCTTGGAGAACTAACCACAGATCTTCTGTGTGTGTAGACTGCCTCAAATCCTTCAGTCTCTTTATGTAATCTTAAACAGACTCGATGTTGAAAAAAGTCAATACTGTTTCAATCAGAACAGCTAAAAACAAAATACATTTAAAGTTACATATAAAACCTTTTGTCACCAACAATAATACTGTAAGGTGTTTCAACCTCACCTTCCACCAAAAATGATAATCAACTCAAGTGAAGCGCAACGCTATTGATACCAATCAGTATTGCAATATAAGAACAAATCGACTAATAAATCGTACCTAATTAAAATGCAATATACAGAAGTCCATATATAAGTTGAAATTAGAAAAATTAAATAAAACAGTCCTGCACCAAACAGTGCTCTGAGTGTGATAATTGTAATGGTATCATGCGTGAGATCCACGCAAGGTAATGATACCAGGCCTAAGCGACACTGACTCCATCTTGGAAGGGAAGCTAGGTAGATAGTTAAGTTTTTTTTTTTTCTTTCTTTCTCTCTCCTTCTGACCTGGCTGGTTGAAAGGCTTGTCACCCCCCTCTGAGTGAGTACAGGCTTAATTTAAAGGAGGCCTTTGATTACGGTTTATGGCCAGGAAGGCTCTGTCCCCTTATCTTGAAAAAACATACAGGGCCATGCTGTTGGCCCATAAATTACCCTGGCAGGTCTGCCCTGTGCGTGACACTTTCTTTCTGCTTAAACTTACATGAAAATATACATACAGTCATAATTTCTGCTGTGGATACGCCAGAGTGATGAACATGACATATTTGAATGTAGAATTTCGGTCTGAATAATTTAAGTGTAAACGTCTACCCTTTGTCATCCACGGAAGGATAGAATTAGTCCATTCCCTTCCCAGGGTCCTATAAGGTTTTAGACTTCTCATGTTTGGAGTCAAATGAAAGCTTATTGCAAGCTGAGATTAAATTCCATTCTACCAAATATGTAACATAATTCCGTAACAAGTTATGATCCATGCATGATCATGCAGCTGTATCTCCACGGTCCGCCCTGGACATTGTCTAAGGAAACTCCCTCTCTTCTATGAATGGCCAGGAGAGGTACGACCCCACCCCTGGTGGTCCAGAGAAAAGAGACTGTGGCCATCAGACAGGAGTTCCACCTTAACATCAACCATCAGGGAACCAGGAGATCTTCTTCAAACACTGATTAGGCAAAGACATTTAAAAGGCAAGGTATCTTTCAATCTGTTCTCTTTCGCTGTACATTTGTCTCACTTTTTACTTTTATTTTTCTGTAAATATTTTATTGCACCTAATGCTTGACCTTTTCATTTATTAAACCTTATTGTGAAAAGTGTTAATTCTGTCTCTAAAGCTCTTAACGCAACTATTACGAATCTGTTCCTTCGAAGAGCGCTACTGTCTTTTAGAATAACGCATCTGAATATACCTGTCTGCAGGTGACAGTGTGTGTACAGACGTTGCTCTAGAATACTGGTATTGCTAATATACGGTCTTCTGGCGACTCCAGAAGTGGTGGCAGTGAAAGGGTTAATTGAATTCGCCCGGTAACAATCGCTCTCAGGCGGCTGACACTTAGACGGTGATCCCGCAAACTGGGAAATCTTTGTGCTGAAAGCAGCTGAGAGTGGCGTTGTTACGTTGGTGACAAGTGCGGTATTGGATCAGGGGGGTCCTCGGTCTCCGATCGGTGAGGAGGGCAGCGATCTGATACCCGCGTTCGTCACAATAATATCTCCCAATTCTTCTTATGCTCATCCACCACCAGGTGAAAAACCTGATCACCTCCAACACACTTAAAATAAGCTCATCTGTGTCCTCCAATTGTTATTAATCTCCCAGGTAGTTGACTTCCAACTGATCTCCTCAGACTCTGGACGGCAACTCCTTATCCTTCGTATCACCTACTGGGGAAGTCTAATCGGAGGGCGCAACGCATATAGGAGGGAGGAGCCAAGCCCTTGACATCACTCCACCGCCACGGGGTACAAGAGGTACAGTTCAGCGTACCTCTGCCACTTCACTCCCTGTGACAGAATGAAGTCCTGTCGTGAACTAACGTGGACCTCATGCATGCAGCTCTTCTCTTCTGTACCATGTGACTAGGCTATGGTTCCCTGTATCGCGGATTTGGTCCCAGTAGCTTTGTGGAAGACCGCTGGGGAGGGAACCAGAACACAGACCCCCCCCCCCCATCACCTACACCAGTGTCAGGATGCAATATACAGACATCCAGTAAGGGTAATCAGATCAGTTTGACTTCACCTTAAGGAATCAGGACCAGATGGATAAGTGGAAAATATGTTCATTTATGAAAAATGACACACATCCAATACCAACACCAGTGACAATAAACAAGCAAAGTGGAAAGTAATTGTAACAAAGAAACCCCAGTAATACCCTAAAGTAAAACCTACTTACAAATAAGGGAACACACATAAGAATACAGGAGACAAGTGGAGCAGAAAGCCAGCAGTAGCATCAGGAAGCAGGTCACAGGTCTCTGGATCGGGATACAAGGTTCAGGACAGATCAGGCTCAGGCAGGGACACGGCTTGCAGGAAATACTGAAGCACTGAGCCTTAGTGAAGGGCGGGCTTATATACTCCCAGCAGACCACATCAGGTGCAGTCTGATTGTATGTCCATCTGTGGGGAGACACCTGCTGGTGGCCACCAGAACTACACTCTTTGGTGCTAAAAGCAACAGTGCCACCAGCAGGTGACCCAAGCAATAACAGCTCCTGACAGTCCTCCCCCCTTAAGGAGTGACCTCCGGATGCTCCATTATGTCCTTGACCTGACAGGCCATGAGTTCAAAAATGTTTCCCCTCCGTGTCTGCAGACTCTTTTGCACTTTTTTAAGCCAGACTCATTTAAAACACACTGGAAAATGTGCCCTCCTAGTCACATAATGGCTCATGTGCTCCATGACCAGGGTCTGGAAGTTTGGGTCTGGTATCAAGAACTAGCTGGGCAGCGGACATGAAACCATCAGAGGCAGATAACACAGGGACATCAAAGTCCCGTTGGGCATCAAGCAGGGGAGCAACAGCAGCAAGCTGGGCAACAGGTAGAAAAGCTCCAGCCGTAATTTGGACAACTGGCACCAGGTCATCAAGCTGGGCAGCAGGCACCGGATCAACAGACACAGGGTCACCAGCAGATACTGGATCATCGGGCATCGGGTCATCAACAAGCACTGGATCATCAGGCTGAGCAGTGGGCACTGGGCCATCAGGCTGAGCAGGGGGCACCGGGTCATCAGCGGGCACTGAATCATCAAGCTGGTCAGCAGGCACCGGGTCATCAGTAGGCACCAGATCATCAGGCTGGGCAGCGGGCACCAGATCATCAGGTATCAGGTCACCAAGCTGAGCAGCAGGCACCGGGTCATCAGGCTGGGCAGTGGGTACCAGGTCATCAGCAAGCATTGGATTGTCAGGCTAAGCAGCGGGCACCAGATCATCAGGCATCGGGTAATCAAGCTGAGCAACAGGCACCGGGTCATTAGGCTGGGCAGCGGGTACTGGGTCATCAGCAAACACTGGATCAAAAGGGCTGGGCAACGGGCACTACATCATCAGTGAGCACTGGATCATCAGACTGGGCAGCGGGCACCGGGTCATCAGCAAGCACTGGATCATTAGGCTGGGCAGCGGCACTGGGTCATCAGGCTGGACAGCGGGCACCAGATCAGCAGGCACTGGGTCATCAGTGAGCACTGGATCAACAGGCCGGGCAGCGGGAACCGGGTCATCAGGTTGGGCAGCGGCCACTGGGCCATCAGACTGGGCAGCGGGCACTGGGTCATCAGCGAACACCAGGTCATCAGGCTGGGTAGGGGGCACTGGGTCATCAGCAAGCACTGGAACAGCAGGCTGGGCAGTGGGCACTGGGTCACGGTAACAGGTTTGACTGAAGCAGATGGTGTCATGGCAAGCTGGACTGAAGCCAATGGAACCATGACGAGCTGGACTGCAGTAGTTGGCATAGAGGCAGGAGAGGACAGAGGCAGAATGATAGAGGTTGGGAAGAATTTCCTTTTCTTTTTAAACTTAGACACTGGAACATTGTGAGTGGTTGCAGGTTTAAGAATAGACTGTGCAGCGGGTGGAAGAGTAATAACAATACTAAAAGAAAGAGGAGCAGTTACAGAGGAGGTTTTCTGGGGAGTTACTATGGACAACAGAGAGAGGGATCTCTGAGCAAACTAGTGACTAGTGGATGGATGCATGTCAACTGATACTGAAGAAGAAAGATCCGACCAAGTTTGGAGCAAAGGCTGAACAAACCTTTACAATTTACGATCCCCTCGTCTAACTAATGAGTGTAGTGCATTGATACAATCCAACAGCGTCTCTTGTGAAAATACAGAGTAATGTTCCAGAAATAGTTTTATCTTCCTCTAATAGCCACACAAGAGATTCCACCTGAGACACATTAAAGGGAGGAGAGTAATCATCACTACCAGTAGGGGTGCTAGACAAAGACAACTCCGCACAGATCTGAATGAGAGGATGAATTTCCTTGAATAAAAAGCCGCCTTGATCAACCAGGGAATGAGCCAGATGGATACACTCCAGCAATTGCTCCTTGGTCTCCTCTCTCAAGATTTGGCAGCAATATTCCCTGCTTTCTGCTATAAGAAGGGCAAAATACAGGACCTCCTCAGACTGCATCCTGCAGCAATCAAATGCTAGAACCTAATTCCCAGGTGCAGCCGATCTGATGGTATGGCTTCAGTATTATGTCAGGATGCAATATGTAGGCATCCAGTAAGGGTAATTAGATCAGTTTGGCTTCACCTAAAGGAATCAGGACCAGATGGATAAGTGAAAAATATGTTTATTTACAAAAAATGACACACATCCAAAACCAGCACCAGTGACAATAAACAAGCAAAGTGGAAAGTAATTGTAACAAAGAAACCCCAGTAATACCCTAACTAACTAACTAACCAGAGGCGTAACTAGAACCTTAAGGCCCTGTGCAAGAAATTATGAAGGGCCCCCCTGACCCCTGACCAGGGCCCATCCCTCTTCCCGCCGATCCTGGGGCCCTTTACCCCCATCTCGGGTCCCTTTATTACGTTCCCGCAGCGGCACCCTTTCACAAGTTCTGCAGCAGGCCCCCTTTCTGCCATCTTTGGGCCTCCCCATGGTGGTGAAATGCCAGGGCCTGGTCGCAATTGCAAACTTTGCAATCCTGATGGTTCCCTTACTGGTGTCAGTAGTTTTTTAATTTTATTATTTTTTTACCATTTCATTTTATTTCTTTTACAATTTTATTTTTATTATTTTTTACATTTTTTAAGGAGCTCTTTTGGGGGGTTTTGATGAGATATCAGGGGTCTAAACAAACCTCAGCCCTCAATCTCCATCTGTGTAGCCTCAGCTGCACAGAATGAATGGACAGGAATAGTTGTGTACCAAGCCTCCCATTCATTCAGAAATGGAAGTATAGTAAAAAATAGTTTACTATGCTTCAGTTATGAATGAACCAATTGGTACAAATCACTGACTCTGTCCATTTAGAAAAGGAAGGAGCTGGTAAATGACAAATTTACCGACCCCTTTCCATCTCTCCATCATGACACATCTTCTACAGCAGCTGGCAGGAGAGAGGAGGGGAGAAGACAGCAGCTCTGTGGGGGGACCAGGGAAGCACACAGGGACTCTGGGAACAGCAGAAGACAAGTAAACTGGATAGCAGGGGCGGCGGGGGCAGCATATAGTGGAAACAATCTCCTCCATTAGGAGGAAAATGGAAGAGATTGGTTCCTCTAAATGCTGCCACCACCATCCCTCCTATCCAGGGGTATAAGGGAGGCACACGGCCCCCTGGAGCATGGGGCCCAGTTGCAATTGCAACCCTTATCGTTACACCCTTGTAACTAACTACTTACAAATAAGGAAACACACATAAGAATACAGGCAGAGACAGCAGACAATGGGAGCAGAAAGCCTGCAGTAGCAGCAGGTCACAGGTGCCCGGATCAGGATACAAGGTACAGGACGGATCAGGCTCAGGCACTGACACGGCTTGCAGGAAATACTGAAGCACCGAACCTTAGTGAAGGGCGGGCTTATATACTCCCAGCAGACCACATCAGGTGCAGCCTAATTGTCATGTCCATCTGCTGGGAGACACCCGCTGGTGGCCACCAGAACTACACTCTTTAGTGCTAAAAGAAGCAGTTCCACCAGCAGGTGACCCAAGCAATAATGGGTCCTGGCAACTGGATACCATGCCTTATGACTGGTTGCAATGTAACTTGTACTAGTTAAAGGTTACCCATTTCTCCTCCTGCTTGTCTTGCCAAATAAACTTTTTGTAGTGGCTTTGCTTCATACCCCATATGTGCTTTATTGACCCTAGTTCTTTCATACACCAGAAACTTTCATGCAACCCTTTAAATGACTTCAGAGACCAGGCGTAGATCAGTTGATGCAACTTTACTTAAATACTTTGTGGTACAGTTCAATATGAACAATTTAATGCAACTTCCCCTAACTAACATAACTTGGCTGCCCAGGCATACCTCAACAAGGTGATAAAACATGCTTGGCGGTCTTCCAAACTCCTGCAGCATTCTGAAGGACTGCAGGGTGCAGCAGTCCTCCCTGCAGGTGCCCTGCAGCAATCAAGGCATCTCCTAAGCAGCCCGAAGCTTCAGAACTCAGCCTCTTCCCTTATTTTTATCACAGGGTGGATAGGCTGGGGTCAAAAAGCTTGGGAACAGAGGTGCAGAACATTAACCCCTTCCCCAGCCTGGACTAGCCATCTGCCTTAATTAACAATCTATAGGGAACCTGCCTACACACTCCCTGCTCCATTCTGCTGCTCAGTTTAGTTTCACTTTCATCGCAGGAACCAGGCTTAAGGAAGTTACTGTCTTGTTACCTTTCAAAAGACTGAAAAACATCCTTTGCACTGCACTCATATGCAATAAAACTACATTGAATTTGAATTCTCCTGCCCCCTCCCATGCTGGCCCCACATAACCCCATGCTCCCCTCTTTCCCTCCCTGTTTTGATGTCTCTGAACCTCTCTCTACTCTTTTCCTCCCCTTGCCTTAAGTAGAATTCCAGCTAAAGCCTACAAAGTTTTAAAAATTCTCCCTCCCCCTGTGAGAAACCTATACCACCTAATCTGTATAAAACAAGAGGGGGCATTTAAAAGACTAGTAAGGCTTTAACTGGAATTCTACTTTCAGCCTCTTCTGTTTATCCCCCCACTCCTCCACTTTTCCCTTTCTAATTGTTCCCTTCTTTTTTAGAAATGTGAGCTTTTCCTTTTGCCCCTTTCCATTGTTTATACCTTTTTCCATAAAATTAGGATGTCCAGAACTGTAACTGATAAATCCCTTGGGGATCTACAATCCGGACTATCACTATCTGAACCAGATTGCATTTTATCAGCCTAAATAGTACTTACATGTTAAAGCGTAGTTTAACTCTCTCAAACAACATTGACTATTTTAAATCCTTTTTGCTACTAGGATTAGTAAATAAATAGGAAAGCAAATCATATTTGCTGGTTTTAGCCATTTTTTTTTACGTTTCTTCAGTTACTTCCTGGTTTCTATGCCTAGGCAAATTATGTCATACATCCCAGGAGTCTTCAGGAGGGGAGGAGGGGCTTTCTCAGCTGAGCACATCCACTCCTGCTTGCATGTGTGAGCTAAGGACAGGTAGGTTTCAGGAAGTAAATGCTACATGAATCACCTGCCCTTACTGAAGATGGCCATGGCCAGAAATGCTAGGGGGTATTTTTCAAAGTAATTTAATAAAATAAAGCATAGAGACATGGATAGATGGGTGAGTTTGCTTTGAAAATTAAAAATGAATGAAATAGCATTTTTGGTTTGTGGAACTCAAATAATGTGTTGTTTCACTTTAAATTCACTTAATCTTTTTATTTATGTAATGTTCTCACAAGATCTTGATATATTTACAATGTTTGCACCTACAATGGTATGGAAGCGTACCTATTCATTGCAGCTCTGTTTTTGTGATTTTCTTGCAATAAAAATTAAAATTAAAAAAAAAGAAATGACGTTGGATTCAACTTCTTTGTCTTATTGAAAAGCTGCTTGTGGATTCTGGCCATATTGTCTGCACAGACTGGGTCTAGGGAGGTATGCCATTGTATATATCGGCATTTAAAACAGAACAGTTTTTTTTCTCAACAAAATTGTCATTTTGCTCTAATGAGTTTAAAGTTGGCAAATCAAAATCAAAAATATTAAACAATTTCTTTAAGTATTCTGTTCTTGTATGATGGCTTTCAACTGCAATAAAGCTGGCTGATTAAAAAAAAATGGAGAAAACAATGATGTTGCTGTGAATGAGATTCAAATGAATGCTGTTTTTCCTTTTATATGAGACACTCTGTAATTTAAGGTTAATGGTTTTCATGGTTTAACACATTATTAATTTAAAGCAGATTCTTAGACTGTGGATGGTGAACTTTCTAACCTCAAGTTGGCCAAGACATTAACTGAGTTTTTTTTTTTTTAAATGAGTGCTTCTTTTATTATTAAATGCCTTGCTATTTGCAGAATTACGCACAGACTGTTTGTACATCAGCTGGCATTGACTCTAGTGATTGCTTAATTAAGTAGAAGAGATCTGAAGAATTTACACACAGTGGGAGAGTCTGGATCAAATCAGGTAAAAAAGAAGAAATAGCATTTTAAGGACTTTTATTACTACAGAAACTGCTGAGCTGTAATTACATTGCAATTAGATGTACAGCATACAGCAAATGAAGCAGACATACTATACAGTGCAAAGTACACAAACAAGATATCGGCTTTTTAAGCTCTACCTCTGAAAGGAAATTAATCTGATAGCCAGGCTGTTACAAAGCTAATTGTTAGCATAATGGGTAGAAAAAAATACATTAAAACTGGGTAAAGCTATGTTCTTTTCCAAAATAGTACCAATTGGCAGGCGTGACATTTCTGGGATTTACACATCTTCCTAACGTGTTAATGGCAGCCAGTGATCTACGTACAAAGAGATAGACACTGGTCTCTGTTAAAACACACCGTTCATGCTCCCATGTAAGCAGGTGCAGCTCTGCACACGATAATGAGGAAAACAAGGCGCTGGACGGCCACACTC
>BLSH010543447.1:3299-15421 GCA_018402905.1 Glandirana rugosa
ATTTTGCGGTGTTTCAGTTACTTCTCGACGCAGACAGTCACTTGCATTCCTCTTTAACCCGATTGTCGTGACAGTGCTGTTAGCCCAATTTCTCCTTACGTTCACTGACAGACGCAGCTCTTCATTGACTTTGTGGCGTTTTATGTTCGTCCCACTAGGAGTTAACTAGGCAGGGAAAAGAATCAGCTGGCCCCTTCCTACATTAAACACCCTCACAGTATAGCTCTTCAGTTTCAATGCCTAGTTCGCAAGAAGTTGACCTGGCTTCCCTGCTATAGGGAACTGCGGTCCTGTTATGACCATTTTTTTATTGTTACTGCAATCAAGATGATCTGCTATCAAGAAGCCGGTCGGGGCATAGAGAGTCCTGGTGCTCTGTACTTTCCCCGACCTGGCCAACATGATGCGAAGCCAGTCCCGCTATGGGGGACCCGCCGCATCTTGCCCGTTTTGTGCGGGTGGCCCGGGGTGGAACACCCCTGTTGGTCCCCTTTACCGATGCGATTCGGCAGGGCGACTTTGGGCCTGCAGCATACCGCCATCGGGCGCAAAGTCTGCATTCGGTGGCTACCGTGGCGTCGGACCGGTAAGTGAGTGCCCTGCCTTCCCCCCCTTTTAAGGGTGTGAAGAGGGCCCGAAGACCGGAAACTTGTGATTTTCACTGTTGCCCGGGGTAGCCACCGGTGGGATCAGCGCTCGGAGCGGCCATTTTCAGTACTGCACGTTGCCTGAGAGGTGTGTTCGGCCTCTAGTGTTTCCTGGCGGCCATTTTCACTGCATGCTCTAAACATTTTACACGTGGCTGCAGCTTCTCTCTCCTCTCAGAAAACGGCGGTGACAGCAGCTCTTACTGATGATCTGCGCTAACAAGGCAGCGGAACAGCAAGTATAGCTGGGCTCCCTCCGGGTGCTGGTGGTGGCGGGGTGCTGTCCTCTATCTGTGGGTGTGTGGCTGTGTGCGGGGCGCCCCTTCCATCCCTGTGTCATTTCTGGCAATGGCTGATCTCCCTGCTGAACCTGCTGAGGTGGCATCAGCAGCCACGCAATCTGACCAAGGGGCTTTTCTCAACCAGCTGCGGGCAGTTTTCACTGAGTTTTTTCCCTGTGGGGACGCCGCTCCGCGGGTCCCCAGGAAGTGTCCCCCTCCCCCTCCTTTATCCTCAGGGGAAGATTCTGAGCCGGAGGTGGCCTCCAGGGTCTCGGGGACCTGTCTGATGAGGAGATGGGTGGTGACAGTGTGTTAACTGAGGGGGACCAGGGGCCAGCTGCTGACCAAGAAAAAGTGCTGGTTGCCGCTATTATCGCTGGCATTCGCACTAAGTTGCAGCTGGATCAAGATGGCGAATCGCGATCTGCTGCGTATGTGTGCGGGCCTTCTAGGCCCCCCAAGACCTATCCTTACAATGAATTTTTTGACCATTTCCTGTATCGTGAATGGCAGCACCCACAGCGTTCCTCCTCACTGACTACACGTTTTGCTGTACGCTACCCCTTTGAGGAGAGCTTCCTAAAGAAATGGGAGTCACCTGCGGTGGATCCGCCAATTGCACGCCTCACTAAGGCAACTACTATTCCTATGGAAGGGACTCCTTCCTTCAAGGATCCCGCTGATAGAAAGACAGAGGCACTTTTGAAGTCCCTGTTCTTGAACGCGGGCTCTGCTGTGCGACCGGCTTTGGCTGCGGCCATGGCAGCACAGCATTTCTCTGAATGCATGGAGGAACTTAGGAAGGACCTGGTAGGCGGTCGCCTGATGGAGGCACCGCAGAAGGCTGAGTTTTTACTCAAAGGGATTAATCACCTCTGTTATGCGGCCGTGGATGTTCTGCCCTTGTTGTCCAGAATATCGATAACGTCCATCAGACTTCGTAGAATTCTTTGGCTGCGTTCCTGGTCGGATGACCACGCTTCCAAAAGAGGTTTGGCTGACCTTCCTTTTCAGGGTGGGCGCCTATTTGGCTCGCGTCTTTATGAAATCATCAAGGATTTCACGGGGGGTAAGAGTACCTTCTTTCCGGAGCCCCGCAGGCGTGAGTTTCGCCGCAGACAGGAGCCTTCTACGTTGGGTCAGAAGAAGCCCTTTCGTGCCTCAGGCGCGGCAAGTAAAGGGACCCGCTCCAGTAAGGTCGCTGCAGGGGCCGGAAGACGGCAGTGGCAGCGCAAAACAGAAAAGACGGAAGACAAGTCTTCCTCAGCCTGATGGGTTGCCCCCACCCGAGTGTCGGGTGGGGGGACGTCTTCTGGGGTTCGCAGATCGGTGGCTGGCTCACATTTGCGACCACTGGGTCCGGGAGGTGGTGTCCATCGGGTACAGGATAGAGTTCGTCACTCTACCCCCAGACAGGTTCTTCCCATGAAATTTAAGCCTCCCGCAGGAGCGCAGGAAGGCCCTTTCCAGGGCGGTACAGGCCCTCTCTGACCAAGGGGTGATTGTACCGGTTCCCCCAGGAGAGAGGTTTCGAGGTTTTTACTCAAATCTTTTTGTGGTGCCCAAAAAAGGGGACGGATTTCGGCCCATCCTGGACCTGAAGGCCCTAAACAAGTACGTCAGGGCGCGAAAGTTCCGGATGGAGTCTGTTCGGTCGGTTGTGGCCGCCCTTCACCAGGGGGAATTCTTGGCATCGTTGGACATAAAGGATGCGTACCTCCATGTACCCATCCACCTGCGACATCAGCGCTTCCTGCGGTTCGCAATTTTCAATTTGTAACTCTCCCTTTCGGCCTGACCTCCACGCCCCGGGTATTCACAAAGTTGCTAGCCCCGGTGTTGGCGTTGCTGCGTCAGAGAGGAATTGCGATAGTGGCATACTTGGACGATCTGCTCCTGCGAGCGGACTCTGTCTCTGCCCTGGAGGAGAATGTGAACATCACAATGGCCTCACTGCTGGACTTGGGCTGGTTACTCAACCTGAAGAAGTTGTCAGTGTCTCCTTCCCGCCGTCTGGAGTATCTGGGTCTCATTCTGGACACAGAACAGGCGAAGGTGTTTCTCCCTCCGAAAAAACTGCAGGGCTTACAGTCGGCTGTGCGCACCATTCTGTCGCACGTCGGTCTTCATTGCGGTTCTGTATGAGGGTGCTGGGGCTCATGGTCTCGTAGTTCGAGGCGATACCTTTTGCCCAGAGTCACTTGTTTCCTCCAACGAGCGATTCTGGCTCAGTGGGACAAGTCCCACCGGTCTTTGGATCTTCCGATCCGGCTGGGCCCCCAGACCAGGGCGTCTGACCTGGTGGCTTCGGGACTCGGCCCTCACTCACCCTTCAGTGGATGATAATCACCACGGACGCCAGCCTGACGGGCTGGGGTGGAGTCCTGGGGCAACTATCAGCCCAGGGTCGTTGGTCGACCCAGGAGGCTTACCTGCCCAACAACGTCTTTTTCATTGGACAAAGGGATTGCAAGGCTGTCCGATCCGAATCCAATCGGACAATGCCACGGCTGTGGCGTATGTAAATCATCAGTGCGGCACAAGGAGCCCAGCGGCGGCTGCAGAGGCAGCTCTGATACTGCGTTGGGCGGAACTTCACGTTCCGGCTATCTCGGCGATTTACATTCCAGGTGTGGAGAACTGGCAGGCGGACTTTCTCAGTTGCCAGAAGCTGGACCAGGGGGAATGGTCCCACCCGGAGGTGTTCAATCTGCTTTGCTGCAGATGGGGGACGCCGGATGTGGATCTCATGGTGTCCCGGTTCAATCACAAAGTGAGAGCCTTTGTGTCCACAACAAAGGATCCGTTGGCAGTGGCCACGGACGCTCTGGTGGCCCCCTGGAGCCATTATTGTCTCCTGTACGCCTTCCCTCCGATACGCCTGCTCCCGAGATTGGTGCGCTGAATAATGATGGAGGGAATACCAACCATTCTGTTGGCCCCGGCGCACCTGGTACGCCGACGTGGTGCGAATGGTGGCAGACGCCCCTTGGCGGCTTCCGATGCGAGACGATCTCCTCTCTCAAGGACCCATATTGCACCCTGCTTTACCCTCGCTGGCTTTGACGGCTTGGTTATTGAGTCCCAGGTGCTGAGGGATAGGGAAGTGGCCGACTCCGTGATCCCTACTCTGTTGAAAGCTCGCAAGTGCACTTCTCGCAAGATTTATCACCGCACCTGGAAGGCTTACATTGCTTGGTGCGAGGCGGAGGGCTATAACCCTCGCTCGTTTGTCGTTTCCAGAGTCCTGACCTTTTTACAGCAGGGCCTGAATAAGCATTTGGCCTTGAGTACTCTCAAGGGCCAGATCTCGGCCTTAGCCATACTCTTTCAGAGACCTTTGGCTTCGCACTCTGATTCGTACCTTTGTACAAGGTGTGCGACATGTGGCGCCTCGGGTGAGATCCCCGATGGCCCAGTGGGATCTGAATCTGGTGCTTTCTGTACTTCAAAAACCACCTTATGAAAAAATCAGGGAGATCCCCTTACAACTTCTGTTGCAGAAGGTGGCCTTCTTAGTTGCCATCACTTCTGCCAGACGAGTGTCGGAATTGGCTGCCCTATCGTGCAAATCTCCTTATTTGGTGATGCATAAGGATAAGGCGGTCTTGCCTTCTTTTCTCCCGAAGGTAGTCTCTTCTTTTCATATCAATGAAGATATTGTCCTACCTTCATTGTGTCCTTGTCCAGCGCACCCAAAGGAGTTTGAGTTGCATGCCTTGGACGTAGTAAGGGCCTTACGGGTGTACTTGGCTGCTACAGCTCCTTTTCGTAAAGCTGATGCCTTGTTTGTTCTGCCAGAGGGCCCGCGCAAAGGATTGGCGGCCTCTTCGGCTACGATTTCTCCGTGGATTAGAAAAACCGTGACCCATGCATATTTTGTTCGGGGCAAGGTTCCCCCCTTTTCCGGTCACGGCTCATTCTACCCGGGCGGTTAGTACTTCCTGGGCCTTCAGACACCAGGCCTCGGTGTCACAGGTGTGCAAAGCGGCCACGTGGGCCTCGCTTCACACTTTCACTAATTTTTACAAAGTTGATGTGTTTGCATCTTCGGATGCTGCTTTTGGCCGCAAAGTTTTGCAGGCGGCAGTGTAGGTGCGACTGGCGCCTTCTCAGAGGTTCAGTTGGGTACAGTTGTTAGCGTTTACCCACCCCTCTTTTTTGACACAGCTTGGGGACGTCCCCACAGTCAATGAAGAGCTGCGTCTGTCAGTGAACGTAAGGAGAAAAAGGGTTTTTATTAAAACTTACCGTAAAATCCTTTTCTCCGAGTTCACTGACAGACGCAGCACCCACCCCTCTGGGCTCTGTTTCTATACGGCTTGTGTACGAACTGAAGAGCTATTCTGTGAGGGGGTTTGATGTAGGAAGAGCGGACGGCCCCCAGGGGAGGGGCCAGCTGATTCTTTTCCCTGCCTAGTTAACTCCTAGTGGGACGAACATAAAACCCCCACAAAGTCAATGAAGAGCTGCATCTGTCAGTGAACTCTGAGAAAAGGATTTTACGGTAAGTTTTAATAAAATCCCTTTTTTTTGTATATTTAATATATTACGCCGCGAGAATCGTGAGAGAATCGTGATCTTTATTCTAAGCAAAAAAATTGTGATTCTCATTTTGGCCAGAATAGTGCAGCTCTAATATTTAGAGACCTCCACTTCCCAAGATGTTGATGTTGGGCCACTGTAAAGTATAATTTGGCATTTGGGATCACCAGACTATCCCCATCCTTTGGTAGCTGTAAGGGCTGCAGCCTGTTTGAGTCCTTTCTGCTTACAAACGAGATACCTGAAGAGGGTATCTAATTTGGTAAATACATGTTGTGGGAACCAAGTCGGGGATTTATGTAGAGAATATAACAACTGTGGCATCCAGATCATTTTGAGTAAATTCATAATTAGTCTGGTTGAAAAAACGACACAAGTCCATCTAGTTAAACCATTAAAAGGGGAAAACATTTTTTGCAATCCTATACCCACAGTTGAGCCAGAGGAAGGCAAAAAAAAAACCCCACAGCAAAGCATGAACAAATTTGCTTCAGCAGAGAAAAAAAAATTCTTCATGATCCACCAAGAGGCAATCAGATATTCCGTGGATAAACTTTGCCTATAAATGTTAGTACCGTTATTATGCGTATCTAGGAAAGAATCCAGGCCTTTTTCAAAGCAATCTACTGAACTGGACAAAACCAGCTCTTCAGGGAGTCTACTCTCCATTTTCACAGCTCTTAGTGTGAAGTTGGGTTGCCACCTCCATCCCTTTAAACCCGAACACATATGAATTGCACAGGTTCTGAGGCTAATTTAATGCAGATAAGGCACCAAGTGAGTTTAATTACCACCGTAATCCACCACAGAACCTGTGTAGTTAATATGTGGTTGGTTTTAAAGGGATAAGGTGGCAACCCTACTGTGAAGAAAACTTTCCATATTTGGAGATTAAATCTCTTTTCTTCCACACGGGAAAGAGTGCCCCCCATGTCCTCTGTGATGACATTAAAGTGAATAACTCAACACCAAGTTTGTTATATGGACCCCTTATGTATTTATACTGTACATGTTGATCATATCCCCCTCATATGACGTCCTTGGGTTTGAGTGGTGAGCGGATTCGCCACAAGATCACTTTTATTAGCGGCGGGAGAGGTGCCCCCTCCCGCCGCTTTCCGGTCATCTCCGCCAGTTACCGGACCCGCCGGCAGTGGCGGGGAAGATCCGAGCCGTCTCCCCCAGTGTCTGTGAGCTGAGTGAGCTGCTGAAGCCGCTCACTCGGCTCCATAACATGGCGGGGCGGAAATGACGTCAGAAGTCACGTCCGCCCAACGTTCTTAAAGGGCCCGTTTTTTTTTTCTTTTTTGGGCTGTCATTTTTTTCAGATTTTTTTTTTTTTTTTTTTTTAATTTTATAGTGTAAATATGAGATTTGAGGTCTTTTTGACCCCAGATCTCATATTTAAGAGGACCTGTCATGCTTTTTTCTATTACAAGGAATGTTTACATTTCTTGTAATAGGAATAAAAGTGATCAATTTTTTTTTTAAAAGAACAGTGTAAAAATAAAAAGTAAAAAAGCAAAATAAATAAAAAAAAAAAATTTAAAGCGCTCCGTCCCGCCAAGCTTGCACGCAGAAGCGAACACATACGCAAGTCCCACCCACATATGAAAACGGTGTTCAAACCACACATGTGAGGTATCGCCGCGATCGTTAGAGCGAGAGCAATAATTTTAGCACTAGACCTACTCTGTAACGTAAAACTGCGAACTTATAGAATTTTTTAAACGTCGCCAATGGAGATTTTTAAGTTGCAAAGTTTGTCGCCATTCCACGAGCGGACGCAATTTTGAAGCATGACATGTATTGTATCATTTTACTCGGCGTAACATTATCTTTCACAATATGGAAAAAAATTGGCCTAACTTTACTGTTTTCTTATTTTTTAACTAAAACTGAATTTATTAAAAAAAAAGCACGCTTGGAAGACTGCTGCGCAAATACGGTGTGACATAAAGTTTTGCAATGACTGCCATTTTATTCTCTAGGGTGTTAGAAAAAAATATATAATGTTTTGGGGGTTCTAAGTAATTTTATAGCAAAACAAACTGATTTTAACTCCTAAGCACAGAACCCAAAAAACAGCCTTCGTCTTGAAGTGGTTAATAATTCTGTGCCTTTAATCTTTCCTCATAGCTGAGCCCCTCCATGCCTCTTATCAGTTTGGTTGCTCTTTTCACATTCTCCAGTTCCCCAATTTTTGTGAACTGGTGCCCAAAACTGAACTGCATATTCCAGATGAGAAGCAGAATTCTTAATTCACCTCTGGAATGTGTGTCCTTTTTAATGCATAATCGTATTTTGATTGCTTCTTTGGCTGCATCACGAGGCAGTATTGATAGGGTTGTGATTTCCAAGCTCCCCCAGATCCTTTTTCATCACTGATTCCCTCAGAGAAACCCCTCCAAATGTGCAATTTGCATGTGTATTTTTGGCATCGAAGTGAGTAACTTAACATTTCTCATAATTGAATCTGATCTGCCCTGTAGCTGCCCAACCTCCTGTTTTATCAAGGCCTTCCTGTAAGGATGATACATCATGTACTGAACTTATTTTCCTGCATAATTTTGGTAGCACTGAAATTGAGCTCCTAACTTCAACCTCTATATCATTATTAAACAAATTGAACAGCATTGTGCCCAAGACAGACACACCACTTACTTCAGAGAATGGGTCATTTATCACAACTGTCTGGACCCATTCATGTAACCAGTATCCATGTACACATAGAATTCCATCAACTGCAACAAACCTTAATTTATAGATGTTTGAGGTACAGTATCAAATGCTTTTAGCAAAATCTAGATAAACTGTCCACTGGACTTCCACCATCCATTATCTCAGTTACTTCCATAGTCTTTCATAAATGCTTGCCGGTTGTCACTTATGCTACCTGTTATCACAGACAAACTTCCGCACTGTATCCCTTGCTATTCCGTTATAAACCTTACATACTATTGCTGCTAGGCTGACCAGTCTGTAGTTGCCTGGTAAACATCTAGATCCTTTTTTGTAAACTGATGCCACAAACTATCCAAATTGGTTGCTACTATGCCACTCAGTAAAATGTATTTTAAAAGCTGAGCTATGCAGGACATAGTAATTTAACATTGAGTTTCTCTAGTCTCTTTTGTATTTTGCTTTCCATCGTCCATAGAGTTATCTTCAGTGAAATCTGATTCAGACTGTCAACCCTGTCTTTTTTCCCATCTGTAAAAACTGAAGAGAAAAAATGATTTAGTACATCTGCTTTTTCCCTGTCATTTGTAACCAACTACCTGTTTTCATCTGTTATGGGACCTATCTGACATTTAACAATCTTAATAACGCTTGTCTTCCTCAAAGGTAATGCAGTGACTTTTGACTCAGTCAGTGGCTGATAGGAACCAATCAACTTTGAGGTTTTATTGTCAAAGCTTAATTGAACAAGCTGAAGTTAGAAGCTGATTGGCTACTATGCACATCCACACCAGAGTGCTCCAGTTTTAGTAAATCTTTCCCAGTGATCCTTCAAGCAGAGTCATTCTCCTTGGTGGTGTTCTCTTCTGTCCGAGTCTTGAGCATCAGATTGATCCTCGGTGGCCTTCCTTTGCTCCCTGGCAGTTTTCTGTCTTGCAGGCAGTGTTTACTTATCTGGTTCAGATTCTGGTGTTGGTCCCTGAAGTAGTTCTGATCTGCAGACCGTTCCCAGACCCTGCAGTGGCTCTTGCCCACCCCTCATTTGAACTGGTTTTGGATGTCCCGACGATTTCTGAATGCCTGTGTCCCTCAATGGACGAGAAAGAATATTAGATTTTTGTACCTACCGTAAAATCTTTCTTGGTATCCATTGAGAGATGCTTGTCCCACCCATCAGTTTTTTTGCTTTGTAATGGTATTTTTTTGTTTTTCACTAAACTTACTTCTTTTACAAAGGAGGTATGCTTTTGCAGGTTCCTGAACCTATTGTAGGCGGCAGTAACCCCTGACTGTTTCTGAATTCTGGAAACAAATGTTATGAATTCCTGTGTCCTTCTTTGGATTCCTGAAAAAAGGTTTCAGGGTAAGTACAAAAATGGTATTTTCCCTAACACACCTAATCATAACTCTTCTCTAGAACACTGCTAGGACTTGTCTATTTACTGCTTTCTGGCAAAGCTGTCTTCAGCTTAGCTTTTGGAGTGTCTGGTTCAGCCAAGAATTTTTTTACATAGATTTACACAGGAAAGCCATATTTTGAGTCCATATACGTTTCTGACTTTTACTTAAGCCCTGCTGCAGACATTTTTCTGGCCCCTGAAAAGTGTTGGCTGTCTTTTTAAAGCAAACAAATTAACCAGTCTCCTACCATTTGGTCTGGTGTTCATTTTATTGGTACATTTCTAACCACTGGAGGGTAGCCCTGTCTGTTGCAAGCAGCTGAATCTTAGCCAGTGTTTTTTTACCTCCACTCACTACTTTTTATGAACAAAGTTTAAAGTCTGTCTCTTGTGTGCATTCTTCTTCGTTAAAGACTACTGGTGGAAAGGGTACCCATCTTCCTCAGCAGGGGCTGCCTAAGGATCACTCTGTCATTGCCTCCCTTCAGCAGCGAGGCTTTTTGGCTTCTGTGAACATGAATGATGTGGGCCTACATATTCTCATCTTTCCAGCACATCAGAGTTTTCTACAATTGGCTACACTACCAGTTTCTGGCACTTCTCTTTGGCCTCTTTTGCACCTTGGCTCCAGTATTAGTTAGCCCTTAGCCTTGTTGCAAACTCATGGCATTACCATTGTGGCATAACTGGATGACCTCCTGGTAAAGGTTAAATCCACCTTAAAAAAAAAAAAAAAGCATTTGTCTATTTATTTTTGCAAATGAGCATGCAAAGAATTGCAATCAATCAGTGAATCACGGTGAAATGCCAGCCTCCTGCAGACTCTTCCTCCAGCTCCCTCTCATGCCATGTAAAGGCTTTCAGAGCGCTGGAGATAATGGATTACGAGTGCAGTGATCACTGGTCACAGTGAGAACTTGGTCATTGTATTAGACGCATGTCCCAATCAACATCTTGGGACAGATTTCACTGTCTCTGTAGTGTTTGTCCATCCTACTTGAGGGTCATCCAATCCAGATTTAGTCAGACAATGCCAAAGCAGTGGCGTACAGCTACCATCAGGGGGAACTAGAAGTCTTGCTGCAGCAGGAGAGATAGATTGGATCTGTTCTGAAGATAACTTCATGTTCCTGCCTTCTTAGCCATGTACATCGGAGGCATATACAATTGGCAGGCAGACATCCTCAGCCAACAGTGCCTGAACCTGGGAGAGAGATCCCTACACCCAGATGTGTTCCAATAACCTGTGTCCAAATGGGGGATGAGGGCAGAGCCCTGAGGAAGAGGTGTTCAGCTTGAAACGCATTAGCCCTTAGATCCTGCCTTACTGGTTGATGTACTATGGATTGAGTAATACGGTACCATGCAATGCACTTCGATGTTGGACCATTTGATGAGCTTTTTCACCCATTGTAGTTTTGTAAGAATAATACTTACCACTTTTTATCAATAAAAGAATGGTTTTAAGGATAATGCACTAGGTTTGTGCGCCCATTTTTTTCCTTTTGTGGTTTCGGAGGTGAACCACATACTAACCTGTGTATTTCTGAGGTTGAGAACTGGAAGGCAGATTATCTAAGCCACCAGCAGATCTGCCTGGGTGAATGGTCCCTACACCCAAATGTGTTCCAGGAAATTTGCCAGCATTGGGGATGGCCAGATGTCTATTGGCATCCAGGTTCAACAACGAGCTACATCGGTTTGTGTCCCGAACAAGTGATCCCCTGGCAATCGAAGCAGATGCTCTGGTAGTCCCATTGAGCCAGTTCCCTCTGGTTTATGCTTTCTCCCCGATCCCACTCTTTCCCCATTTGTTGTGCAGGATTCAGAGAGAGGTGATTCCAGTCATCCTGGTGGCACCAGCCTGGCCCAGAAGGCCCTGGTTCCCGGAAATCGAGAAGTTGGCAATAGACAGGCCATGGACGCTGCCATATAAAGTCTGATGGCTATTGTGATTTGATTTTTGGTAGGGCATCTCCCTCCCCTCAAGGCTATTGCTCTGGGACATCCCAGTAAGTAATGAATAATAGCCCAACTCTGTGTCCTGTGATATATGATAAAGAAAATAAGATTTTTCTCTTCCGTTCACTGACAGACGCAGCCTTCTTATGACACATGTGGTTATGCTCATCCTACTAGGAGTAGACTAGGCAAAAACAAACAAAAGCGTAGGTTGGCCCCTCCCAGGGGGCCGTCCTCACCTCAGCATATAATCCCCCTGCTCTGCATAGCACATCAGTTTTCTTTTGCCTAGTGCAAGGAGTAGACCTGGTTCCCTTTTGGGATCTGCGGTCTCCTGAAGATTCATCTGATGAAGACTGCTATCAAGAAGCTGGCTGGTGGTATAGAGGATATCTAGAATCCAAATCTTTCCCCAGTCCGGCCGACACTATGTGAACGCCCTTCGGGGTGCCCACCGCATAGCGCCCGTTCCGTGCGGGCGGCCAGTGGCTAAAACCCACTAGAGCCCAGTGACTAGGTACGCCTGTCCAAGGGCCTGGCCAGCAGCATGCCTCCCCTAGGGGATGGTAAGTCTGCTCCGGTGGCTACCGCTGCGCCCGTCGGGG
>BLSH010543447.1:56552-68690 GCA_018402905.1 Glandirana rugosa
CAAGGGGGACGAGAATGTTTCGGGACATACGTTCCCTAATTACTACACCTTAGTTACCTCTTTTACTGGCGGTCTTATGTCCTGTTTGAACTTCGGGTGTTAGTTTAAACCCTCGATACCGTAGAGGTCCTCCTGGGGGGATTTTTTTTGTTTTTTGTTCGACAACTCGACGAAAAGAAAATGAAAGAAGAAACTGTTTGGTGTATATTGGAGGGGGGGGGGGACTTTTTGGATCCAGCAATGAAGCAAACATTTTTTTTTTTTAAATAACCGTTTTATTGATTTTTATCAAAAATATAAACAGAATACAGAATGAGAGATACTCTGAAATATGAGTGCAATATGCACATAGAGCATGAACTGAAATTAGGTACAGGGTACATCAAACACATCCAATAAATGACAGAAGCATCTATTCCACGAAAACAGTATTGTTACTAAAGCAGAGTAACATACGGTAATATCACAGAGAGAAGGATTTCCTACTGAAATCGAAACAAAGATAGAGAAAGTCAAAGAAGAAAGTAAAAGAAAAGCAGCTCAACAGCTTGTTTTTTGTTTTTTTTAGGGGGGTCCTCCTGGAGATGCCATAGCTCCCAAATTTGATTGTGGGCTTCAAGTTTGTCCTGTATTCTGGCGGTCATTTTCTCCATTGATTCCACATCATTAATCCCTTGCATACAGGGCTTTGTAAGAGCAGGGGGAACGCTGCTTCCAGTGAAGGGCTATAAGGCATTAGGCAGCTGTAAGAATATGACGGAGCAATTTCTTTGAGTGATTTGAGGTTTTAAGTGAGATAAGGTCCAACAGGAAGAGTTTTGGCTTCAGGGGGATATGTTGATAGTTGCTCTTTCCAATTGCAGCAGTACAGAAGTGCAATAGGACAAAAGTGCATAGTTTTTAACAAACAGTAGTTGGATACAGTAAGTTTAAGTTATTTCTAGTTTCCTTAAAGTATTTCAAATTGCTTTTCTTAAATTGTTTGCTTATTAACATTGGTATTTTGGCTGTGTTGTTATTAGTGTTTGTTTGCTAAGTGCTGTTGAGGTGTTGAATACTGGGTGTTGTCAATCAGCATATGTAGTATGTACACCAAAGAGGTGAGTTAGCAGTTCATGGACTGAATGCCAGAACGGGATAATTAGCTGACAGTTCCAGAATATGTGGAGAAGGGTACCTTTGTCCCTATGACAGCGCCAGCAGTGATCAGAACTAGCAGGGTTGATGGTGTGTAGGACGTCCGGGGTCAGGTACCAGACGTAGGGAATTTTATATGCATTTTCATTATATTGCATGCAGAGAGAACTTCTAGTAGCCTGAGACCAGATCGTCTGCCACGCCTCCAATGGCATCTCTTCATTGAGTGCCCTCTTCCAACGATGCATATATAAATATTTGCCTTGAGTTACAAAGGAGTGGACATTCAATAACTTATAGATTTCCGAAATCGTACCCCTACAAGCCAGGCCTTCTAAAGTAATGCGTTCAAAGGGGGACAGAGCAGAGAATTATAAATTGGGGGTAATGGTTTGGGCATAATGGCAGATCTGCAGATATCCATAAAATACCTGGCGATGTAGGTCGTATTTATCCTGAAGCTCAGAATACGATAGGAGCTTGCAAGAAATGGGGTCCACTATATATTATACTACTATTACATAGGGAATGTGAGGCTGCCAGGCATCCTGGGGTTGTACAAGAAGGAGGTTAGCAATGATTTTTCTAATAGGTCATATTGGCGGGAAAGTGTGCGTCAGAGTGTCCTAAGCTGGGACATAGTTCCGAAAAGTCAATCAGTGTCCACCTCCACATTTGCATTCCAAAGAAGATTGTTAGGGTGGACAGGAGCCAGCCATAGCTTCTTCAATAAATGGACAGAAATCGAGGAGTGCTGGGTAAACCATGAGGCGATGGATAGCAATAAGGCTGCTTGGTAGTATTTTACAAGGTTGGGAAATGCCAGGCCACCATCAGAACGTGAGGCCATGAGCACTGAGTGAGGGATCCTATGCCATTTATAATTCCAGACATATTGCAATAGCTCAGCCTGTAATTTTTTTCAAGTGTGCGCTAGGGATAGTGATAGGTAAAGTTTGAAATAAATATAAGTTCTTGGGGAGTATGGACATCTTGACGGAGGCTATTCGACCCAGGAGAGAGATATGATGTTTGTTCCACTGTTGTAGCATTAGCCTAATTAGTCGATATAGGGGAGGGAAGTTTACTTGATATAATGTGTTGAAATTCGGAGTGATTAGGACTCTCAATATTTTAAAGCCATGGATTTCCATGCATAAGGAAAACTAGCTGTTAAATGCCGAACTTCATCTGTAGGGATATTAGGGATTTAGAAGTATTTATTGTGTAGCCCAAATCCAGGGTGTAGCTTCAGGGCTTTATGGCCCGTCAAAATGTCACCCACCGAGATGGAATTGCCGGGATCTGTCATTGGAACTCTGTAGATTCCAGGAGTAGATTCAGGGCTTTACGGCCCATCATAATGTAACCCACCGAGTTGGTTATCCTGGTGGTCTTTTATTGGAACTTTTTAAATCTAGGGCGTATCTTCAGGGCTTTAACACCCGTCATAATGTCACCCACTGAGATGGAATTGTGGGGATCAATCACTAGAATCTGTTAATCTTAGGAGTAGTTTCAGGGCTTTACAGCCCATCATAATTTTACCCATTGCGATGGAATTGTGGGGATCTCTCATTGGGACTCACTAAATCCAGGGTGCAGCTTCAGTGCTTTACGGCCCGTCAAAATGTCACCCACCGAGATGGTATTTTGGGGAACTCTGTACATTCCAGCAGTAGGTTCAGGGTTTTACAGCCCATGATGATGTCACCCACTGAGTTGGAATCGTGGGGATCTCTCATTGGGACTCTATATAAACCCAGGGTGTAGCTTCAGGGCTTTATGGCCCATCATAATCTCACCCGATTTGTTAGAACTGTGGGGATCTCTCACTGGGACTCTCTAAATCTATGGAGTAGCTTCAGGGCTTTACAGCCCGTCATAATTTTACCCATTGCGATGGAATCGTGGGGATCTCTTATTGGGACTCTGTAGATCCCAGGAGTAGCTTCAGGGCTTTATGGCCCATCATAATGTCACCCACCAAGATGGAAGTGTGGGGATCTCTCATTGGGACTCTATATAAATTCAGGGAGTAGATTCAGGGCTTTATGGCCCATCATAATGTCACCCACCTTGTTAGAACCGTGGGGATCTGTCACTTGGATTCTCTAAATCTAGGGAGTAGCTTCAGGGCTTTACAGCCCGTCATAATGTCACCCACCAAGATGGAAGTGTGGGGATCTCTCATTGGGACTCTATATGAATCCAGGGAGTAGCTTCAGGGCTTTATGGCCCATCATAATGTCACCCACCTTGTTAGAACCGTGGGGTTCTCTCACTTGGATTCTCTAAATCTAGGGAGTAGCTTCAGGGCTTTACAGCCCGTCATAATGTCACCCACCAAGATGGAAATGTGGGGATCTCTCATTGGGACTCTATATAAATCCAGGGAGTAGCTTCAGGGCTTAATGGCCCATCATAATGTCACCCACCTTGTTAGAACCGTGGGGATCTCTCACTTGGATTCTCTAAATCTAGGGAGTAGCCTCAGGGCTTTACAGCCCGTCATAATGTCACCCACCAAGATGGAAGTGTGGGGATCTCTCATTGGGACTCTATATAAACCCAGGGAGTAGCTTCAGGGCTTTATGGCCCATCATAATCTCACCCGCTCTGTTAGAACTGTGTGGATCTCTCATTGGGACTCACTAAATCCAGGGTCTAGCTTCAGGGCTTTATGGCCCATCATAATGTCACCCACCTCTTTAGAACCATGGGGATCTCTCACTGGGACTTTCTAAATCTACGGAGTAGCTTCAGGGCTTTACAGCCCGTCATAATGTCACCCACCAAGATGGAAGCATGGGGATCTCTTATTGGGACTCTGTAGATCCCAGGAGTAGCTTCAGGGCTTTATGGCCCATCATAATGTCACCCACCTCTTTAGAACTGTGGGGATCTCTCATTGGGACTCTCTAAATCTAGGGAGTAACTTCAGGGCTTTACAGCCCGTCATAATGTCACCCACCAAGATGGAAGCGTGGGGATCTCTCATTGGGACTCCCTCAATCCAGGGTGTAGCTTCAGGGCTTTATGGCCCATCATAATGTCACCCACCTCTTTAGAACTGTGGGGATCTCTCACTGGGACTCTCAAAGTCTAGAGAGTAGCTTCAGGGCTTTACAGCCCATCATAATTTTACCCACTGCAATGGAATTGTGGGGATCTCTCATTGGGACTCTGTAGATCCCACGAGTAGCTTCAGGGCTTTACAGCCCATGATAATGTTACCCACCAAGATGGAAGTGTGTGGAGCTCTCATTGGGACTCTGTATAAATCCAGGGAGTAGCTTCAGGGCTTTATGGCCCATCATAATGTCACCCACCTTGTTGGAACCGTGGGGTTCTCTCACTTGGATTCTCTAAATCTAGGGAGTAGATTCAGGGCTTTACAGCCCGTCATAATGTCACCCACCAAGATGGAAGTGTGGGGATCTCTCATTGGGACTCTATATAAACCCAGGGAGTAGCTTCAGGGCTTTATGGCCCATCATAATCTCACCCGCTTTGTTAGAACTGTGGGGATCTCTCACTGGGACTCTCTAAATCTAGGGAGTAGCTTCAGGGCTTTAAAGCCCATCATAATGTCACCCACCAAGATGGAAGTGTGGGGATCTCTCATTGGGACTCACTAAATCCAGGGTCTAGCTTCAGGGCTTTATGGCCCATCATAATGTCACCCACCTCTTTAGAGCTGTGGGGATCTCTCACTGGGAATCTCTAAATCTAGGGAGTAGCCTCAGGGCTTTACAGCCCATCATAATGTCACCCACCAAGATGGAAGAGTGGGGATCTCTCATTGGGACTCTATATAAATCCAGGAAGTAGCTTCAGGGCTTTATGGCCCATCATAATGTCACCCACCTTGTTAGAACCGTGGGGATCTCTCACTTGGATTCTCTAAATCTAGGGAGTAGCTTCAGGGCTTTACAGCCCGTCATAATGTCACCCACCAAGATGGAAGTGTGAGGATCTCTCATTGGGACTCTATATAAATCCAGGGAGTAGCTTCAGGGCTTTATGGCCCATCATATTGTCACCCACCTTGTTAGAACCGTGGGGATCTCTCACTTGGATTCTCTAAATCTAGGGAGTAGCTTCAGGGCTTTACAGCCCATCATAATGTCACCCACCAAGATGGAAGTGTGGGGATCTCTCATTGGGACTCTATATAAATCCAGGGAGTAGCTTCAGGGCTTTATGGCCCATCATAATGTCACCCACCTTGTTAGAACCGTGGGGTTCTCTCACTTGGATTCTCTAAATCTAGGGAGTAGATTCAGGGCTTTACAGCCCGTCATAATATCACCCACCAAGATGGAAGTGTGGGGATCTCTCATTGGGACTCTATATAAATCCAGGGAGTAGCTTCAGGGCTTTATGGCCCATCATAATGTCACCCACCTTGTTAGAACCGTGGGGATCTCTCACCTGGATCCTCTAAATCTAGGGAGTAGCTTCAGGGCTTTACAGCCCGTCATAATGTCACCCACCAAGATGGAAGCGTGGGGATCTCTCATTGGGACTCACTAAATCCAGGGTGTAGCTTCAGGGCTTTACGGCCCGTCAAAATGTCACCCACCGAGATGGAAGTGTGGGGATCTCTCATTGGGACTCACTAAATCCAGGGTGTAGCTTCAGGGCTTTACAGCCCGTCATAATGTCACCCACTGAGAAGCAATCATGGGGGTCTGCCTGGATTTAAAGTTAATGGTGAACTTCATAAAATTGGTTGTCACAGAAATGATGTCTCCTTGGCTCCTATGTGGCTCGCCACTTCTCACTCATGAAGGAGAATCCTTTAAAGTACATTTGTTTGTCTGCTGGGATTGGTGGCTTCAGGGCTCCAGAGCCCATCATAAGGTCACCCACTGAGATGAAATCATTGGGATTGATGACTGCAACCTAGAAAGAGAAAACAATGATTAGCTTTATTAGTTAATATGTAAAAGCCCTGGTATGCCATATTACTCCATGACTATAAGATACATGATGGTGTAAAGTAACTTCAATCTGCATTCCCAATGGTGTCAGAAAAGAGGCTATCTGCCCCAGTCTGATATTTTTGCTTCAGTGGTTAAAATATTCTTAGATTTTCTATTAGATATAAAAATGTGTTTGAACTTGTGCAATTCCTTATGTTAGTAAAGGACATAATAGGGAACTTCTCAGTTAGAATGTAGTAGTCCTCTCTATAACACTACAGATTCTGCTTAGATTCATATACTTACTGGTTTCATCTCAAATGGTGGTGGTAGCTTTCCAGCTTCTAAGTCTGGCCAATCGACTGTTCTGAAGAACGGATGGTCACGAAGGTTTCCTATCAGCTGTTCACGTCTTATTGGATCTTTGCATAAGAGCTTTAAAAAAGAAAAAATATAAGTTTAAAGTCATAAACATGACCAATTTCATCTGTTTCCTTTTTTACATAATGGTTAACCCCCAGTACTATGTCTTTTCATTACTATATAGTTCCACATCAACTTGAGTGAAGTGTCTGTTAATCGGCCGCTAAAATGTTTTGCAACAGCCATTTCTCAATTTTATAATTTTGTGTTTTCTGGACAGACATTTTGTAATGTTTTATGTCCAGGCAATAACCAAAGATCTACCTATAAACAGGAATTTGGTTACGGCTGTGTCCTGTTCTGTCTGTACAATCTCCTCTCCTCACCCCCTTATAAATTGAAAAATACTTACTCTCTCGATGAGGTCTCGTAGTTCACGATCCATGTGCTCTGGGTATAATGGTGAATCCATACACACTCTTGTGCACACCACCTCGTATTCCTCACTGTCAGGAAATGGCTTTGAGCCCACTGCCATCTCGTAAATTGTGCATCCAAGAGAGAAATAATCAGCTATTTTGTTGTAGGGTTCGCATCGGTGAACCTCTGGGGCCATGTATGGTGGAGTGCCAACACCATCAGTGACCGTTCTGGATCCGAACATGCCTGCCTGTGCCAAGCCAAAATCAGCTATTTTTGCATGGCCTGCGCTATCCAACAGTACATTGTCTGGTTTTATGTCTCTATGCACAATGCCTCTGGAATGTAGATCTTGAAGTCCACACAACATTTCCGCGGCAAGAAATCTGATATGGAGAAAAAAAAATAAGGTTTAACATCATGAAATGGTAACAATTGTATAAGCCAATAAAAAAAAACACATTGTTTGTTCCTAAGGTATAACGGTGACAGGATGTTGTGAGTTTTTGAGGCCAATTTTTAGCCTCCATTGAAGCTAAAAATATTGGTCACATGTTCAGAAATTACCAATTTAGAAGGAAATACAGTGTGTGTGTGTGTGTGTGTGTGTGTGTGTGTATATATATATATATATGTGTTTGTGATTCTTACCTTGTGGTGTCCACATCGAATGGAGCTTTGGCCTTAATTAGTGAACTGAGCTCTCCTCCATTTAAATACTCCATGACAAAGAAGATGTAATCCTGTATAAGAGACAGAAAAAAAATAGTTTAAATTCATATAGACATCATTTATACTCTGAATGGTAACGTATGATTATTTTGCTTCCTTTGATATGATGAAATGATCTTCATGCCATTATTCCTAGGTAGCAAGGTAATAAGTGTGAGGATCTAGGTGGATAGTAAGATTTGTCGTTTGGTAAGTGGGTGGTAATAGCTGAGGATACTTACTTCTGTCTGGAACGTGGCAAAGGCCTGAGTGAGAAAGTGGCTATCCCTGCACATCTCCAGCACTTGACGCTCAATTTGGACACAGCTGGGATCTTCCTCAATTAGGACCCGTTTCTTCACCATCTTGACTGCCAGATGCTGACCAATGGAAGGGTGAGATGCCAACATTACCTATAGAAGAGAGAAGGTTGTTAGATAATTAATCTTTAGAGAGCCCCTGACTACCCCTGATGCCATCATACTTAAGTGGAAGTAAACTTCCATCACTAACTTTTACCTATAGGTAAGCCGATAATAAGGCTTGCCTATAGGTAGTGTAAATTTCTCCTAAACGGTGCCCGTTTAGGAGTACTGTACATGCAGCCAGTGACATCACTGGAGCATGTGCACTGAAGGAACAGCCACTATTCCTTCAGAGTCCTGTGCCGTAATCAGCAGCTCCCGTGCGTATGCGTGGGAGTGATGTGATTGCGGCTTCGGACAGTCACAGAGCCGGAGTCTGCAAACCCGTAAGCAAGACGGGTGAAGATGGAAGCAGCTGCAGCGCTAACATCTCGGCGCTGGAAGAGCTTCATTTTAAGGTAAGTTTAACATAATGTGCTCGTAAGCCGTGCATACTAGCACATTATGACATTACTTTTCAGGGTAAGAAAAAAAAACACATCCAGCGGTTTACAACCCCTTTAAGACATCACCTCCACTATTCCTTTCTCTGCCCTGTTTATGGATCTGACTCTTAAGGCTTTGATTTAGAAAAAGTGGAGAAACTGCAGTGCAAATCCATTCCCCAACACTGACAATAAGGGACGAACACGGATTCTCACAGCAATATTATAAAATGAAACTGAAAAACTAGTAGATTCTGCAGCCAGCATGTCCATTTTTCCCATTGTCATAAATTGGTTTAAATATTATAGGCTCATTTTACAAAGCTAAGACAACAGGATTAGGGACCTTTTTTAAAAAGTGACTACCAAACTTAAATGTGTGGTGGCCCTTAAAAATTACTGTCACATAGATGAAAAACATTCATTTCCTTTGTGTAAAGCTTTGTGAATTAGGCCTTATTATCAATCTTTATTCACAAAGCTTTAACACAAACCAAAGGCACTCTATTATTTCCAGCCATGAAACTATCCTTTTTAAATCTCATTGGACTGAGCTGAAAGTAACTGTAATTTTTTTTGGAAATCGGTATCTTTATCTTGGTGTATTATCATTGTGAATTGAGACTTCTTTATTTTGCAATGCTCCCAATGCAAACATTTCAGATCCTGATCATGATTAACAGTTATAATAATAATAATATCCTCAGAAAGGTCTCTTATCTCCTTTACTATGCATAGATCAATTAGGGGATTGTGTATTAGGTAACTTACCTTTCCATAGGTCCCTTGTCCAAGAATGCGATGGAATGTGAAGCTGTCAGGAGTCAAAGGAGGTGGTGTTGAACCTGATGCTGATGTGGTTGTCTTTTTGCATCTTTGACAGTTAAAAGTGGGACAGAGTCTTCCCAGGAACTTCTTAAAGCCCCGCTTAAATGCTTTAAATGTATTCACTTTTTGGGCTTTAGCGGGAGTTTCTTTGATCTTACAGGGCTGGATGTCCTCCGTATCAATGTCCCAACTTTCTATAGGTATGAAGTCCGTGTCCCATCTCTGCTCTGAATTGGGTTCCCAAGTCTCCTCGCTGACAATGTTCTGTTCTTTCTCAGATTTGGGTTCCCAATCCTCTTCTGTATTAGGGTCCCATTTCCAAGCTGTTTCCGGGTTCCACTGCTCGGGTGTTTCAAGATCCCAATTTTCTTCAAATGGCTCTTCTTGGGTGGTATTCAGAGGACCCTGAAAATTGTCTGAGAGTTCACCCTCCCAATTCTCCTTGTTGTCAAGGTCCCAATTTTCTCCATTTGGCTCATGCTGGATGGTAGTCACAGGAGCCTGAAAATCATCTGGGAGTTCATCCTCCCAATTCTCCTTGCTGTCAAGGTCCCAATTTTCTCCAATAGGCTCCTGTTGGATGTTAGTCATAGGAGCCTGAAAGTCTTTTGAGAGTTTATCCTCCCTATTTTCCTCAATATTTTGGTCCCAATTTTCTTTATTGAGCTTTTCTTTGGTGGTCTTCAGAAAAGCCTTTGATTTGCTGTGTAAACATCCCATTTCCTAAAAATTAAAGAAATTTGCTGCAGACACTCAGAAATCGCTTCCGCTCAGGTCAGTGATCAACTGCCTTCTGACCTTAGGCTGCTGCTGCTGCTGCAGATTCAAATCCAGTCTGTTCCGGTTTGAGGTCACTCAGTGGGTGGAGCCTATTTCAAACAGGTTAGGCTCTGCCCCCTAAATAACTGCCACGAATGTTCAGGAAGCTGGCTGTGCTTTCTATGGAGGTGTCTGGAGGATAATTCTGGATGAACCAGATGACAGATCTTATGGAAGGCAAGAAATCTCCTAGAAATGTATTTCCTCTGTGTCTTTATCTCCATGTCTGGGGCTCAGCTTTGTATTTTGGATGACATATGGTGGCCAATAGGATTGCTGGAGAGCTACTGAGTGTCTCTACTGGCTGTTTCCATGTCATAACTTTAACCTCTTCCTGTAATCTGTTTTATCAATAATTTATCTGGAGTCTTTTTAATTTCTTTCACTTCATTAGTTTATCATTTGAAGGGTAGGCATTTTAAACATTGCTTGTTCCCTATAGCAACCGCCTAGTGCCCAGGAATGTCATAATAAGATTGCTGGAGACCTACTTGCTGATTCTATGTAATAACTTTACCCTCTTCCTGTAATAAATTTATTTTATCTCTAAATCTGAGTCTTTTTTTTCCCCCTTATATTAGTTTATCATATGAAGCTTAGTCATGGTAAGCATTGTTTGTTACCCATAGCAACCACTTAGCGTCCAGTTATCTATTGTATAGCCCAGGTGTTTACACAAGTATAGAAGCGGACTGGTTGCTATGACAACAAGGATGTTTACCTTTTATTAGAGATTTCACATATCCAGCCCCATATTCCCTTCCCAGGTGTCATAGTCAAGTATTGGTGTCACCGATAGCAACCAATTAGAGGTTCAGTTTACTAAAGTGCAGGGTGATAGAAATGAATGGTGTTTGATTGTTATGGGGGGGCTGTTACACGGAGTCAGCAGTTCCTGTTTCTTCTCAGTCACGGACTGGGGACAAGTAAGGATACTTGAGGTTCTGACTTCACAAGTTGGAAATCCTGATATAAATCCATGTTGAGGCCTTGTTTACACTTCAGAGGCAGTAATAACAGGATGTTGATCTGTTGCTTTTACTGTCCCTCTTAACCTAACATGGCGGCCAAAGTTGTTGATATACAAGCAGAGCATCGCAGCTGCTGCTAAAGTTATAGCACAGGTACCCGCCACTAAACACAACTCATTCATATGAACAGGGCTGCATGGCCACTGCCCTGCAACTATAAAGGGTTAATATCAGTGTCACCAGGGCAACCATCACCTCCGTGTTGCCTATGAAATGCTTCCACAAATCACTTTTTAGAGGTGCAGAAATATCAGCTGAAAATGTAAACAACCCCTGAAGGAAACCTGTCATTGAAAAGAAACACTGGGGGCTATTATTATTTACAGTCATCTGAAAATTCTGGTTGCCTGGCTGTCATACTGAAGCTAAACAGGATCACTGACTGGAAACAAGCTAAAGATCAGACCTCCTTTCTCTGTTCCCCAATCTGTGCAATTTTCAGATCAGAGACTCAACCGCCATTAATGCCAAAGGATCAGCAAGACATCTATCTTATAGTAGTTGAGTGATGGTGACCTCCATATTGTTCAGGTTTTATTTGGAGGACACTTGAACCCTGGGCTTTATTTTCTCAGAGAATGGGTGCAGAAACTCCCCCTTTCTGAGTCACCCCTTTTCTCTGCCCCTACCCACCCCTGAGCACCGTTCTGTGGTTCCAAACCCTACCCACCTCCGAGTACCGTTACGTAGTTTCACTCCCTACCCACCTCCGAGCACTGTTCTGTGGTTCTACCACCTTCCCAACTCCGAGCATCATTCCATGGTTCCACCCCCTCCCACCTCTAAGCACTGTTCTGTGGTTCCACCGCCTACCCTCCTGCCATTACTGCCCTTTTAGAGAATGCAGAACCAAGAATCATGTTGTGGGAATAAGTAATTTGTATGGGATTTGTTAATGATAACAAAAAAAGCAGTAAAATAGATCCCCTGCCTGTACAATAGAGCTCCCTCCATGAACAATAGACCTACCGAACAACAACAGACCAACTGAAACAAAATCCGCCCCCCTAGAACAATAAATCCCCCAGCAACAATAGACCCCTCTGTC
>BLSH010543451.1:73551-90454 GCA_018402905.1 Glandirana rugosa
TCATGTTTCTGTTCACACAGAACGGATGTCAGTTCGTACCACCATCCTCTCAGTACCAGACCCAGAAGTACTCACGACGCCTCGATGTCAAGTAACTCTCTTGGTACTTACGGTTGTACATGACACTGTATGACTTCGTCTCGTACTAGGGGAGGGAAAACGTCTCTTCTTTAGCAAGGCAGTGGTCATCTTGGAGGTGTGTTTGTCGTTATATTAGAATACTGCCCTGCCGCCCAGTCTGCAAAAGGGAGGGGATCATGCTCTGCTTCAGTATGTCACAGTACATGTTGGCATTCATGGTTCTCTCAATGAACTGTAGCTCCGCAGCACTCATGAAGACCCAGACCATGACTCTCCTACCACCATGCTTGACTGTAGGCAAGACACACTTGTCTTTGTACTCCTCACCTGGTTGCCGCCACACACGCTTGACATCATCTGAACCAAATAAGTTTATCTTGGTCTCATCAGACCTCAGGACATGGTTCCAGTAATCAATTTCCTTAGTCTTAGTCTTGTGCATCATCTTTCCTTCTGGAACGACAGCCATGCAGACCAATGTGCAGTGTATGGTCTGAGCACTGACAGGCTGATCCCCCACCCTTTCAACCTCTGCAGCAATGCTGGCAGCACTCATACATCTATTTCCCAAAGACAACGCTGAGCATGTGCACTCAACTTCTTTAGTCGACCATGGTGAGGGCTGTTCTGAGTGGAACCTGTCCTGTTAAACCGCTGCACGGTCTTGGTCACCGTGCTGCAGCTCAGTTTCTGGCTCTTGGCAATCTTCTAGCCTAGGCCATCTTTATGTAGAGCAAGAATAGTTTTTTTCAGATTCTCAGAGAGTTCTTTGCCATGAGGTGCCATGTTGAACTTCCACTGACCAGTATGAAAGAGTGAGAGTGATAACACCAAATCTAACACACCTGCTCCCCATTCACACCTGAGACCTTGTAAGACTGAGTCACATGACACCGGGTAGAAAAAATGACCAATTGGGCCCAATTTGGACATTTTCACTTAGGGGCATACGCACTTTTGTTGCCCTCGGGTAGACATTAATGACTGTGTTTTGAGTTATTTTGAGGGGACAGCAAATTTACACTGTTATACAAGCTGCACGCTCACTACTTTACATTGTAGCAAAGTTTCATTTCTTCAGTGCTGTCACATGAAAAGATAGAATAAAATATTTACAACAATGTGAGGGGTGTACTCACTTTTGTGAGATACTGTAAATGCTGACTTGTAGGATGATTTTTTTCTACAAATACACACCTCTGTATATTTATTCCAGAACGTGGTGCTGCTTTTTTAACCCTGGCGTCCCACCCCGGAGGGTGGGAGGGATCGGCGATCGTATGTCTACTATTGCAGTGGTCCCATGATGGGAAGTGGGTACCATCAGCTACCAGTTTGTAGCTCAAAACAACAGCTCAGTCTTTGTGCTGAGAGTGCAGACGGCCGCCCAGCTATCAGCTATTGAAGCCACCCTTTTGCCCATCTGGGGATCATAAAGGGATTAAAAGTTTTGTTGAGAGTGCCCATTGGGGTGGTCTGGGGCTTCCCCAGACGAGGACCTGGCCTGTCTTCCGAATCTTGACCACGGTTCTCGGGGGCCTTGTCCCCCTTAGCCCACATCTCACATATGCAGGAAGAGTAGACACACTCCCAATGTCACCCGGCAGGACATTCCAGACTTCTCAGCACTCTTGTTGTCGGCATTTATTGTTTGCAAACTAGGCCCGACAGTATCTCACAGTTTTGTACATGGCTGAGACCCCATTGGCCATACTTTTCATTATCTGTATTTTACCAATCTACTACTCAATGTTTCTCATGTAAAACTCAATATAAATCTTTGAAATAAAAGTTTTGTTGGGGCTTTCTCATGTCATCAGATGAGATGCAAGCAGAGCTGAGCGGAATCGTTTTCAATGGATGCCATCTCTTTGGGCATTAAATAGCGTTCTAGTATGCAATATTTTCTTCAAAGTGAGGGCACTCCAGTTTGCCTTTCCATAAATGACTTTTAAAGTCAACACTATAATTTCACATTGGTGGTAGAGTCACCTATGTGCAGCCACAATGGTGTCTGTTGAGCCGTGCCCAATATTTTGGTTCTTGACACTTGCTGGCATGAACTCCTTGGCGCTGATTAGTTCTTCTAGCACTCGCTGTTCTGCACCTCCCGCCATATTGGTACCAAGTCGTCCGAAGCAATACCGTGGACCACCAGAGCTTGCTTGTATTTACACGCATCGTACTTCAATCCACGCATATGGAAGCGATCATCGTGTCGGTAGGTTAGTTTGGCTGCCAGAACAAGGAACCCAAAATATACATCATCCAATGGGAATACGGGGAGGATCTGTGAGGCTGCGTACAGACTTTTCACCGTGGCTCCTGGGAAGAGAAAACCACCACCCGATACAAAGCCCGGATAATGTTCCTGCGGGTACAGGGTCCTTGTGATGCTGTATTTGGTGGTACGCAGAACTGGGGGTCTGTGCTGGTGGGCTCCGTGGATGGTATTCAGGGTGCCATGTTCTATAATGTACTGTACAATAAGGTCTGTATTCACAAACTCATCATCATCACCTGCAGGGAGAGAAATAACAATGTATATTATGACCTTCAGATACTTTCCATCTTCCAATCTCACGACACTCCTTCCCTGTCTTCTTCTCTCCATTTTTTAATCTCCTCTCTCTATCTCCCTCATTTATACCAATATTACTCTTCTCCTTCCCTCCATGCTCTATCTCCTCCCATGGGCGTCCACAGGTAGGGGCAAGGGGGGGCAATTGCCCCCCCCCCTGGAATCAGGGATTTAGATCAGGGGTTCCCGACTAGGTCCTTATCCTCTTGAGCCATGTATGCAGTTTCTGACAGTCTCTTGGGCCATGTATGCAGTCTCTGACCGTTTCCTGTTCCATGTCCGTAGTCTCTGACTGTCTCCTGTGCTATGTCTGCAGTCTCTGACTGTCTCCTGTGCTATGTATGCAGTCTCTGACCGTATCCTGTACTAGGTTTGCAGTCTCTGACCATCTCCTGTAGTATGTCCGCAGTCTTTGACCGTATCCTGTACCATGTCTGCAGTCTCTGACCGTCTCCTGTACCATGCCTGCAGTCTCTGAATGTCTCCTGTACCATGTCTGCAGTTTCTGACCGTCTCCTGTATCATGTCCACAGTCTCTGACTGTCTCCTGTATCACGTCTGCAGTCTCTGACCATCTCCTGCATCATGTTTGCAGTCTCTGACCATCTCCTGGATCACGTCTGCAGTCTCTGACCATCTCCTGGATCACGTCTGCAGGCTCTGACCATCTCCTGGATCATGTCTGCAGTCTCTGACCATCTCCTGGATCACGTCTGCAGGCTCTGACCATCTCCTGGATCACGTCTGCAGTCTCTGACCATCTCCTGGATCATGTCTGCAGTCTCCGACCATCTCCTGTACTACGTCTGCAGTCTCTGACCGTGATAATGTAATTATGACATTGTCAAAAAGGGGCAGAGCATGGATGACCTTGAAATTATGCCCCCCCTGGAAAAAGTTCTGTGGACGCCCATATCTCCTCCCTCTCCCTACTTTTCTCTCTTCTTTTCCTATCTCACGCCAGACTTTACCTCCTCTCTCTCCTGCTTCCTCTCTTTCTTTTCTTCCAACCTCACTCCTCCAATCTCTATCACCTCGCCCCCTCTCTCTCCTTCCCTCTATCTCTAATCTTCCAGTATCACTCCTCTCCTTTCCTCTTCCTCCTCCCCATCCGGTCTCTCGCTCCCTCTCTTTTTTTCTTCCAAGCTCACCCCTTTCCTTCTCTCATAGGTGCTCAATGCTCAAACACACATCCGTGTATGTATATATATATATAGCAGTATGGCAATGGACAGTGTCACTAGAGCAGTTGATTATGTCAGTAGGGCAGACATTGGTGTCATTAGTTTATATTTATTATTATTTTTTATTATTACTTACTATTATAATTTTTTATTATTATTTTTTTACAATAATTTTTTTTACAATTTTTTTTAGGAGCCCCTTTAACCACTTGCTGACCGCCAACTGGCGTCTGACGGCGGCAAAGTGGCTCGATATCACAAACCGCCGCCATATGACGGTGGCTGCGATATCTCACTGTGAGCGCTCGCACGCTCCCTGTGTTCGGGGGGGGGGGCAGGGAGCGGGTAGGGTGGACTCGATCTCCGCCGGCTACCCGCGATGGCTCCCCTCACGCAGTGAAAGAACGGAGGTCCGTATAAGTAAACACGGATCTCCATTCTGTTAGAGGGGGAAGGGCGGTGACAAAGAACAAGAAAGGTGCGCCTCTAAGTGCAGTAGTGTATAAAACAAATTTATTGAACAAGATTAAAACTACTCACAATGGTAGTAGACAGGTTCGCATTGCAGTGTCAGCCACTGCTGGCTATGGTTGTCCTTGGTCTGTCTGGAATCGCTGCTGGGGTGAGGTCCTGGTCTGCCTGGCGGTGGGCGGCGTCGGTGGTTCCCGGCGTCTCCTCCTCTGGCTCCGGTGGATTTTGGCGCGAACGACCGTTCGGGCGTCCGTTCGGTCCGTGCAGGGCAGATGCAGGTGGTCCTCTTCGTCCAATGGGCAGCTGGAAATGGCGACGCGTTGCGGGGCTATGCCCCTTCTTCAGGCCGTGGATTCATCGCAGCCCGCAGCTTCAATCTGTCCGGGCTTCCCCAACCCTCACTCCCGTGTTTGCGCTGCCAACTCCATTTTTTCCTGGGGAAGGGCTGTGATCACAGGCTTCCTGTATATGGAAGCCGTGATCATCCCCTTGCCCCAGCCAGGGCAGCCCACACACAGTTAGAACACGCCCAGGGAACACAGTTAACCCCTTAGAGCGCCCCCTCTAGGTTAACCCCTTCACTGCCAATGGCATTTACACAGTAATCAGTGCATTTTTATAGCACTGATCGCTGTATAAATGCCAATGGTCCCAAAAAAGTGTCAGAATGGTCCGACATGTCCACCGCAATATCGCAGTACCGCTAAAAATCACAGATCGCCACCATTACTAGTAAAAAATAAAAACCCCAGAAATGAATTCTCATCATCCGTAAACGCGGCAACTTTTGCTCAAACCAATCAATAAACGCCGATTGTGATTTTTTTTTTACCAAAAATATGAGGAAGAATATAAATCGGCCAAAACCGATGGAAAAAAAATGTTTTTTTATATTTTTTTTTTTGGATTTGTATTTTAGCAAAAAGTAAGAAATGTGGATTTTTTTGCAAAATTGTCACTCTTCTTTTGTTTATAGCGGTGATCAGAAATGACGCAGAGGGGATCAAATACCACCAAAAGAAAGCTCTATTTGTGGGAAAAAAAGGACACAAATTTTTTTTGGGTGCAACGTCGCATGCAATTGTCAGTTAAAGCAACGCAGTGCCAAATCACAAAAAGTGCTCTGGTCCTAAAGGGGGAAATTCTTCCGGGGCTGAAGTGGTTAAGGAGCTTTGGTGAAATATCAGGGCTCTAAACAGACCCCTGATGTCTCACTTTTTAGACAGAGAAAGGGACTGAGGACAGAGCTTCCCCCGTCCTTTTCTCTGCGGCCAAACAGCAGGGGGAATCTGCGCAGCACGGGGGGATTAGGGTGTGCCCTGGCACACCTGGCACACCCTGTGTGCACATGCCTATGCCTTCTCTCTATCTCTCTCATCTATTCCAAGCTCACTCCTCTTCTTCCCTTTCTTCCTCCCTCCATTCAATGTCTTCTCTCTCTCCCTCTCTCACTCCTCTCCTTCCCTCTCTCCCTCCCTCTATTCATCATCTCCTCTCTCTCCCTCTTTATCTTCTCTTCCAATCTCACTCCTTTCCTTCCTTCACTCCCTCCCACCTTACCTCCTATCTCTCTCCCTCCCTCCCTCCAGTCTCTCTCTCCTCTCACTCCCCCTTATCTTTTCTCCCAACCTCATTCCTCTCTTACTCTCTCTCCCTCCCTCCCTACCTCTCCCTCTCTCTCTCTTTTCTTCCAATTGCACTCCTCTCTAGGGCTGCCACCTGTCCAGGATTCACCTGGACAATCTGGGATTTGAATCATGTGTCCGGGTTTCAGTCCACCCGAAACCCGGACACATTATTCAGCCAGGGCTGCGGCTCCCCAAGTAACCAAGATAGTCATATAAATATCTGTTGCTATCCGGGAGCTGTAGGTGGTTGTTTGGGGGGCAAGTTCAGCATCACTGGGAGGTGCCGGTGATGGCCGCGCGCACTGTTTGTCACGGCGCACTACGTGTGCTGCATTTCTATTATCCTTGGCCATCCAAAGGTGTCCCAGGTCTTTTAAAGCCCTATAGTGTATACTACGAGAAGGAAAATTGCCCTGCACTGCTAAAGTGTTTTAGTTTGGCTTGAAGAAAAGGTGGCAACCCTACTCTCTATCTCTCTCCCCTCTCTCTCTATACCTTTCTTCCCTTCTCTAGCTCTCTGCCTTCTCTTTCTTTCCTCTCTTTATTACTCTAACTCTCCTTCACTGTTTCTCTCTAATTTACATCTATCTATCTATCTGTAGCCCAGGCTCCAACCTCTGAAAAGCCAATGGTGGCATTCATGGCCAGGAAGAGCTGACATCCATCTTCATAGGGTGGGTTACTAGGAATGGTGGGTGCAGATAGAAGAATTGAGTCGGGCACCAGACACTTTGATGATGCAAATCAAAAGAGATGTATTGTTCTCTTCAACAACTGGGGAGAGAGGGTTAGGGCCAGGACACCCTTTGGATAGGTGCAACAGCGCTTAGCAGACTCAGAGACTCACAGAATAAGAATCTTAACCACTTGCCGACCGCCAACCGCAGGTTGACGGCGACAAGGTGGCTCGATATCGCAAACTGCCGTCATACGACGGCGGCTGCAATATCATGCACTGTGAGCGCGCGCTCACTGTGTTCGGGGGGGGCCAGGGAGCGGGTAGGGCGGACTCGATCTCCGCCGGCTACCTCTGATGCCCCCCCCCGCAGTGAAAGAACAGAGGTCCGTGTAAGTAAACACGGATCTCTGTTCTGTTAGAGGGGGAAGGGTGGTGATCACAGCCTTCCTGTAAATGGAAGCTGTGATCACTCCCCTTCCCCTGCCAGTCAAACACTGTCACAGTTAGAACACGCCCAGGGAACACAGTTAACGCTTACAGCGCCCCCTCCAGGTTAACCCCTTCACTGCCAATGGCATTTACACAGTAATCAGTGCATTTTTATAGCACTGATCGCTGTATAAATGCCAATGGTCCAAAAAAAGTGTCAACATGGTCCGACATGTCCGCCCCAATATCGCAGTACCGCTAAAAATCGCAGATCGCCGCCATTACTAATAAAAAACTTAAAAAAAATAAAAAACCCCAGAAATTAATTCTCATCATCCGTAAACGCGGCCACTTTTGCGCAAACCAATCAATAAACGCTGATTGTGATTTTTTTTATCACAAATGTGAGGAAGAATATAAATCGGCCAAAACCGTTGAAAATAAATTTTTTTTTTTTTTTTTTGGATTTGTATTTCAGCAAAAAGTAAGAAATGTGTGTTTTTTTGCAAAATTGTCACAAATGACGCAGCAGTGATCAAATACCACCAAAAGAAAGCTCTGTTTGTGGGGAAAAAAAGACGCAAATTTTGTTTGAGTACAACGTCGCACAACTGCGCATTTGTCAGTTAAAGCGACACAGCGCCGAATCGCAAAAAGTGCTCTGGTCCTAAAGTGTGAAATCCTTCCGGGGCTGAAGTGGTTAAGATAGTTGTATAGTCCCACATCCCTTCCAACTAAACTGTGCCCATATTGAACTTGTACTTTTGACTTCAACACAGATCAATACGCATACCAAGCTTGGTATCCCCGTTGTGTAGATCTGGCCTCCATCTAACATCCTCCCACTGCAGTTTCATGCGTTTGAACTCACAGGGGTGGATTTACTAAAATTAAAAGAGTGCAAAATCTGGTAGCTTGGTCAGCTTCTAACTTCAGCTTCTTCAATTAAGCTTTATCAAACCTGCACCAGATTTTGCACTCAAGTTTTAGTAAATCAACCCCACAGTCTCTTAACAAGACTCCTTGGACTCCGATTGCCACTGGGTCCCTTGAACGTCACGCAGACTCCTTGGACTCCGACTGCCACTGGGTCCCTTGAACTTCACACAGACTCCTTGGACTCCGACTGCCACAGGGTCCCTTGAACGTCACACAGACTCCTTGGACTCCGACTGCCACAGGGTCCCTTGAACGTCACACAGACTCCTTGGACTCTGACTGCCACTGGGTCCCTTGAACTTCACACAGACTCCTTGGACTCCGACTGCCACAGGGTCCCTTGAATGTCACACAGACTCCTTGGACTCCGACTGCCACAGGGTCCCTTGAATGTCACACAGACTCCTTGGACTCTGACTGCCACAGGGTCCCTTGAAGGTCACACAGACTCCTTGGACTCCGACTGCCACTGGGTCCCTTGAACGTCACACAGACTCCTTGGACTCCGACTGCCACAGGGTCCCTTGAACGTCACACAGACTCCTTGGACTCTGACTGCCACTGGGTCCCTTGAACTTCACACAGACTCCTTGGACTCCGACTGCCACTGGGTCCCTTGAACGTCACACAGACTCCTTGGACTCCGACTGCCAATGGGTCCCTTGAACTTCACACAGACTCCTTGGACTCCGACTGCCACTGGGTCCCTTGAACGTCACACAGACTCCTTGGACTCCGACTGCCACTGGGTCCCTTGAACTTCACACAGCCAATCGCTGTACCTTTTGAGTGTCCCCACGCTGACCTGCTGGCTCCCTTACTCGGCTCTTCAGCCCAACTGCTGAACTCTCTTGTAAGCATCACCCCCTCTATCCTACTGGGTTCCTAGCTTATATCAATAAATGAAAAAAAATGTTGCGCTCCTGTGTGATGATTAAACAAAAGCAGCTGGCATAACAATCCAAACATGAATTGTGATCATAAGTAGTGTAACAAAATGCCGCGCATGGGTGAATATATAACAACCATATAAAGGTAGATAGTAGTAAAAGTGATACAACACAATATAATATAATGGTGATCTAAAACAATATAACTCAGTGAAAATCAATAAAAGTCAATAAAAATCTCTAAACATCCAATGTGTGTTTTTCTTGCAAAGTAATTGTTAAAACCGTAGTATCCAGGTGACGTGATTCCCACCACCAAAAGAATGTCTGTATAGGGTACTCTTACCAGACACTGCTGATTATAGGGCCTTATAAGAGTATAAAGAACACCTTGTGCTTTCCACAGACCAGGTGCACATTAAGATCGGGTACTCTTACCCTCAGATAGAAGCAAACATGCCCAAATGTTACAACAATCCGATCCTCTTCATCAATCGATCTTAGGGGATGAGAAGCCACTAGAGCTCACATGGATATGATAACAGCCATGGAGGGAGGTAAGCAAAAAGAACTCCACATAGTGTAAATCCGATAAAACCAAGCAAATTTTATTCAAAGTAGTGCACTTACATTAAGATCCAGAAATCTGAGCAGATGTCACAAACGGTGTATACACGGGCTGAGCGCAGTTAAGATGGAGCAGACACTCTTCCACCCGACGCGTTTCGTCTCAAAGGGACTTCCACTGGAGTATTGTCCAGTCCAGTTGAAGCCCCTTTGAGATGAAATACGTCGGGTGGAAGGGTGTCTGGTTTTGTAGCATTGTACTCCGGTCAGTTACTGTAAATGATTGGTCCAATTCGGTTTCCCATTGAAGCATTGGTTTGGATTATTCTGTGTGGGAAAGTTCATTTAATCCTTGGAATATGCGAGAGATTAGCCCTCTATCTCTTGGTGAAGAAATGCCTATTTGTTCAAATTGAGAATAGGGGGATGTGTATTTAGGGAATAATATTTTTAAAAACATTTCTCAATTTGATTATAGTGTGATAATTGTGATGATGGGAGGTTATATTTTGTCTGTAATGGACCGTACACAGGGTGCAATGGTCGTACAACAACGACCGTACAACAGCTTGTTGTACGCGATAATCCAACCGTTAGTAAGCGCGATTACAACAGCCGACGTTCGACAATCGTACCACAGAAGTTGACTGAGCAAACTAGAAAACTTTTGTTGGTCAACAAGGCGTCGTACGACTGTTGACTCGTGTGTACAGAAGTTGGCCCAACAAAAATTGAAAGTTCGAACATGCATGCTCTGAATCCAGAAAGTGTTCAGTCATGTAAACCTGTGTTCCTAATTCACAAATCACATTCACCTGAACTTCCTCGTTATACGCTCGTAACACGTCACTGCGTTAGGCTTTGTTGGCCGATTAGTTGACTCACGTCAGTATGCTAGACACAACCGCCAACAGCCAATTTTGTAAAAAGTTGAAAGTGCGGTCGTACAACAGTCGCATCGTGTGTATGAGGCATAACTCTGTCTGGGCCTTTTTTAGTACATTTTCAGCAGATCGCACTGTTGCTATTTGCAAACTTTGTCTCAAACACATCAAACATGGCAAAATTACCAGCCATTTGGGTACCACATGCTTGACAATGCATTTAACCTCCCACCAATCAACCCGTTGGCAAGAGCACCTGAAAGCCACACAAAAGGGGCACACATCTGTCCCTCCTCCTCCTTACTCACCTCAATCTGCCCCTGCTATACCTCATGACCTCTCAGCAGCCTCCATTGACAGGGATGATGGTATAGCACAGGGTGCCCCAGGTCCTTGCAGCACATCTGCCAGCAGCTCACCAACAGCTGCAAACTATAGGTGGCAAATTTCTCTCACCCTTCTCTTGCATCGAAAAAAAAAAATACACCCTCTACCACCTACATGCCCAGGGTCTAAATTCCAGCTTGTCCAAATGCAACAGTTTCTATACATGGTACAGATGCCCCACTTTGCAAGCAGACTAAGGGGACCCCCCAGGCACTATAGTTAAAGGAAGTTTTCATTTTTATTGTTTCACTTTAACCGCTTCCCGACTATTGTCGGCGGCAATGTGGCAGTGTCCTGCAAATCGCAGACTATAAGCGGAGCTCGTGGGATTGTGGGTCGTGGATGCTCACTATGTAGCGGGGGAGCCTGGGGGCAAGATGTACTCGATGTCCGCTGTCTACCCGCGATCGTTCCCCCGCAGTGACAGAACGGGGATCCATGTATGTAAACACACGGATCTCCATTCTGACAGGGGAGAGGAGAGTGATTATATGCTTCCTGTATATGAGAGCAGCGATCTCTCTCCTCCCCCAGTCAGCCGTGCCTCCACACAGTTAGAAACACAAAGTAGGGAACACATTTAACCCTTTGATCGCCCCCTAGTGTTAACCCTGCCTTCCCTGCCAGTGACATTTACACAGTAATCAGTGCATTTTCATAGCACTGATCGCTGTATAAATGTCAATGGTCCCAAAAAAGTGTCAAAAGTGTCCGACATGTCCGCTGCAATGTCGCGGTCCCGATAAAAATTGCAGATCGCAGCCAGAACTAGTAAAAAGTAAAAAAAAATAAAAGCATAAATCAATTCTCATTGTTCGTAAAGCGGCAACTTTTGCGCAAACCAATCAATATACACTGATTGCGATTTTTTTCCCCCAAAAATATGTAGGAGAATATATCGGCCAAAACTGATGAATAAATTTGTTTTTTTATATTTTTTTGGATATGTATTTTAGCAAAAAGTAAGAAATGTATGCTTTTTGTTTGTTTATAACGGCGATCAGAAATGACGCAGAGGGCATCAAATACCACCAAAAGAAAGCTCTATTTGTGGGAAAAAAAGGACATACGATTTGTTTGGGTACAACGTTGCACGATCACGCAATTTTCAGTTAAAGTGACGCAGTGGTGAAACGCAAAAAGTGCTCAGGTCCTAAAGTGGGAAATCCTTCCAATCCTTAACCACCTCCCACCCGCCACTGTATATATACGGCCGGGTGGGAGCTTCCCCATTCTGACAGGACGTGTATTTACGTCCTGCAGAACGGGTGCTCGCAGTGCGGCCACGCGGCACGCTGTGGCTCGATCCTCTGATCATTATGATCACAGGATCCAGCCAAGCAGAGATCGGGATATGGGCGCAGTGATTGGCCCTACCGATCATCTGACGGCTGTGTCCAATCACGGCCGTCACATTGTAAACAGAGACGAACGTCTCCCCCGCCAAGCTCAGTGAGAGCCCAGTGCGGGGGGGGGGGGGTAAGCTGCAGCTCTGTGACAGCTCTCTGCATGATGATGATTTCATACAGAGAGCTCTCACAGATCGCCCCCCCCACACAGTGCACCAAGCACCACTGATACCCCTGTCCCCATACACATAAGTGTCCCCATAAAACAGTCCCCAAAATATCTGTATGTCCCCCATCTGTCACTATACACAAAACATTTGTCACAGTCCCCAAAACATCTGTCTGTCCCCGTCACATCTGTCACCATACACAAAACATCTATCTGTCCCCATCACATCTGTCACCATACACAAAACATCTGTCTGTCCCCGTCACATCTGTCACAGTCCCCACACATCTGTCTGTCCCCGTCACATCTGTCACCATACACAAAACATCTGTCTGTCCCCGTCACATCTGTCACCATACACAAAACATTTGTCTGTCCCCATCACATCTGTCACCATACACAAAACATCTGTATGTCCCCATCACATCTGTCACCATACACAAAACATCTGTATGTCCCCGTCACATCTGTCACCATACACAAAACATCTGTCTGTCCCCGTCACATCTGTCTGTCCGCCAACACCAAATAAACCCCAATTTGGGTTATTTTTACCAAAGAAATGTAGCAGTATCATTTTTGGTCAAAATTTATGAAGAGAAATTACTTATTTGCTAAATTTTATAACAGAAACAAAGAAAAATGCATTGTTTTTGAAAATTTTCAGTCTTTTTTTAATTTATAGCGCAAAAAATAAAAACCCAGAGGGGATTAAATACCACCAAAAGAAAGCTCTATTTGTGTGAAAAAAATGATAAAAATTTCATTTGGGTACAGTGTCGCATGATCGCGCAATTGTCATTCAAATTGCAACAGCTCTGAAAGCTGAAAATTGGTCCGGGAAGGAAGGGGGTTTAAGTGTCCAGTATTGAAGTGGTTAAGTGGTTAAGCAACGTTAAAATCGCCGCTCCTTTAAAAATAATCTTTTTCTAAAGTTTTGTTTTTTTTTGCATTGATACATGTCCCCCAGGGCCCCCATACCATTTTTATGGTCAATAATTTGCATATAAGCCTTCAAAATGGGGACTTTTGATTTTTCAAGTTTGGGTCCAATAGACTTTAATAGGGTTCACGGTTCGGGTCCAAACCTTTGCGATGTTCTGGTGCGAACCGAACAGGAGGGGGGTGTTCAGTTCATCTCTACGCTCTATGTCCCCTCTCTATTCAATTCAGTTCAAAGAAGCCTTATTAGCAGGACCAAGTACATTTTAGTATTATCAAAGCAAATAGTTTGTATGGGTCGGATGGTGGTGGAAGGAGGACTAACTCCCAGGACAGTAAGGGACAATGTAAAGGAGGATAGGTAGTAAGTCCAGATAGGGGAGTTACTGTATAAGGCCAGTTTCTCATGTTCCTCTCAGCTATTTTCCCTACTGGAGAATTTTGCAATAAAATGAGTAGTCTTCTCTTCTCTTCTATAGAGGTGAAATCTGGTATGAGAATGGACAGTGTCTGGATGTGAGAACCCATTCTCACCTGAGCAATTTGAATCACATTTCCCTAAACGCTTCAGCTCTCAACATTGGAGTGGTTTTAGAGGCTCAAGTATTTTTTTAGCTTGATGTATTCCATGCATTAAGGTGAAAAACCTCCAGGGTCCAGCTCCCTCCCCTAAGCCCCCCTTATACTTACCTGAGCCCGATCTCGATCCAACACTGTGTATGAGAGCGACGGCTCTCCAGGGTCTCTCTCTCCTCATTGGCTCACACAGCAGTGGGAGCCATTGACTCCAGCTTCTGGTCAGCGAGCCAATGAGGAGAGAGCAGGAGGCGGGGCTGAGCCGCACTCTGTGTGTGATTGGACACGTAGAGCGTGGCCTGCTCGAGTGTGCCCCCTAGGAAGAGACTTGCTATTGGGGGCACTCAGCAGGGGGGAGGAGCCAGGACCACAAGCAGGGGATCCCAAAAAATAAGAGGATTGGGGCAAAACCATTACTCAGAGCAGGTAAGTATAACATGTTTGTTATTTTTTTTTTTAATTCTTTAATTTAGAATCACTTTAAAAAACACTTCCAGACCGCCGTACGTTGTTTGACGGCGGCAGTTTGAAGTGGAATACCGTTGTTATGATAGCAGATAGCTACCATAACCCCGGTATCTATTTTTTCAGCAGGCGATTCCCCGCAAGATAAAAGTGGTCTTAGCGGTGGATTCGCCGCAAAATCACTTTTATCAGCAGCGGGAGAGGTGCCCCCCCCCGCCGCCACTTTCCGGTCATCTCCGCCACTTACGGCAGCGGCGGAGATGATCGCACCCGGCTCCCCCAGTGTCCGTGAGCCGAGTGAGCGGCTGAAGCCGTTTACCCGGCTCCATAACATGGCTGGGCGGAAGCTACGTCACAAGTCGCTTCCGCCCAATGGTCTTAAAGGGGACATTTTTTTTTTTTCCCTTGCCATTTTTTTCACATTTTTTTTTTTTCTATACATTTCAGTGTAAATATGAGATGTGAGGTCTTTTTGACCCCGGATCTCATATTTTGGAGGTCCTGGCATGCTTTTTTCTATTACAAGGAATGTTTACATTTCTTGTAATAGGAAAAAAAGTGATCAAAATTTTTTTTTTAAAAAAGAAAGGTGTAAAAATAAAAAGTAAAAAGTAAAATAAATAATTAAAAAAAAAAAAAAAAAAAATGTAAAGCGCACTGTCCTTGCGAGCTCGCGCGCAGAAGCGAACGCATATGTAAGTCCCGCCCACATATGAAAACGGTGTGCAAACCACACATGTGAGTTATCGCCGCGATCATTAGAGCGAGAGCAATAATTCTAGCGCTAGACCTCCTCTGTAACTCAAAAATGCTAACCTGTAGAATTTTTTAAACGTCGCCAATGGAGATTTTTATGTTGCAAAGTTTGTCGCCATTCCGCGAGCGGATGCAGTTTTGAAGCATGACATGTTGGGTATCATTTTACTCGGCGTAACATTATCTTTCACAATATGGAAAAAAATTGACCTAACTTTACTGTTGTCTTATTTTTTAACTAAAAAAACTGAATTTTTTCAAAAAGAATCGCGCTTGTAAGACCGCTGCGCAAATACGGTGTGACATAAAGTTTTGCAATGGCCGCCATTTTATTCTCTAGGGTGTTAGAAAAAAAAATATATAATGTTTGGGGGTTCTAAGTAATTTTATAGCAAAAAAACCTGTTTTTAACTGATAACCTCCAAACTCCAAAAAGAGGCTCGGTCTTAAAGTGGTTAAGTTTCCTATTATATTCAGCGGTTCCCATTCACACTTAAAGTAGAAGTTCACCCTAACAATAAAATCTACAGTCATTCACAGCCTAAGGCTAACCTATGTAGCCCTGTAAAGAAGAAATTGCTATACTTACCTTTTTTTTGAAGCTGCTCCGGTCCAGTCTCCAGCGGCAGAAGCTCTGTGCAGGAGACAGCTGACAACGGTTGTGAAATGCCTGGAAAGTGACGTCACCCATAGAGTTACTATGGGGCTTCCGTTACCGCTGCCTCTTCTGCACCCGCATACACACAGCATGGGACCGGACCAGAGCGGCTTCAAAAAAGGTATGTACAGTGGGGAAAATAATGATTTGACCCCATGCAGATTGTGTAAGTTTGCTCACTTATAAAGAAATGAAGGGTCTATAATTTTTATCATAGGTGTATTTTATATAATGAGACAGAATATCAACCAAAAATCCAGAAAAAAACGCATAAAACAAATGCTATAAAATAAGTTGCAGTTCAGTGAGTAAAATAAGTATTTTATCCCCACGCAAAATATAACTTAGGACTTGGTGAAGAAACCCTTGTTGGCAAGCACAGAGGTAAGACAGTTTTTGCCAGGTTTGCAGACATCTCAGACGGGATTTTGATCCACTCTTCTTTACAGATCTTATCTACATCCTTAAGGTTTCTTGGCTGTCTCCTGGCAACTCGGCATTTCAGCTCCCTCCATAAATTTTGTATAGGATTAACCACTTGCCGACCGCCGATCGGCAATTGACGGCGGCAAAGTGGCTCTGTAACGCGGATCGCCGTCATATGACGGCGGCCACGAGATTGCGCCCGCGCGCTCACTGTGTTCAGGGAGAGCCAGGGAGCGGGTGCGGCGGCTTCGATTGCCGCCGGCTACCCGCGATGGCCCCCCTGGAGTGAAGGAACGGAGGTCCGTGTAAGTAAACACGGACCTCCGTTCTGTGAAGGGGGAAGGGCTGTGATTACAGCCTTCCTGTATACGAAGGCTGTGACCACTTCCCGTCCCCCTACAGTTAGAACACGCCCAGGGAACATAGTTAACCCTTAGAGCACCCCCTGCAGGTTAACCCCTTCACTGCCAATGACATTTACACAGTAATCAGTGCATTTTTATAGCACTGATCGCTGTATAAATGCCAATGGTCCCAAAAAAGTGTCAAAATGGTCCGACATGTCCGCCCCAATATCGCAGTACCGCTAAAAATCGCAGATCGCCGCCATTACTAGTAAAAAATAAAAAAAAATAAAAACCCAAAAATGAATTCTCATCATCCGTAAACGCGACCACTTTTGCGCAAACCAATCAATAAACGGCGATTGCGATTTTTTTTATCGCAAATATGAGGAAGAATATAAATCGGCCAAAAACGGTGAAAAAAAATGTTTTTTTATATATTTTTTTTGGATTTGTATTTTAGCAAAAAGTAAGAAATTTGTTTTTTTTTTGCAAAAT